>JARHVA010002141.1:1957500-2260000 GCA_037957365.1 Torreya grandis
TATATCTACATTGAAAATTTGTGTTTAGCACTTGTTCTTACTACCCAAAATTTGTGAAATTATTAACATCATAATGAGACTCATTTTATTACTAAATTCAATCCATTTGATACCTTATGGCAAAACCCCATTTGTTAAGATGTAATGTTTCTTAATAATTTTAATTTTAAATTTTTCTATCACAAAAAGTTATTGAAGGAGAGGTTATTACTAATAAATTATTTGATACTCCATTTGAAGTCTTAATTCCAATCAATGATGAATTTTGAGATGAATTTATCTTTTATAGCTTTGAAAATGATTGTTGGATCATGCATTTTGATGGGTGCAAATGTTCCACAAGAACTAGAGTGGGTATTGCACTAAGTGCCCCTCAGGGTTTGCCTATTCCCTTTTCCTTTCACTTAGGGTTTGTGTCTACCAATAACATTTATGAATTTGAAGTTATCATCCTTAGATTGGTAGAAACACAAAAAATTAATATTAAATATTTACATGTATATGAAGATTTACAGCTTATCATTGATCAGGTCTTATATATTTATAAAAAAATGAGGATAAGCTTATTCATTATAAAAATATGTTCCATTATCTCATAAAATTATTTTCTCACCTTTTAATTGAGAATATTCCTTGAAAATTTAATTATCATTTGGATGTAATGGCTAGTTTTTTTTTAATTTAATTTCAGTGGATATCAATGATGATCATGTAATTCTTACCATTAAATAACTATGTAATCCTTTTGTGGATACAAATGCCATTAATTCATTGAAATTACTTTTAATCACTATAGGTCAAGATAATATTAAATGGTATATTAATATATATAATTATCTCTATAAATCTACTTTTTTGGAAAATGCTACATGTGAGGATAAAAATCATTTATAGCATCAAGCAATGCATTATGTGTTTATTGGTGGATCTCATTTCAAACACTCTTTTGATGGATAGCTATTATTATGTATAAGTCATATCTAAGATGAAAAAACCATAATTGAGGTACATGATAATGAATGTTGAAATCCATTTAGGAGTAAATTCATGTCATACAAGATCCTCTGCCAATGATACTATTAGAAAACAATATAAAATTAATGTTATGAACATGCCAAATTATCATTTCTCAAGGTTAAAAACATAGAAAACTTAATCATGAACCATCTAAGTCATTTTAACCTATAGTATGTCCATGGCCTTTTTCCTTTTGGACATTTGATATGATTGGTAAAGTAAATCATGAGTCATCTTAGAGGCATAAGTTCATCATTACCACCACTAAATATTTTACAAAGTGGATAGAGGTTATCCATATATAGTTCACTAAAGGTTAAGATATTTTAAATTCCCTTCTTATGCATATGAATTATTAGTTTGGGTTACCATCGATAATTATCATAGATAATGGTTCATATTTTAAGAATAAAATAATAAAAATATTTTGACGCAAGTTGAAAATATTGCATACTTTTTATATTCTTCCCTACCCACAAGGAAATGGGAAATCTAAGGCAACTAATAAAATAAATTTCAAAATATTAAGTAAGATGGTTATAAGTCATGAAGTTGATTCACATAATCATATTGTTTACGCTCTAAGGCTATATAATAAAAGTGTTCATATACCAACACAAGCCACTCTTTACTCACTTTTTATTGAAAAAAAGTAGTGTTCCCTCTCAAAATAGATCTAACTTCTTTACAATGTGACACTAAAGGACATTATCAAATATAATTAATATAGATAAGAGTGCCTACATAAACTAGAAATTCCTAATAACAAATGTATACATGCTCTCAAACATTAAAATTTTTATCAAGCACACATTACAAGAGCATATGGTAAGAAAATTTTTGGTATATAATTTCACATTGGTGACCTTTTCCTCAAAAAAATAAAAAATAGTAATTATGGTAAGGAAAAAAAATGAAAATCAAGCCAAATTGGTTGGGACTATTTGTGGTTATTAAAAATATTTGCCTTGGAGTTTATCATCTAGCTACACTTGAAGGAAAATTTATTAAGAATCTAATTAATATTAAAAATATAAATAATTATTTTATACAAATACTCTCCTATCTTTCATTGATTTTTGTTTCTATTTTATAATATGAAAAAAAATACAAAAACATTCATATATGCTTAAAACATCAAAAAAAATAATAAAGAAAATCAGGGCTATAGGAATATTTTCATGTTGTTGGATATATCTTTGCTTATGTCATCTATCTTTATATTTTAGTACATAGGATATTTTCCCTATGTAATTAGTTTTATAATATATTTGAGTGTGAAACATGTTAACTTTCATATTAAAATCAATCTTCATACATAGAAAAATCTTTCCTAATCATAAATTTTCATTTATAGACAATTTGGACAAAGTTACACCAATAATACAATGGTGCACTATGCATATTTCCCCTACTATGAAATTATCCTTGTGTATATTCACAATTTATTTTCAAGTGAAACATAGTGATAGGGACTACTTACATAGTTTTTGTACACATAACAAAATGAACATTTAATTATCGGTCAAGTTGCAATCTAAGACATACTTTTATATGGTTTTGATGCTAGTCAATCCTTTCATCCAACAACCTTTCTTAGTTGGGGGCATTACATTATTTAGGTGAACAAATTATAATTTGTATTCATCCAAAACCTATTTTATATACTAATATATAAACAAAAATACATGCTTTAATCTTTCAATTCTATCTTCATATATGTATTCATGAGTATGATACTTGCTAAACTGAAACATATATACATATGATTAACCTATTATATCTTCATTTATTGTATTTTTTTATCATATGATTATTTCATTTTCATGAAATGATTTAAAAATTTGTTTTCTTATTTTTATTTGGCCCTTGGCATTTTGTATGTTCAACATACACCTTGCTTGTATGGCACAAGATAATACCTTGTGTGTGTGTTCTTTATCCCTCTATGTTTTTATGACATTTCCATGTCCTTTATATTCAACCTTTGGTCTCAATGAATGAAATTTTTAAAAAATTTAATTACACTCCTTGAGACATCTTACATGTCCCTTGTATGTATCCTTTATGCCTTCTCACATGATAATTATGTGACTTTGCTTACATGTTTTCTATTTAGTTACTATGGTTCCATGACTCATATCATGCACTACTATGCATCTACTTATCTATTTATGGTGCCATGATACATATCATACAAATATTATCTATGTTCTTTGACACTTCATTATCTAATATACCATATTTATAATACATATGAAACAATTTCATATTTTACATGCTTCATTCATTGTTATAATGGTATATCAAAATTACATGATGCAAAGCAAGTACACAAAATTTTCAAAGGGTTTAATGTTACATATATAATATTTCAATACAAATTCAAAATATACAAATGATATTACATTTTTATTTATCTTTCACAAATTCTATGACTTTTTATTTTGAGATAAATTATTGGTAGTCAATCTCCCTCATCTAAAAAGGGGGCATATCATTGAGATTTTGTAAACAATATATTTTTAGATATAATAGTTTACAATGTACAAAATTTCAAAAATTTAGATTAATGGGGGCATTCAACTTACTTATATACTCTACTCATCTATGTACTTTAAGACAAACAAACTTATGTGAAAATAGTTACAAGGATTCAAATAGTTTTAAAAATATCATATGTGACACTCTATAGAGTACATGAAGCTTGATATACATTCATAACCAAGCTACTACTTTATAAAAATCAAAATTTATTTTTTGTAAGAATTAATTAGAAAGTTTTAAAGAATTATAGTTTAAATATATATCTATCATCAGTGGTAGGACTTGTTTTTTTCAAGTGAACCAAGTTTGAGCTTAGTGACACTCCAAATCTTGGTTGTACTTTAGAGACACATCTACCAATTCCTATATGCAATGACAAATGCATCAAATCTACAAATCAATCATATCTTGGAGAAGATAGGTCCTACCTACACTTCCAATTGGGGATACATTATATTATTAGGGTCATGACCAATATGGATCCACTAGACTTAATGAGGGGATATCTAACCATAATAATGTCACTAAGGAGGATTCAAAAGCCTCCAATCAAAAAAAATTATGAAACAACCCTAACTAGGTCTTATGTTTTCATATTCACTAGACTAATAACATGTAAAGTAAAAATATAATCTAGTGTTCACCAAAGCTTGTGTCATAAAGTGGGGGTTATTAAATAACAAAATTAAACATGCATAACACAATCCTAATTATTCTATGTATAGGTAAGACCACAATGCATAGAGAGGAAGACTAATATTATTCAAAAACCATTACTTATGATACTTCTATTTACTAAAAAGAGGAGCAAAGTTAGAGATAGTTACCTAGAAGATGAACTTATTGAGAGTTAATCTCTCCCTTGGACAAAGGTGATTTAAAAAATTAGGTTGTGGTTTTTAAGGATCACTAAGAAAGGCCAAATCATCCAAGACTTCTACACAAGACTAGATTCTTCTCCAAGTAAAAACAATAAGCTAAGACTTCTCAAAACAAAATGGTGGAAGAGTAGATTATAAAGAATCACAAATGACTAATAACTCTTAACTAATATAGAAGGATGTCAAAATCCATGTGTTTATATAGATAGATCTAACCCTAAACCCTTATGAAAGTTTTAACCGATAAGGTTGACTCAGTTGACCTAGTATAATTATTGATAAAAACTCACTAGATCATGGATTGGTTCAACCAGGGGCCAACCTAAACCCTTAATATGTTTTTTCAATAATATTACAAGGTTGACATAGCCAACATAGTCATGTAAAATTTCAAAATGGGTTTTAGGTTAGGAAAAGTGCTAATAAAGGTGGAAAATGACTAGAGGAGTATGTAAAAGAGGAGGCAAAGCATAGGGGAATAGTTTTAGGAGCTAGGTAGATTGGTATTATGTGGAAATAAAGCGCACAAATTCTAATAAACACTAATGGTCTACCCACCCTTTTTTTGGTGTACCCTTTAGGCATGCACTTAAAGATATTGAGACTCAACAATTTCCTATAAGATGAAAAGTATTAGTAATTGATAAAGTTTGAAAATATTATGTGTATATATATGCCCAACTCAAAGCTCATCATGTGTCACTTAGATGAAATAGGGGATGGTGCTTTGGGAAAGATCATAGTAACTCAACATTAAGGATAAAAAATGTTGTAGTATTTTAAAGTAAAAATAACTAAAATTTAAATGATGGAAAGGTAAAAAACTAAAAAAGTAAATTTATGCATACCTTGACTTACATTTATCACTAGATGGTTGTTTGTTGTGTTTATAGTTTTGATTGTGGAGGGTGTAGAGACTAATTTTGACAAACCCAATAATACAAAACTAAAGATAAAAAATAAACAAATGTAGGAAAGCCAAGATAATTGGTGTTATGTGGATGGGATGTACATGGAAATTTGGCAAGTTGGGGTGGCAAGTTCTATGTTAGACTAAATGACCATGTCTAAATTTATAATAAATCAGGTAACCAAAAAGCCAAGGCTACTAAAGATCAAAAGACTCAAACAAGTAAGCCTTAAGTAAGAAAGGAAAACTCACCAATTAAAACCAAAGATACATGTCAAAAAGAATGGTAATCAAACATTAATGTAAAATTAGTAACAATATTTACTCAAACAAATATGGGCAAGCAAATTGTAAAAAATGATGACTGAGTAGTAACAATCCTTACTCAATCATCAATTTAAAAAGGTGCATAAAAGGTAAAATAACATTAATGAGTGAGAATTAAGAATCCAACCTCACTCAATAATGGAAAAAGTGCATGAAAGTAGAAACAAACTCAGATGTCTACAAAAAGGGTGGTATAACAATTACAAATGGTAAAATAAATCAAGGAACATCTTGAAATGTAGATCCATAGTGTAAATAAAGTAATCCATAGTTGTTCAAGCATATTATTTTGTTTTAAGGATAGATAAAACTAAAACAAAGTAGTGTTAGCATGTTTTTAAGATGTGAAGAAGAAGGAAATATAGAAGAGGGAAGATAGATTTAGAATCATGATTTGACTACAAAGGGGGGAAATAAAATCTATGGGGTGATAATGAAGGAAAAACCAAGGTAGAGGAACTCTTTATCGAAGTCAAGACACTCAAATTAGGTTTGTCAGAACAAGAGGACTTTCAACTTTAATTACTTTGAATAACTTTTCGTAGCCACACAAGTCTTAGGTCAACAAATGAAGTGTGTAGATCATCCTATGAAGGTATATGCATGAAAATTAAAATTGACTTACCTTCTCACAATGTGTTCCCCATTCTTTAAGACCCATTATAGATTCATCAGTCTACTACAAATATTGGGTACTTCCATGAGAAAGTAAGTATTACCATAGAGTTTGTTGAATTCTCCTATTCCATTCTATTGGCCTGCCACACCCTAATGGACCTCAATTATATCATGAGGCCAATTATGGTGTTTTTTATTTAATTATAAATATGAGATGTGCATGTTAATCATGTCTATTAGTGTTATTTTAACATTTAAAATTTGTGTGTTGCCTTTTGAATCTCATTGCCTTTTTTTTCTAAATGAATTGGCTTTTATCTATCTTGATAGCTTTTTCTATTCCTCCTCCATATGGATTTGGAAAACCAAACGTGGGTGATAAAAATTAATTTCATTTGAGTACATGGGACTTGGTTGCTAAGAGATATAACTCAGAGAGTATGGTATCTAAGAGTCTCATAAAGTTAGGTGAAATAAAAGTGTTATCCAATATGGAGTGAAAGGAAATGAAATCAAGAGGAATGAAACATGAAACAATTTGAATTAATTAAAATAAAAAAATGTGAAAAAGGGTGATAAAGGGATACAATGATAATAAAGTAGGATTCCTTATCATAACAATGAGGGAAATGTACGAAAACATGTTAACATAGATTGTTGTGCAAATTCCATCTATCAAAAGAAGCAAAAGTTAAAGATAAGAACAAAGATCAAGAAACTATAACCATTGTGAAACACATTCTAAATAAGGAATGAAAATATAGTTATTTTATAAGGATAGCCATGTCCTATTCATAGTCTTACATTGTAACTCATAAAATAGAAACCCATGAGGGTGCTAAAAAGTATTGGAAAAATAAATGGGATAAGAAAGAGATGATATTTTTGAGGAAGGCCAGGTCATATCCATGGTCTTACACTAAATCTCACAAAATAAAAACCAAAGAGGTGTTAAAAAGTGTGTAAAAGTATGAAAATAAAGAAGACAAAAAGAAATCATTAAGAAGACTGGGTCCTATCCATGATTTTACAATGTAACTCATGAAAAAAGGGGAAACCAAAAGACCAAAAAGAAGGACTAATTTTTGTGACAATAGAGAACTTATGCAGAGGGTGATACCCATGTAAGTAACCTATAAAAAGTGTTAGATAGATAGCATATAGAAAGCAATAAAATAAAGAAAGTATAAAAAAAATACTTCTTGAAGAATTGCACATTGGTGGGTTCTTTGAAAATATTACCTTCATTGGATTTAAGGAGATAGGTACTTGGACCAAGAATATATTTGACTAAATAAGGGCCCCACTATTTTTGAGTGTATTTAACTTCTTTTTCATTAGTTTAGTCTAATTTAAAGGTAATATCACCAACATTAAATGTGCAAATTTTAAATCATTTTTTATTTTATTTGGCAATAAGGGCCTTGTATTGGCAATTGTGTTGTAAAGCTAAAATACTATTTTCATCAGTAAGATCAAGAGCATGAAGGTGAGATTTATGTAATTCACCATTTATTATGATACCATTAAGAGATATATGAAGACATGGAAGCTCAACTTCTAATGGAAGGATTAATTCAGAACCATAGACTAGAGAGAATGACATTACCCTAGTGGTAGTACATATAGTAGTGTGATAGGCCCAAAGAGTAATAATGAGATGAAGGTACCAGTATGTGTGGGTTTCACAAATCATCTTTAAATAATTTTACTAAGATTTTTATTGGTGGCTTTGGCTTGGCCATTACATTGTGGATGATAGGGTGTTAAAAATTTGTGATTGATTTTAAATTTAGCATAGAGTTGTTTGACATCGTTATATTTGAAATTAACACCATTATATTAGAAGATAATATGAGGGACACTAAAGTATAAAATGATTTGATTAAGGATAAATTTGGGCATGGTAGTACTGATAACATTAATAAGGGGAATAGCCTCTACCCACTTGGTAAAATATTTTATGGTTGTGATTATAAAGACATGCCCATCTTGAGATCAAGGTAATTTGCCTATGAGATCTTATCCCCACATGAAAAATAAATAGGGAGATTATGCGATTAGAATCTCAGATGGAGTTGAATGAATTAAATAATCATGAATCTAGAAAAGAGTACACTTTTGAGAAAATTTGATGGAGTCCTTTTCAAGAGTGGGCAAAAAGTATCCCATACATAGGTATTTTTAGGCTATATCATGTCCACTACAGTGGCCACCACAAATGCCCCCATGTGCTTCTTCAAAAATAGGGGGAACCTCATCATTTATAACATAATAAAGAAAGGTACCTTTAGGATTATAATAATATATAATGTTATATTGAAATACATACTTAAAATCTTATTTACGAATGGGAATATTTTTATGGGAATCTAGGTTGGGAGGATAAGTTTGGTGTTCTAAAAATTGAATAATGTCTTTATATCATGGGCTTTGTCAAATGGTGACAACCTTAATGTGGCATATTGGTGAATCATTTAGCTAAATAGAGTATGGATATTTTCTTATTTGGATAAGAAAAGTGGTATCGGTGAGAACTTGGTGTGGATGGAAAAGATATGTTGAAGAATTGAGGGAATCAGGAATAGAATTTAGATCTTGAGGGATAGGCTTGATGGTAAAATAAATGAAATATTTGATGATAATAGTTACAATTTAATCATAATAAATGATATTATCTCTTTTGCATTGATAATCACCAATGAATTGGTGGTAAATGAGTTTGAAATTTCCTAAAGTATGCAACTATTGGATATCTAAATATGGAGTAGTTCTCATACCTAAGATTAAAGTTTCCTACTTGGCCATGTTGTTAGTGAAATCAAATGCTAAGTGAAAAGCTAAGGGGATGATTTTTATAATAGGGATTGTGAGAATACAACCTACCCCAACTCTTTTAAGGCATTTATCACCATAAAAAGGAAGTGTCGAATTATCCTCATGTAAATCAACTTTAATTTTGGGAAGTTATTCAATAATTAATTTTGGTTTAGTAGTATTGGAGAGAATAGAGGTTTCATCAAGATTACTTGCTTCAAGATTAATAGTGAAGTTATGAAAGTAATATTTAAGGGGTATGTCTTGATTAAGACCTTCAACATAGAGGATATTTTCATTAGGAAGATTATCTTGAAGGTGGTTAGTAGCAAGCATAGGATCTATGACAAGTTGATCAGCAATGATTTGTCCTTTGACAATTTTTTGAATGATAATTCAGAGATCAAATTCCATGAGGACCATCTACTTTCCAATTATATCTCTAAGAAGAAAGGCTTTAGATAATAAGTGATGAAGGTGATCAAAATGAATGATAACATAAGTGGTCTGATAAACTATATAATGTTGAAGTTTTTTATCTACAAAATATATGGCGAGGAAATCACCTTTGACTTTTGTATAATGTTTCTTAAAATCAATGAGGCCTCAGCTGATATAATAGATGGTATATTCTCTTTGAGTATCATCATGTTATACAAGCATTGCCCAACTAATATGGGTGTGAAATAAGTGTATAAGATCAAAAGTCAATTGTTTGAATTAGGATGGAGAGTGGGTGGGAGAAGTAATGATTCTTTCATATTATTAAATACTTTTTGATAGGTATCTATCCATTCTAAAACATTGTCTTTCTTAAGAGAATTGAAGGAGTGGATATGGTAATCCATTTTAGGGATGAATCATCTAATTTCCCTAAATTTATTGAGATAAGTGAAAATATCTGGAATGGATTGATGGATGTGTTGATGATGAAAATTGTACTGTCAATGAATCAACCCTTTTACCTATCATAAAGGTAAGGTTGAAATCATACCGATCTAATTGTAAGTTTTTAAAGGTTCATCTAATATCCTAAAGATACAAGGGGGTTTTATTATAAGTTCTAGGAAATAATCAATAAGTTATCAAAGAAAACTATTTCATTATAACAATAAAAAATCTATTTTATCAACTTATGAATAAGCTAAAGTAAAAATCTATAATCTATTTTATCTGATAGAGAAAACCTATGAATTAGATAATCTCTTCAAGAATATAAATCTGATTCAATAAGTATTCATATATTCAATGATATTCCACTTCTTGTTGTAATATTCTCCAATTAATTTTAGAAGATGGCAAAAAGAGAAGAAGATAGATCAAAGAAAAGAGAAGAGAATAAAAAATGTAAGAAAAATACTGAGATAACAAATGCCCAACTAATAAACTAAAAAATGCAAAAAAAACATAAAGAAAAAGATAACAAAGCAAATAATCTAAACAAGACACAAACATGAAAGAGAGATAAATAAACTAAAAGAATAAACTATTAGGAAAACAAAATACTAAGGTTATAAGAACTAAGTAATACAAACTAAAAGGTAAAATATTAAAAGATCAAACAAAAATAAAACTAAATCTAATAAAAATAAATTAACAACAATGAAATAACTATTAATCTAAATCTAAATAAACAAAATCTATTAATTTAAGGACTTGAACAAAACTATAAACTAATTAAAATAAAATCTAAAAATAAATTAAAGAGACTAAGAAGTATTAAGCTATGATCAAATGACTAACTTTAAAAGAATAGAAAAGATGATTAATAAACAACTAAACGTATAAAATCTAATTTAGATAACTATTCAAACTAAAGGATTAAATAAAGACAAAGACTAAGCAACATTAAAATTAAAATCTAAACAAAAATAATAAAATAGTAATCTAAGAAGGATTAATCATTATCTAAACAAAGAAAGAACAAAACATAAATAATAAATTAATTAAAATAGAAAGAAACTAATGATTAAAAACTAAAATTAGGAAGATAACCTGAAATAGAAACAAAAATCAGATTTAGAAGAAATATGAAATATTTAATTATATTAAAGTTAAATTCAAATAAATTATAAAAGAGTATGTGAGTATCAAAAGGAGAGTCATCTTAGCTAGAAAAGGATATATTTATTGAGAAAACTCAAATTCTTCCTTTACAAAAAATTGAATGACAACTTTATAATCAAAATAGATCAATGAAATGTTGATAAATAGTGAAATGTTCATCATTATTTAGGTTGAATACTTAGAATCTATGTATAGGACTGTAAATATCAATTATCAAAGATGTTGAACTTAGCAAACTTTAGATAATCAGTACTAAATGATAAATAAATTTGGATATACCTATGTTGCATAAATAATTATTCAACCATCAAATAAAGTACCATTGGGTCTATATACAAAAGCTATACTATCTCAAAATATTCACATAGAAAGAAGAAATATGAATGATTGACTTCAAAAAATATGTAATTTCTCAACACCTATTGCTCTTCTATCTTCAAATGAGTCCTTGATCTCTTCTTATAACTTCAAAATTATTTTTAAATAAGTTATAACTAACTTTAGTTTGTTATTAGTTTATGTTAACTAATTAAATTTTAAAAAGTCAATTAATTATAATAATTATTAGTTAAGGATAGGTTTTAATTCAATCTTAAAAGTCTTAATTGATAAAGTTATTTTAAAATATAGATCAAGGGAACTAATCGTAATGGGTGGGACCCATATTTATTAATAATATAATATAATACACATTTTAATCATAAAATAAATAATTCATAAAATCATAAATCCTATTCATATTAATCCATAATATGCAGTAAATAACTTAAGCATATATAATTATGTCAGAACTCCAAAATTGTTGTATTTTCATAATTATCAAAATTTATCAAAATCTAAAAATCAAAGTATCAAACTGAAATATCAAGTTCTACCATGAAAGAGCTCATCACTAAGATAGATTTTATCCCTTGGAAATCCAATAATCCTCTGAATCAGATAACACTTCAATCACATATTTGTCTTGTTCATTGAAACAAACATTGTATTTTATCTCAATAGTAGGAAATGACACTAATCTTGTCCCTAAATCCATGGTGCTATCATCAATCTCCAACTTGATTCTTTTCATCATCCTAACCTCCATTGGTGTCTCTGGCTCAGATTGGGTTTTAGCTCTCTTTTTTGTAATCCTCTTGGAAGGTGAAATGCCTATCATTTTCCTTTTACCAGCATAACCCTGAAATCCTAAATTCAATCTCTCCAATCTTAAGAGAGGCTCACTATCGGCACTAGATAGATTTAACCTCTTATATTTCATGATAGGTTCTCTATGGAAAGGAGAAGGTACATCATAAAGAATGGCCATGTTCCTAAGATCTTTAGCATGAGTAGTTTTAACTTATAACTGTGTAGTTTGATTTGCAAGTAGAGATTCAATAACAAGCTCAACTTTATCAACATTAGGATGCTGGAGTGATAAATATTGTGGATTATTATCCAAATGATGGGATAATCTACTTTGAGAAGGGGTTTAGGCTCCAAACCTACAGTGAAAGAAACCCTTGTTACCTCTATAACCCTTATTGCATGGATTAGCAATAAAATTACTTAGAATGTCCCAAAATTCAAGATTGAAAACATCAAAATGAATGGAAATTCTCTATGAAATCTAGGTCTAAATTTTCTTTCTCAGAAACCACCTCTATGAAAACCTCTAATGGGTTGGTTAGTATCACTGTTAGAATTTTCCCCCCATCCCCCATTATCATTACTCCTTATTGAACCTAATTGGTCCCACCCAATCATAATGAATAATCTAAAATATAATAGAAAAATCTAATATTGGGAAACAATTGTCCAAAGAAATAAAATTGAAATCTCTTCTATCCTCAATAATCTGAAACATAAACTTAAACTAAAATTTATCACACTATTTGAATGAAAATCTAAATCAACTAAAGTTTGCAACCAATAACTCAAGTCACGTTTTCTTTATAGAATAATGCCAAAATGTTTGTCACTATATTTCATTGTTTCATAGACTAATACTATTTTAGTATGAATCTAAATGAACTGAGTCCTTTCTGAATCTTAAAAAATTGAGCCACCCAAAAGAGAAGTATCAAGAAATTCGAGCCTCAATATCCATTTTTAGAATAAACCTTAAAAGTTAAATATTTAGATTAAACTTCAAATAAATTAATATTTTTAAAAATTGAGTCCTTAAAATTAGCTCTGCATCTTTTAAATACTATCCACACACACACACACACACACACACACACACACACACACACACACACACACACACACACACACACACACACACACACACACACATTTATACCACATCAATTTCAACATAGCTGACTAATTCAATTTGAATTTCCACATAATAATTCCAAACTAAAAATAAACATCCTTATGACTTCAAAAATTCTAATATTTATAGATAACAAAAACATATAAATCATAATCTCCATAACAGATCATCAACCTTTAATGCATAAGCAGACCATGATTTATTTTTCTTTTGTAAAACCCCTTGATGCAAAAAAAATAATTCATGCAAATCTCTTCAAAAACCAAGACCATATATTTAGGATAAAAACCCTAATTCATGCCATATAAAAATACACACAAACTATATGTTGTATCTCATCTAAAGTTGGTATTCATGAATATGGATTTTTTAGCATTAAAACTTGGTGCATGTAAACTATGAACAAACTGAACACCCCATTAAAATAACTTATCAAAAATAATTTGAAAAGACTATCACAAGTATTTTGGTGACATATTTCCATAGTCAATACCAAATATCTTAACACTTTTCACATTTGTGCATATATAAAAACTCTTTGAATATTCCAGGTAACACATACAAATGAATATAGTTTAAAACCTTAAAATTTAAACTAATCTCTAACCAAACACTTTAGAGATAAATAAAAAGTTTCAAAAATGTTCATTATCTATTTTCTATCTTCAAGAAAAGGAATCAATCTTTGATCCAGCTAAATTTATGTTCTCACAGACCCAAAATAGAATTATCAAAAATAGAGGCTCATCATGCATGCGAAACAAATTTCCAACACTTTTTGTATCCTACATTTAAATGTCTAGCATCCTTATACAGTATATCAAACCCAAACTATTCATATTATTCATGCAATAGAAATTTTCTTGACGAGAAAAGAAAATCATTTATTCTTCCCAAATGTAGGTTCTAAAGAAAATATCAATCGTAGATTGAGTAACTTTCATAAATCCTAAGTCTGACAATAACCCAAACTAAAGAACATTTTTGAATAAAAAATTCAACAATAAAATACTTTTAAGGATAAAACATATACTTCATATGTGTTTTTTTTTAAACTAGAAAGTTTCAACCTTTTCTATCATTTATACAATTATGTGCATGACCAATAACAACTTCGAATATGCAAAATACAAACTACTCAAATACGTAACAAAAACACTCATAATCTCTTAAAACATCTGCATGCAGGAAAGTTTAAAAAAATTTAAACCATATCCCACATTTCTTAACAAATGCAGATTAATTTAAATATTATTTACAAAATAAATGCTCAAAACTTATATTCATCATGCAAACTCGAGTTCCAAAAAAATCCTCTTCACTTCAAACTTTGTCATTCATTACTAGGATATTTTCAATAATACTGATCAAAACTTATATAAACATACCTAGGGTTGCTTTCCTAAAAAAATGAAGACTGCCAACCTCCAAAACTTCTTCACAACCTCAAATAACCAGAGCTCCACTTCCACAAATGAGCTTGTGAAAATGAACTAGAAACTAAGAATTTCAAGACTTTTATTTACCAACATACCTTCATAACAAACTTTGTGATGTGTCTAAATTAGGTTGGGCTTTATTTTCTAATTGCATACATAGAAATCCTATTAATTTACTTGTCGACCTTGACAAACTTAGCCATAACTATCTCTTTACACTATATCATTATCTAATTACCATTTTTTAAGGAAAAGACCATTCCCATTAATTCCCTTACCACCAAATTTATAGAAGATATTGAAGCATCAAAGCCATAAGTTCACATTAAATATTTATGCCAACTTGGGCATATCAAGATGGATCTAAATACCAACTAAATGCTAACTCGGCAAATGATTATGCTTTGACATGGCTTTATCATCTATCAAGGGGTCTTTAAGACTTTGTCAACTTTATATAATCTTCATGATATACTTTGAAAATTTCCAATTTACCTAGTATTGTGGTCTAAATTTCTTCAAACTATAGCTCATTCTTAAGCCAAGAACATATTTTCACAATGACATTACTATTTTAGTAAATGTCAATATCTTAGCATAATGATCCTTTAGGTCTTAAAAGTAAACTATGCAATAAAATAAGCCCTCTTTTAAACTCGTTTCAAATATTTCAATTCAACTAAAGTTAATATTTTTGGAAAAGTATGTAATGATTTCAAATAACTTATATGCCATATAATAAATTTATCCTTTTATACATAAACTCTTCATGCCTAACAAGATACAAAGGATGATAAACATGCTTCAAGAGTTATGGTCATCAAATTCAAATATTCACTCAAATCCTAAAACAACTGAGACTTAGAATGATGATTAAGTCAACATGAACTTAAACCACAAATTTTGGAAATAAATTCATAGAACCAATAAATATGACTATAATCTATATAAATTAGGATGTAAAAATCATTCAATAAAATGAAGCATATTGATACTTTAAAAAATTGAGTCATACATCAAATATATACCTCCAAAATGGCTTTTAAATGTATAAACTTTAAATTCAATGTTTCCCAAAATTTCATATCACCATTATCTATTATAAACCATGAATTATATCAATCAAAATCAAGAACCATTATAATTATGTGAAAACTAAAAAATGGATTTTCCAACTCAAACTACCTCAAATTAAACTAAATCAAGATAACTAATCACACAACTATATATGCATATTTTATTCATTAATCCATCATGATTTTTGAAACCACTTGTAAACATAAATAAAATTTCATTAATCAATCATTACCATTTCATAATCAAATACTCATCTAAAAGTATTATCAATCAATAGGGTCCCTGACATAGTTTTAGGTTTCATGATAGGGTTATTTCTATGGCAGCAAGTATAGATTATTTTGAAAAATTTAGGGTGTGAATAAAATAGGAATAACATGATTAACATGTTGATGATATCATTAATATTAGTAGGTTTGACATTGATTCCACAAAGACAGACTAAAAATTCTAATAATTTTCTAGATGTGACACTGAAGACACATTTATAAGTATTTAGTCTAACTCTATATTTAATAAGATGGTTGAAGATGATGGAAAGATGATAAATATGAGTATTGAGACATTTGGACTTAGAAATGAGGTCATCCACATAGGTTTCTACAATTTTGTGAATAATATTATGAAAGATATGAGTCATTTCTTATTGATAAGTAACTCCATCATTTTTGAATCTGAAGGGCATTTTAACATAACAATAGGTGCCCCATTTTGTGCTGAAATTTATCTTATGTTGGTCCTCAAGGGTATTTTTAATTTGGTTATATCCTGAGAAACCATCTATAAGAGACAACATTTTGTAACCAGTTATGGAATCGATAATGGCATCTATCAAAGGTATACATAAATTAGAAAGATGACCATAATACCTTCATCACTAGTTAAAGTAGGAAGATGACCATAATACTCAACATCTACTTCAAGATTGAGAATTTGATTACCATGGTGATCATATTCAGAATGTATTTGATGGTCATATGTGGCCTTGGCATCTAATGTAATCTAGGGAGAAGAAGGATTATATAGATCAGATGGAATTAGTATATTATTAGTTACTTTGATGATAAAATAATCATATGTGATGATGGGATCTGTAGGTACTAGAGAAGATACGATAATTTCCAAAGGTTTAGAAGGTAGGATTTGTTTAACCACCTAAGGAGTATTGAGAAGTGGAGTATTAGTGGGAGGCACATGAACTTTAGGAGCTAATTCAAAATCCATGGAAATGGTATAAACATCCTAGTTGAAAGTATGTATTTGATCTAAAGTTTTCTTATAATGTTGTAGATCCAAGTCTTGAGATTGATCTTGGGCCATGATGTAATTATCATCATAGGATGGATAAATAGTACATGCTTGAGATTCAAGAGGAGTTTTAAAAAATGAAATTTTGAGGTCACTAAACTTTCATTGAGACATGATTAGAGGATTTTCAAATAATTTGGCCACTCCATGGTCATTATAAGAGAAGACATCTTCTAAGTAAGAAGGTGTTTGAATATTATATGGATGGGGAAATTAATGATCTCATCAATGAAGGGAATAATTTTATCACAAGGAAGTAAAGAAGGAGGAATACACTCTGATATATAGGGAGGTAGCTTAGTAGTGTTGAAAATATGTTGTAATTCATTAGGTTCATCATCATCCAAATTAGCGAGAGTGACTTGTAAGTTTAGATTGATGTTGATAAATTTAGGTAAGGGAAAATTATTGATGGTAGGAATTATAGGAATGCAATATTGAGATTTTAGATTAAGAAGTTGAATAATCCAAGGGTTGGGATCAACTTTATTCTTATACCATTTACCATTATGTAATAATTTGATGTGTTGGCTACCAAAAGAAGATATGGCCATCATTCTATGAGTCTAAGGGAAACTGAGGAGTATGTTATAAGATAGGAGCAAATAAAGGCCCATAAGTTTAGTTTGAATGATCTTAGGTCTGATTGTTAGGGGAATCCAAATATAACAAAGTGGATTTTGATTAGTTTTATCAAATTCATTATAGGTGAGATGGGTTTTCTTGAGATGATCCTTATTATATCCAAGTTGTTGGATAAGCCATGAAGATGTCACATTAATATCAAACCCTTTATCAACTAAAACTTTACAAATAAGGGTAGTATTAATGGTTATTTTAATGAATAATGGTGGATCATTGGTGTGATAAATGATCTCATCTTTAATCATGTCCTTTTAAATAAATTTAATATAAGGCTTGGAAGAAGGATAAATGGACTCAATGGTATGTACATTGGTAGGTTACAGCTCAATAAAATGTGATTCTTCATCTATAGAAGATGGATCTTCAATTTCTTATAATTATTGCATAAGGAAATTAAAATGATAAGGGGAAGTAAAAACTAACTCCATAAGTGGAATCTAGCAAGGCATGGATTTAATTTCTTTGAGAAAGTTATAATGGGATTTATAAGAATAACCATTACGAGGTTTAGAAGGTAAGGTAGATTTTGAAGGAATGGACATTATTAGGGGTATAGAAGAAGGAGGTAGTCCTCATGGGCTTTTAAAAATATATTAGTGGTTTTAGTATATTTGAAAAGTTGTTCTTATAAAGATGGTTTATTAGTTTTGTGATATGATCTTTGTGAGCTAGTTTAGAATGATAATTAACCTTAGCTATGTTAACATATTGAGAATTGTTGTAATATTGGTCATAGTTAGCATCAATAACACAAAAATACTTGGTATTTTGTTGAGGATTAGATGTTGAAAATTATTTTTTGTTATTATAATAATAATCTTTGGAAGCTTATCATTTTTGAGAAGTAGTGTTGTACTCTTGATGATGAAGTCAGATCATGGCTTCATAATTAAAGGAATCACCAAGCATGTAGGAGACAAAAAATTTAGTAATCCCTCAAAAAGTTTCATGGGAATGACCAATGTTGGAATGTAACCAACAAAATTTGTTAGGGTAATGCAATTTATGAGGATTATTAGGATAAGTAAAGGGTTTATAGGGTGGTAAAAATTGTCTCATTTATTGAATTGGTATGTGAGAAGATGGGGGAGTATCAGCTTTGAAAACTCCTAGTTTGGTTTGAGGAGCATTGTTGATGATGATATTAGTATAATTTTGATAATATCCTTTAAGTAATTTGGTATTAGTTTTGAATTGCTTCATGAATAAGTCTTGACATTTAGCTTGGTAAAGAGCTTCGTTAAGCATTTGAGGAGCAAAAGTTCAAACCTTATATTGAAGTAAAAGATTTAAAGAAGTTATAAAGATTTTAAACAAATTCTCATCAATCATGTTATGGTTAGCCTTATGGATTAGATATTTCCATTGTTTGATAAAATCATGAGTTGATTCGGTAGGAGATTGCTTATCATTAATGAAATATCTAAGGCAATTTTCAAGAACATCATTATGTTGAAACTATTTAACTAGAGGATTGAATAAATCCTCAAGTTTCTAGATGGAATTTTGGGGAAGTTGTTGTACCATTCCAATACATCATCATTGAATATTTTAACTATAAATTTAATTTTGGTGAAAATATTAGTTTAGATCCACTCTTTATAAATATTGTCAAATGCTTTGAGAAAGGATGTAGGGTCTTTAAGCCTATCATACTTGATAGTTGGAGATTATCACCAATATAAATAGACATGATAAAAGAAGCTAAAGGCTCATTTTGAATATTTTTGATAATTTTATTATTCATAATAGGTTGAAGAATAACTTTTCTTGAGGCATCTCTATGAGGGTGAGGAATAAAATTTAGATTGGCTTGAAGATTAAGACTCAGAGGTTGATTATCCATATTAATAAAATGATATTATACTTACATCATTTAAGAGGTGTTATAAGTTTGAATTATGTTCATTTTTTATATGAATTATGTGGTGATTTGAGTCATATCAATTGGTAGGTTGGTGTTTGTAAGAGAAATCCCCAAATTGGTATTAGTGGGAGGGTTGTTGGAAGGTGGATTACCAATGGTATTATTAGATAGACTTATGTCAATTTCTCCCACATTATGTTGAAAATATTGATGATGAGAATTATATTGATAGGTACAAATATTATCAGATCCACCTACTTCATCTTGAGGTGTGATTTGAACCATGTTACATGCCATAGATGAAGGAGGAGAAGAGATGCTCTAAGAGTGAAGGTTCCCTTGGGAGGTAAAGAATGGGAGAAATGAATATCCCATATAGTGTCTAAATGGATTTAAGTTTTTTAAGAAGATTATAATAGGGTAATTCATAATGTTTTGAGTAAATTAATAGAATACTAAAGAAAGAGAAATAAATAAGTTGTTCAGATAGGAGAGTAGGATAAGTAATAAGAACATAGAGTTGACTGAGTCGACTGTGTATTATTGAAAAAGGGATATGAGAAGAGTATAAAGTCAACTAAGTTGACTTAGTAATTTAAACTAATAAAACCATAGTCTAATAAGGATATGGGGTCAACTAGGTCAACTTAGTATTATAACCTAAATAGCAAATGTGATACAAAGTTGACCAGGTTGACATAATACTATATGTAGAAAAAAGGATAAACTATAAGAGATTATGTTTAACAAAATGATATTGTGCTGAAAATATGGAAAGATTTTTCATTTTAATTGATGCAAAAATTGAAATCAAACACACAAACAATTGTATCAATGAGAATGATCCAATTAGCACACAACACAAAACCTTACACCAACACTAGCCAATGTAAGTTTTTACAATACAACATATAATGAGTAGAGAGAAATCAATCAAATTAAATCTAAATTCTAACTAAATGATCATCTTGAATGTTTTTATATTATTATAAAGTGTTATTTTAAGTGTGATAGGGAATTGGATAAAATTAGGGAACCGAAAAGTAATCTATAGATAGTTTCAGGACATTTAGGCTGAAAGTGATCTATGTTGGCAATAATACTGGCTTGGTATTGGGGCCTACCCCCTCACTTCATAATCCCTTAATGATAAAAGTTTTGGATGCTTTTACAATATATAACACTAACTGTGTGTTTATACTTGGCCATAAAACCAAGTCAACTTCCCCCTTTGTGATGAAATCCAAGATGTAGGCCTTGGGTAGACAAATGTTTAATTACATTTTGAAATTCTATGATTTGATAGTGTGTGAAAAAATACTAAATAGTGTAATAAATGGTATATTTAAAAACCAACTAATTAGACTATGTGATGTACTTTAAGCATGCAAATAACTAAAAATGAAAGTGTGAATTAATTACTAGCATATAGTTGTTAATTTCTAATTTAAGCATGGTACAAATTTAGTTCAAATGACACTATATGCAAATATTATAGAATAAAGTCAACAAGGTTGTTATTATAATATAAAATCAAGAGTCTTTAAGAACTAAGTTGACCAGGTCCACTTAGTCTTTTAGATATAAGATAAACTATAGAACTAGGTCGACCAAGTTGACCTAGTTTGATATAACATTGTAGTTTTGAAGACTATAAACTTATGCAAAATAGAATTGTAATGAAGAACTAAATTAAAAGAAAGAGAAAGAAAGGTACCTTGGTGAGTGGGAAGATGTTGGGGATTGTAAATTTTCATTGAAGTGACTTGAATGATGTTTATAAGTTTTGCTAACTATATCGAGTAGGTTGACCTAATTTTATGAAACCCTATTTGCTAAAGCCTATTAAGATGATTGAGTTGACTTGGTCAACTAAGTTTGTTATCAAGATGCTAACTATAAGACTAAGTTGACCTATTTGACATAGTTTGTTAGCTAGAACTAAAGAATACTTTATCAACCTATTTGATCCAATAACATGTATTTGATGAATACCTACATATAAATAATAGAGTCATTTTGATGTGACTATGTGTTAAACCTATGCATAGAAGCTACAATTATACCAGCCTAATCAGCCTAATATCACAAATATAGAAAAATAATAGAATGATATAAATGAAAAGTGTGAAATAAAACCTACAAGGGTTAGATTCACATTGGGTTCACCAAAATGTATAGAATGAGAAACACATCAGATCTATAAATCAATCCTATCTCAGAGAAGATAGATCTTACTTACACTTATAATTAGGGATATATTAGATAATTGAGGTCATGACCAATATGGATCTACTAAAATAAATGAGATATCTTACCACAATAATATCACTAGGGATGTTTCCAAAGCCTCCAGACAAGCAAAATTATGAAATAACCCTAACTAGGTCCTATGTTTTCATATTAATTATACTAATAACAAGTAAAGTAAAAATTTAATCGGGTGTTCACCAAAGCTTGTGTTACAAATTAGGGGTTGGTAAAAAAATAAAAGTAAACATACATAATCGAATCATAATTAAGCTATGTACAGGTAAGGCCCTAGCACATGAATAGGAAAAAAAATATTATTTAAAATACATTACTTATGCTAATTCTATCTACTAAAGAGAGGAGAAAAGTTAGAGATACTTACCTAGAAGATGAACTTATCAAGACTCAATCTGTCCATTAGTAAAAGGTTCTTCAAAAGAGGTTGTTATGGTTTATAAGGATCACTAAGAAAGTCCAAAACATCCAAGACTTCTCCAAAAGACTAGATTCTTCTCCAAGTAGAAACCCTAAGCTAGTATTGCTCAAGTAGAATTGTGGAAAAACATATTGTAAAAAAATGCAAATGCATAATAACTCTTGCCTAATCTCTAAGAATGGAGAAATGGATGTGTTTATATAGGCATATATATCCCTAAACCCTTCCAAATTTTTGGATAATAAGGTCGACCCAGTCGACCTAGTATCATTATTGATAAAAACTCACTAGGTCACAAACTAAGTTGGCCAGGGGATGACCTAGACCCTTAATAAGTTTTTTCAATAAGAGTACAAGGTCGACACAACTAACATAACCATATACACTATAAAAAAGGGTTTTAGGTTAATAAAAATGATATTGAAGGTGGAAAATGACTGGAGAAGTGTGAAAAATAGGAGTCAAAGCTTAAGGAAATGGTTTTAAGAACTGGTTGGATTGATAGTAACTGGAAATAAGGGATAATAATCCTACAAAGCACCAATGGTCTACCTACCCTTTTTTTGGTACATCCCTTAGGGTACGTACTCATATATATGGGACTTGATGGGTTCCCACAAGATATAAAGCATCATTAATTGATAAAGCTTGAGAATATTATGTGTATACAGTTCCCACCTCTTCTCATTCAATTTAACAAGTAGATAACATGAGATATTAGTGACACTCATTATTCTAGTTTCAATTTCATAAACCACTTTATTAGTTTCCATCTCTTCACACATTTCAAATTAATCTATAAAGGTTGGAAAACATATGTTTCTAACTCAGGCATCCACACTAATTCTTCAAATTAAGATTTGATCACTCTCAATTCAACACTTCTCTACATGCCTCAACAAGGGGGCAAGCACAAATCCATAACAAAGACAAAATGTGTATACACACTTAGATATAATATTTAATTTACTATAATAATTTATTAATCACTATAATAAAATGGGTCAAATGGAGACACTAAAATTAAATCAATAAATGCTGATAATACTAGTCCTTTTTACTTGAATTGGCCAACTCAACATTATAATAACCATTTATCCATATGAGATCCTTATAAGTCCTAAAATTATTATTAAAATCTTCCATACTTCCTTAATTTATTCATAAAAATCTATAATCGATAGGTAATTCATTGTCAGCGTAGTTTCAGAAGCATCTGTGCAATCAAGACAAGTGCACACTAGGCAGACAAGGATGCATTATGCACTTATCCACTACTGTCAACTTGTCTATGGGGCTCTAACGGCTAGTTTTTAAAAATAGTATGCTTCCTAATGGATCTCCATTGTGTAAAAACACATCCATTATAAAAAATAATTCAAATATTATCATATAATAACATCAAGTGTCTCATTTCAAACCTCAGGTTACATTAGCTAACACTCTCTTGTAAAGGAAATTCAAAATCACTTATGTATTCAAAAAAGATACTTAATTCAATTTTATGGTAATAATATAGTGATTGGAAAACTTAACATTATTTTATATCAAGTTGAGGCCATCCTTTGTCAGTCATTCTAAATATAAATTACTAGTTGCATTCATCTATGGTCTTCCCCATAGGCATTATGTAATGAATGTGTGATTTTAATCCTTTCTCTCTATGTATGAAACTATTATATGGGTTTGATACTTAAATTTGATATTTATTAAATTATTTTATAAAAATATTTAGTTGGCTTAACTCTACTCATTCTTAGAGGTATTGAATTTGAAATAAATAGGGCATATCTACCAAATGTGCAAAAGTGTAAAACATTTAACCAAGTGAATACCAAGTGGGGTAAATCAATGACACTTTACATGTATTTATAAATGAATGTGTTTATAATTTTAATTACCCAACCATTCAAAACATCCAAAAAGACATAAAATAATGTTTTTATTTTTTAAATCTATCTATTATTAGGCATAAAATTTAGCTAGCCTAAGTGGATAGAGGTAAAGTACACTCATATCTTCCTATCACATAATTATCAATATGGATCAAGAACACATATCCTACACTAGAGTTAGTTTTAAGATTATTTCAGCTAGTTTAAGAATTTGAAATTAAGAGTTTTATGTAATAGATAACAACAAATAAAGGTTTAAACCTAGATATTGATAAATGGGTTAGAGGATTGTATTTGAGTGCAAGTCATGTGGTTTAGATTTTTTTATGAATTAGCATGTTCAATACCTATGATCAAAATTATGTGTCTACATCACTCCCACCTTCCATTCATTTTTTTAAAGTAATGAAATCAAAAGAACAAACAAGAAAATGATTGAACTTAAGTGTGTATAACACACTTTGTCTCTAAGTAGATATTTCAATTGGGTAAGGAAACTAGTTTAATAAACTTTGAAAAAACTCATGAATTATTAATTTATGCATATTTAAATTTGAGAAAACTAAACTTTGAAAATTTAAAAATTTAAGAGATAGCATGGGATGATGAATTGAGGAAAGCATTTCCTCAAAAATTGAAAATATTCCCCCGTGTCATATTATTAACAACTATTTGCCCTTGTATAACCATGTTTTTGTCAAAAATATATTTGTAAAGAATGTGCTCATTGATAATAGATCTAGATTGAATATATGTAATATATATTTCTTAAATTTATTAGCCTTGAATGTGATATACCCTAGCCATTATAATTTCAATATTCATCATTTTGATAATATTCCACATCAAGTACTTGCTAAAATTATATAGAATATCACCTTAGGCCCATATAATCTCTCTATGATATGAAAACTTATGCACAATGATCTTAATTACAGTTTTTTATTGGCACTACCTTGGATTCATGACATGAATATTGTCCCTTCTACTTTGCATGCATATATGAAATTTAGTTATCAAGGGTATATCTATACATGCCCTTTGGATAAAGAAATTTTTAAATATTCTTATCTAGTGCATCCTATTGATCCTTATATTCCATATATGCAACCTTTTTATAATTAAATTCTAAAATTTCCTCCAAACCTTGAGGTCTCTTCTCTTGCACAACAATTAGTTGACCCTTTTTCCTCTTCTATTTAACATAGTTTTGGGATTAAATAGTTATAAAATTATAATTAGACTATGGGAGAAGGAATAGGTAAAGATGTTAAATGTACCATTGATAATGTTGTGCCTTTCAACAATAAAATCAAAGCCATCTTTTGTTATAGTAATGAATCTACTTCTTTAGGCATCATATTATCAAGTATTTCTTGATGTTTATATATACTTGAAAATATTGGTATATGGATCATGATAAAGTCAACCATGTCTTATAGTTATCATTAGTATACTCTATGAGTTCATTGCTAACTCTGTTTCACCTAAAATTCTAGAATTTGATGAATTTTCAAATGATGAGCCTCTTAGAATATCATTTTACATGTGATGATATCCCTTTTTTCACCATAAGACACAATTTACTTACCAAACCAATGAACATGCATATGTTTGATAAATTAATGATGTCATACCATAAGAAAAATTAGATGGCCCTAATTTACTATTATTAACACCCAATTTAAGGAAGATAAATCAACATTATTAATGAATAAATGGTTGCATACCACTTTGGTATTGAAAAGGACCCATGACCAGTAATATTGGACACTAGCTTATAATATGATGAAGGTAAGGATATTTAGTAGGCTCTTCATGATTACCCAAAATTATTTTTATGGAATTAAAAATATATGCTCGATATTGATCCTATGGTGGCTTTGCATAACATTATTTTGTATCCTGATGACAAACAAGTCAACCAGAATATAATTAAAAACATCCTCAATTTGCTTTGTTAGTCAAAAGTGAAGTTGAATGACTCTTAAATACTAGATTTATTCATTTTTTTTATTATCTTGAGTGGGTTTCCAATATTTTCAATGTAACAAAGTAAAATGGGGAATTTTATGTTGTAAGTATTAGTATAATCAAAATAAATCTCATCGTAAAGATGTCTTTAACTACCCGACATATATATGATCATGGATTATACAAGAAGGTATAAAATGCTATATATTATAATTAACTTTTATGGATATAACCAAATCAAGATTAATAATATTGATCAAGATAAAGCATACTTTATCACACCTTGAGGAACATTCTACTATATTGCCATGCCTTTTGGATTGAAAAAAGTAGGATCAACTTATCAACATGTCATGACTCATAATTTTTCATGATTACATTCGTAAAATAGTGGAATATTATGTATATGATTTTATTATAAAATTAAAAACATTGAAGACATCATGTTATCAATTTACATAAAATATTTGAAAGAATGATAAAGTATAATATCCATTTAAACCCCCTAAAAAGCATCTTATGAGTTACAACAAGCAATCTCTTACGTTTTACTATATCCCAAAGAGGTATTGAAGTTGACCTTAAAAAGGTAAAATCTATAATTCATATTCCACCACCAATGATCTTAAGTAAAATTGATTTTTACAATTATGCATTCAAGATATATGTCATTTTTATGCCCACTTATCAAAAGAAAACAATTTCTTTGACACATTTACTTAAGAAAGATGGAAATTTTGAGTGGGACAAAAAATTTCAACCAAGTTTTTATGCACTTAACTAATATCTTTTGAATCCACTAGTCCTTATGCTTCCCATTCTAGATAAAGCTCTTTTATTATACTTTTTAGCTACTGATCATACATTAGGTGATTTTATTGCACAACATGATGATACTCATCATGATTATACCATTTATTATATCCGTCACACACTTCTTGATTATGAATAAAAATATATTATCATTGAAATGTTGTGTTTAACACTTATTTTTTCAACCCAAAATATATGACATTATTTACATCATAATGAGACTCATGTTATTACTAAAGTCAATCCATTTTGATACCTTATGGCAAAACCTAATTTGTCAGGATGCATAGTAAAATGGGTAATGTTTCTTATTGATTTTAATTTTGTCTCACAAAAATTTATTGAAAGAAATGTTAGCGCTGATCTATTAGTTGATACTCCATTACAACACATAATTCCAATCAATGCTTAATACTGAGATAAATTTACCTTTGATATCATTCAAAATGATACTTGGATCATGCATTTTGATCGGTCTAAATGTTCCAAGAATATGGAGTGGGTATTGTATTCATTTCCCTTCAAGGTTTTATTATACCCTTTTCTTTTCACTTAGGATTAAATATGAAGTTCTCATATTTGGATTATTAAAAACACAAAAACTTAATATAAAATATTTACATGTATATGGAGATTCATAACTTATCATTAATCAAGTCTTATATATTTATCAAACCAAGGAGGATAAGGTTATTCATTATAAATATATGGTCCACTATCTCTTGGCATTATTTTTTCACCTTTCCATTTAGAATATTCCTTGAAAATATAATCATCATTTGGAAGTAATGGCTAGTGTTGATTCTTTAATTCCAATCAACATCAATGATGATCATCTAATGTTTACCATCAAACAACTATGTAGCCATATATGGATATAATTATCATTAATTCATTGGAATTAATTTTAATCACTATAAGTGTGGATAATCCTGAATTATATTGATATCTATAATTATCTCTATAAATTTACTTTACTAGAAAATGTTAACGTGAGGATAAAAAACATTTAAAGTGTCAAAAAATGCATTGTTTTTTCATTGGTGGATCTCTTTTAAAACACTCTTTTGATGAACAACTATTATGATGTCTAAGTCATAGCTAAAATAAAACAACCATATTTTATGTACATGATAGTGAATGTGTTTTGCACTTTACTGGTAAATCCATTTCTTAAAAGCTCCTATATGAATGATACTATTAGATAATAATGAAAAATTAATTCTATGAACATGCCAAATTATGTTTTCTCAATG
Source organism: Torreya grandis (assembly GCA_037957365.1). Classification (NCBI taxonomy): domain Eukaryota; kingdom Viridiplantae; phylum Streptophyta; class Pinopsida; order Cupressales; family Taxaceae; genus Torreya; species Torreya grandis. The sequence goes on from JARHVA010002141.1 coordinate 1,985,914, forward strand.
TAAGAAACATAGTAATTTTAATTATGAGCCATATAAGTCATTGCAACCAATAGTATGCTCATGGAATTTTTTCTTTTGGATGTTTGATATGAATGGGAAATAAAATCATGAATCCTTTGAGAGGAATAAGTTCATCATTACTACCATTAGATATTTTACAAAGTGGGTAGATGTTATCTATCTATAGTTCACTAAGGGTGAATATATTTGATATTTCCTTATTATGCATAAAATTTCCTACTTTGGGTACCATTACCAATTATCACAAATAATGGTTCCTATTTTAAAAATAAAATAATAAAAATATTTTGTGCTAATACTTCTTCCTACCCACAAGGAAATAGGAAGGCTGAGGAAACTAATAAAACCATTTTCAAAATATTAAGCAATATGGTTGAAAATCATGAATCTAATGGGTATAATCAGATTGTTTACACTTTATGGGCATATCATAAACATGTTCATATACCAATACAAGCCATACCTTACTCACTTTTTATGGAACAAAAGTAGTGTTTCCTCAATACCTTCTTTACATGTGTCACTAAAGTACATTATCAAAGATAATTAATATAGAGAAGAACACCTACATTAATTAAAAAAATTATAACAAATGAATACATGCTCTCAAAAATTTTAAGTTTTATCAAGCACACATTACAAGAGTATATGGCAAGAATATTCGCGATCTAAAATTTCACATTGGTGACCTTGTCCTCAAAGAAAATAAAAAAATAGTAATGCTAATAAGGATAACAAATGAAAATTTAATCCAAATGGTTTGGGACCATTTGTGGTTACTTAAAATATCAGCCTTCGAGTTTGTTGTTTAGCTACACTTGAAGGCAAACCTATTAAGAATCCTATGAATATTAATCTATATCATTATTTTATATAGATATTCTTATATCTTTCATTGATTCTTGATTCTCTTTTAAAATATGAAAAAATAGATCCATCCTTTAATATTGATGTATGATATTTATGAAAAACATAGTTATAGTTTGAATCTAGATCCATTAGCAATGGTAGGAATCATATTTCACAAGTGAACCAAGTTTGGGATTAGTGATGTTCCACATCTTGGTTGCACTTTAGAGAGTCATATATCAGTTCCCACCTATTCTCATTAAATTTAGTAAGTAGACTACATGAGGGCTTAGTGAAACTCATTGTTTTAGTTGCACTTTCTCAAATGACTTTTTTGGTTCCCATCTCTTCATATATTTTAAAGTAATATATGAGGGTTAGAGAATATATATTTCTAACTTAGGCATCTATACTGAATCTTCAAATTAAGACTTGATCACTCTTAGTTCAACACTTCTCCACATGCCTTAAGAAGGGGGCAAGCACAACTCTATGACAAAGAAAAAATATGTATACACACTTAGATATCACATTTCCTTTACTATAATAACTTATGCATCACTATCATAAAATGGGGCAAGTGTAGACAGTAAAATTAAAATAATAGATGCTTGACAATACTAATACTTTTTATCTGGCTTAGCCAACTTATCATTCTAATACTCATTTATCAATTTGAGAGCCTTCTAAGTTCTATAATCATTGTGAACATCTTCCATACTTCCTCAATTTGTTCCTAACTATATGTGATCAATAGGTACTTCACTTTCAGTGCAGTTTCAAAAGTATCTATCCAATCTAGACAAGTGCACACTAGGGAGATAAGGATGTATTATACACATGTCCACTAGTGTGGACTTGTCTATGGGGCTCTAAATGCTAGTTTTTATAAATGACATGCTTCCTAATGGATCTCCCTTGTGTAAAAACACATAAGATATTGAAAACAATTCAAAGATTAGCATATAAGAGCACATCAAGTGTATGACTTCAAAACTCTGGTTACATTAGCTAACACTCTCTTATAAAGGAAATTCAAAATCACTTATTTATTCAAAAAAGAACCTTAATGCATTTTTATAGTAATAATGCAGGGATTAGCTAAGTTTACATTATTTTATTTCAATTTGCGGCCATCCTTTGTCAAGCATTCTCAATATAAATTGCTAGTTGCATTCATCTATGATCTTCCCCATAAGGAGAACTACATTGGTATGAGGTCCACACAACCTATGTAGACAACACTCAGTCAAAAAGTGATTTTTTAAGGATAGCTCGACCATATCCCAATTCCCTACTTTTTCTCTATTTTTTGCATTTGATCTTCTTTGTTTCCTTGTTCATGTTAGGAATTTTCTCTTATAGGTGATCCATGCATCAAAATAAACTCCATACAGAATTAGTTAATCTACAGATAGAAGCAAACAGCCTCAAATTCTCAATATTTAATGCACAATCAACATAGACAACGTCAAAGTAGAGGACAATGATGCACTGCCTTCCTGTTTGGCTACTATGCTCTTGCCTTAAAATATGTAGTGAGGTAATTTTTTAAAATAACACTATGTTTATAGGTTATTAGTAGTGGTTTTGTAGAGTCACAGTCATCAAAAACATAATACAAAAATAATAAATCAATTTGTAAGGACATTTATCTACACCTAACTCTAGTTGCTATTTTTAGTAATTTACCATTTGTGTAAATTTTGTATATCATTTTGTTTTTACATTAGGTTTCTTTATTTATCTCTTATATCATTTTATAGTATTTTAGAGTTAATTTCTATCACATAATTGAGTGTAAGGGTAAACAATTAGATGGTTTGAACTTGACACTTTAGAAAGCATTCTTCAAACATTGAGTTTTTGGTATCATTTTTGTCCCATAGTTGTAAACTATTTTCTACTGTTAGATTTTTATGATTATCTTCAAATCATCACTAAAAATAAAATAAGTATAAATCTTACAAATCTTTTTCTTTCTCTAAATTTAAAAATAAATTAAATTACTTATCATTCTCCACATATTATTTATCCTAATTAATTGTAATATGAATATATATGTTGCACGTTAATTCATTTCTCCATATTATAGTGTCACATATAATGCTTAATCAACTTGAATTATAAAGATTCTCTATGCCAATCGTAACTTTACACAAGCACCTTCCTAGCTTAGTAATGCTACACCTAAATTGAAATCAAGGCGAAGAAAAACCACATGCTTCTAAATTGAAATCAGTATGTTCTCTTCATGAAAGGTATGGATACCGTAACTCCAATTATGTCTCTCTTAATCTCAATCCTTCTTCAAATTAGTCATGACTAAAGTGACCCAGTCCATCTGAGAATTTGTAATTGTAAGCATTTAAAATTTTGATTCAGTATATATAGTCGTTTTTAGGTATAAATAGTTCAGTATATTCTACTAGACGTTCACACGTTAATATAAAAATGCATTCAAAGCTATGATATTGTCTGGCAGCGTCAACCTGACGATAGGGTTTAATATACAACGTGCAGTTATCGAATTCAACAGCCATTTTGTACGGAACTTAAAACTCGAGTCATTTATATTATATATGACACAGTTGTAAATGAATTTATTCTCCTCAACACGAGGGAAGACTTTTCTGCATCATTGGCATCATTCACAAAAATCAAATATGTGAAATCAAAGTCGGTAGTGTTTGCATCATCCTCTAACTTTAAACTCCTCCCGTTTATGCTTAATTTGACCGTGAAACTTTTAAAAGAATGATGGCTAATTAGCAATTTGGAAACGGTGACCGTCACGCATGTCCCATTGAAAATCAATCAGATTGCATTTCCTACCATTCCTACCGTGCATATGAAGAAAGCAAACTGCTCGAATGAAAATTTTCATAGAAGTGATGAAATTTCAGCATAAATTTTAAAGCCGATAAGACGTCTTTCATAAGAGCTTCGATAATTAATTAATTTTTTTTTTAAAAAATCTTACGTAACATTAATTAGTATGGGTATCATCTATCTATTTGTTGAATAGAAATATATACGCATCTAAAAATTGCCCTATCTATTTATTAATTGTTAAATTTGTAGAAATTTAGCTTCTTGATGTATTTGTTGATTATTAGTTCAAATTCAGTATTATTAGTGTGTTTTATCAACTTTTAGATAGTTTCTAACCTCTCTCAATATCTTTTATCTTTAATTTTCTTCTAAGTTGAACCTTTTTGTATGGAACATTTCCTACAAGAAGATATCTCTGTAAAACTCCATTCAATATATATATGTATTCTCAAATTAGAATCCTAGGTTGCAAAATGAAGAACCCTTAAGTCAGATTGAAAGTTTCTTTTGAGAGGCATCTCTAGAGGGTGATATTAGTGTGTCTTTAGAACCCTAGAATTTCGAAGGTGGCATTACGCTGACTTTAGAGGTAAATTTGACATGAATTTAGAAGTGACCTTAAGTTTTATTTAATGAGAAATATTTGGGTTTCTCTAGAGATGACATCAGTTTGCTTTTAAAGGAAAGGTTGGGGATGTTTCAGATGTGAGATTGGAATGACTTAATTGATGACTTTGGGTTGGCTTTATTTGTGAATTTATGTTTGTTTGTAGTGGATTGGTGTTGAGGTGACTTTTTTTAAGCTAAGGTTAAAAGTATGGGTTTTGAAAGACCCCATAGCCTTGTATATTGGAGAAAAAAGAACAAAAAATGAATCTCACTAGAAAGACCTCTACTTGCACAAAATGAGGGTCGAAACATTAAACAAGCAACAAATAAACTATTAATCTTCATACTTGCCTTCACCCTTCCTTCTACAAACAATCAAAGAACATTCAATGAACATGTATCAAACCAACTATCATAACTATTCAAAAACAACCTTCAATCTAGTCTTCAACATTCAACAACCCATCTAAAACAATCTACTAAATATCAACAAAACTATATTCTTCCATATTTATATAACTTTTTAGAGCGTATGATCATATTAATTAGTTCAGAGGCCTTTTTAAGACTTCCCCCTTTTTTTCTCTTATACAATAGTCCAATCCACCTTATCTTCAAGTTCTGATTCTAAAAAAAAGAGACAATATTCCAATCCACCTTATTTTAAAATGGAGCATATGAATATATACACGAGTAGAAAAAAGATGTAATTGATATATTGATGAAATTTTGTTGCATTTGCACCTAAAAATGTAATTTTGACTATATATAATATGATTTATGGTTCTATCAAGGCCAGTTTCATTAAAAATGAATGAAAGAGTTACTTGTTCTCAATGCTGGATGCAATTCTAGGGCCAATTGAGATCCTTAATGAATTAAGGGCAAAGTGTCAATTATTTAAATGAAATATTCAATTGTTTCAATGTGATTTAACCCTTAGTCATATCCAATTTCATCAGATAATGAAGCAAATAGTCATTTAGTTCAAAGACAGGTACAAGTTTGACATGTATAAGATGTCATTTGAGGCTCTATAAACTCCAACGTCATCATGTAACAATGAAATAGTTGATTGGTTCAATTTTGGAGGCAATTAGGGTGAATATGATCCATTGAACCTAATTATAACTACATAATGTGATTTGAGGCTAAATTGGCTTTGATTTCATCATATATTGAGCTAATTAGTGAAATGGTGTAAATAGTGACACAATTCTAGAAATATTGAGCCACATTCAAACATAGTTTAAATTGTATATGTTATGATTTTGAGATAAACTGATTATAATGTCATCATATAACAAGTAAAATAGTTGATTCATTCAATCATGGAGGAAATTAAGGATAATTTGAACCCCTTCAACCTAATTATAAGAACATGACATGATTTAGGGTTAAATTAGCTTTGCTTATATCATGATTTGATCCAATTAGTCAATCGGTGTAATTAAAAACATGGTTTGTGCCAAATTGAGCCTTGTGGACCTAAAGGGTGGATTATGATATAGGGTGTAGGATTTAGGGAACTATAATTAGTCAATGCAGGTTAGACAAAATTGAACTCTATAAACCTTATTTTGATTATATAGGATGTAATTTGGGGACCAATTAACCCTAATATCATAACAAAATAAATTAATTTATCGATTAATTCAATCACAAAGGAAATTGGAGATAATTTCAGCCCAAGTTAAACCTAACTACAAGAGGAGGACATCATTTTGGGATAAATTAGTCATGAATTGATCCAATTAGTCAATTGGTGCAATTACATATGTGATTTGGGCAAAATTGAGCCTTGTTAACCTAAATTATGGATTAATTCAATCCATAGGATGTAACATATGGATTAATTACCCTTTTAAGTATTAAAAATGTAAATACTAAAGTAATTTAAGTTAATAGGAATGAAATGAACTTAAATGCAACTATAGGATGTGATTTGGGGCTAAACATTAGCTCATATTTCCTCTATATATCAATCTAATTAGTTGATTATTATAATAATTTATGTAAGTTATATGAAATTCAACCTTGTGAACCTTGTTTTGACTATATACGATGTAATTTGGGGTCAATCAACCCCATTTTCATAACACCCTAAAAAAAATATAACCTACTTATTTAATTACAAAGGAAATTGGGGTCAATTGGATCCCCTTCAACCTAACTACAAAAGCTAGATATGAGTTAAGGCTAAATTATCTCCCATTATGTATAGAGTCAATCTAATTAATAAATTGGTGTAATTAGATATGTGATTTGGGCCATATTAAGCCCCATGAACCTAAATTATGGCTTATGATTTATTATTTATGGTTTAGAGTTACAATTAGTTTCAATGCAATTGAACCCCATGAACCAAAACTTGACTATATATAATATGTAATTTTTGGGTCTATTGACCCTTATATCATAACAAAATAAAGTAAATAATCCAAAAAATCATTCATAAAGGAAATTGGATCCAATTTGAGCCCCTTCAATCTAACTAGACAACAACATGACATGATTTGGTGCTAAATCAATACGAATTGACCTAATTAGTCAATTAGTACAATTAGAGATGTGATTTCCCACTAAATTAATAATGAATTGATCCAAATAGATAATTGATGAATTTAGAGATGTGATTTAGGCTAAATTAATTCTATGAAAATAAATTATTGCTCAATCCATTCTATAGGATGCAAAATGTGGTTGACTGGACCCTATAATTATATCATGTAAATGCAAATATAAAGGTAATTGTATAAGATTGCATGACATAATAATATTACATAGTTTGGATTACATCACATAATCATATAAAATAATAATATAAAAAATATTATATAACATAATATAATCATATATCTTAACAATATGATATATGGAAATATAGAACTAATAGATATAACATGTATGAATTATTTTTTCATTAGGAAAAACTCTTTATCCAATGTTTATTTGTAAGGTGTTTTGAGATTTATGATTCCACTTACATTCTCTTCACATTCTGAGCTATAAATAACAAAGACAAAAGGAATCAAAATTTTCTTTGGGACCCCACCATCAAAAGGAATCTAATATTTCTTTGTCTAGTCATGGGTGACATTTCTCATTGAAGGAAGAGGAAGTAGTTAAATCATAAAACATCAAAAAAATTAAAAGATTTGACAGAAAAAAATTGGAGTTCAAATTTTTTGCTCAACAAAAGGTATAAACACTGTCCTTAATGAATCAAATGCCATAGATAATCATGAAACTAACATGACAAATTGAGTAATGATGATGGATGTTTACGTAACAGTCTAAAATATGATTCAAGTCCACATTTAAAGTATAAAGTTTTTATTTTTTTTATGATGGTCTATGCATGATGATTTATCCCCTAACAATGAAGAATAATTCATGGAAACACATAATGATGAAAGTAACAATGAATAAAATGCCGTGAAAACAATAAATAATGAAAGTAACATTAAAGAAACTAGTGGTGAACATAATGATTTTGAAACACCCAATCAACAAATTCCCTCATTAACAACACATCCAAGGATTATGTATATAAAATGCAAGTACTTAATTGAGGTTGATGAAAATATTTTGAAACCAATGCATAACAAAATATTTAAATTTCATTCAACAAGACTAGATTAAAAAAATGAGATAGTTTCTTTGATAAATTAGATTATGATAGTAAAAAAGGTCAATTGTTTGTTTCATTGATGAAATTGATTAACATAAGACCTAAAAATATTTTAATGATGTTTTTCATATAATTACAACTTGTGTCATATTTGGTCAAACATGGAAAAAATGATTGATTTCAAAATCTCGCTGAGCATTGGAAAAATTAGAAAAATATTAATGAAATTGATTAGAAGATTCCAAAGATTTAATGATGCCAATACCACTAGTTTTGGGCATTCTCTAGTAGACTTCCATGAAATGACAAGGATATAACCAATGATATGAAATATTTACTTGCATAATTTTGGAAAGATAATATAAGAGTTTCATCGATTATAAGAGATGTAGTAAAAATAATAGTTGGTTATCATAAATGTGAACCACATCAAAGACCTTTCTTGGATATGAACCAATGAACATAATTAAAATTTAAATTTAGGTAAACATATCAATAAATTTTTATTATTCAAATATATTTTGATATGGATAAACCATTTTCTATAAAAATAAATCACATACACACCACTTGTTGTGGGCAACATATTGAATTTTGAATGAACTATGATGTTTTCCACCATATACATTATACTTTATATACTGACAACATTTTACAGGAATTTGGAATATAATTTCCACTAAAATCATCCAAGAAATTTATTCCAACTATTTTTTTGTGAAAGGCCAGATGGATAGTTATTTTATAGCAAAGCATGTTTAGATGAAAATTACAGTATTTGTGGTGGATTACCAAAATAAAAATTTTGTATCAATGAGGAGAGTAAAAGTGAAATTGGAGAAGAATTAATTGGTTTGAGTAAATACAACCCTATGACTTATAATGTAAAATATAACAAAGAAACTAAAATTTATGATTTTGTTACAAAACATATAACTATTTTATAACAACCCCACTGGGTTTAACATATAAAAATTTGATTTTTTATTTAATCAATATATTATTTTATTAGGATTCACCACAAGAATCTAATTAGTGATCCAGATATCACACTCTAATATTTTTAAATATAAATAAGCACATGACATATAAGGGTCATTGATCACTATCAATATAAGGGTCATTGATCACTATCAATATATGAAACATGACATATAAGGGTCATTGATCACTATCAATATATGAAACACATCAAAATCAATTATAAAAAGTAATTACAAATATCCAATCATGACTAGTATAATGATATGACCACTGATATGAAAGTAAAGATAAGTAAATAATTACAGATCATCAAATAATATTTTAATAATAAATACAATACAATGTACAAATATTTTTAAATATAAATAAGCACATGACATATAAGGTTCATTGATCACTATCAATATATGAAACACATCAAAATCAATTATAAATAGTAATTACAAATATCCAATCATGACTAGTACAATGATATGACCACTGATATGAAAGTACAGATAAGTAAATAATTACAGATCATCGAATAATATTTTAATAATAAATACAATACAATGTACAAATATAAGATACATGGCTCTACAAAGCATGAGTTTTTCAAACTCTCTATAGTATCTATGGCAATCTCATGTGTTGTCTCCAAATAAGTATTATTATGGGGAGGTAGAGCATCAGCTAAGCACTTTTACACACCAACCATGGACCATCGACACCCCACATAATTATTCATTAGGTAATGGCCCTCCTTTCATGAATGAGTAGATAGTGATGAAAGAAAAATATAGAGAGACAAGCTAGTACCCATGTGTTGTATAATTTATAAAAAGAATATGTGGTGTACCATAAATAAATATTTTATAACAAGATATCCCACAAACATATAAATAATATACATGAAATGATAGTGTTAACTAAAATTATTTTCTAATAGATGTTATAAAATATGCTAAACATAACATATATCAAAATGCATACATTTAGTCTATCAAATGTATGAGTGAATCTAGACATAACAATACAACTTGTACCACTCAAGTATAACATACATTAAAATTATATTTTTCAGACATAATACACTATATGACATCTCATGATATCATAGTTTATTATTCATGAGTAAAACTACTCAATTACAAATAATCACTCTTAAAATTCAAGAATCAAATGTCTCGTAATCCTAAATAACAAGGGAATAAGTATAGATTATATCAACTGGGTATATCTTATGTTTAAAATACATAATCTAATTTTTGTAAGTAGATTCAAGTATATAATATAAAAATTAATAATACAATCCACCATTTTTATGTACACACTATTTACTTCTAGGCAATCAGTCATAATATTAGTAGAGAATCAGATAACTCATAAACATGTTATAATATTTTACTTAAATAACTCATTCCATTTTAAGGATACTACTTTGATATGATTGAATTTTCTAGTCCTTTAAAAGACTTATGACTTATTTTAACCATCCATTTAGCTATAAGTATAGGCATATAACCCAATACACCTTTATACATAATATTTTCGTATGACTACTTAAGTCCATATATAAATATATTTCTTATATTTTAATAATTATACAACGAAATATGTACCATATATAAGCACACAAATGATATATAAATACTACATCAATAGTCATTTATATTTCTTAATAAAGAAGTCCATATGATTTCATCAGTCATTATAACTTTCCTATTCACAAAATATATTAATGATGACAAGGGATTTAAAAATGTAATAATCCTTCATAGTTTTTATCCCTAACTAAATATATTTTCATTTTGATATAGCTCTGTATACAAGTTATCAAGACAACATAGTCTTTCATTTCAAGGTTTACATATAAGTATTCAGAAATATCCAAATTGCTCTTATATGATACACACAAGTTTCATCAAGTACATAAATATATGAATTGCCCAAGGCTATGGTAATACTTGTCAATATCTATGCTATAAGAACACATCCTAATGTATTAATATACATAAGTCATATATGTATACACCCTCGTACATACTAATACACCCATGGTATATATCATACACAAGTTTACAATGGATCAACACATAATACACTAAAGAATAATTATCAATAAGTATAAATGGACTATGTTACAATATACTCATCATTAATAATACATATATCCCATAAATATACTCACCAATAATGAATCAATCACAATGTATACTATCCTCTAACCACTAGTTCAATGCTTAATATTGTCACTTATTAAGCTTAGTGTGATATTAATACTACCATATCATTGAATATACTAGATAATAGTTATTATAATTATACAATAATATTAATCGATAATGTAACTAGAACTCATCTATTTAAAACATAATATAAATCAATTCACAATGATAGTTATATCTTAATCTTTTATACATTTGTAAAACATAGTTATTCAGATAACAATTACAAAATAATATTCTAATTAGAGGTTATTTAATATAACTGATCATAGGTAGATGGATTGATCAAATCCAATCATTTAGTATTTATTTAATAATATAATTTGCATCTTATATCGAGTTATAATGGATAACATAATGGGATTTAATTAACATAATTATAACCAAATTAATAACTCACACTGTATAATAACATATTATTGGTATCTAAATATATATCTAATAACTTAAACTATATAATAATATATTATCGGTATAGTAACTGTAATTCCCTATGTTTAGCATTTCAACTATGCTTTACAAATAATACTAAGTTATTGAATATTTATAATATTATAATCAAATCATATTATAGAATAATTCAATATTCTAAAAATAATATAGCCTTGTTTGCTATTATAAAATAAATAGGACTATGTCATAATAACCCAATGATCCGCATAACTCATATATTATGGGACATAATAATATGGAGTTGTTTACTCTGGCAGATCACCCCATACATATATTTACTGCTGAGATATAAAGGAGAAAATGTCTACTGAGATATTTAGACATTCTTCAGATCACCATAATCATCACTGCTATTTATATTATGATCATTGTTGTGTATATATATATATATATATATATATATATACTCCCTTAATAACTCAATAGATTCGTTCGGTATATTAAATTGGTTGGTTATTCAATTACTCATAAATTACTATCTATCATAATTTTCAATACATTAATTTTTAGGGATATATTAAATTACTATTTTTTTTTACCATATCATTAATATTTCTATCCACTAAGCGATATATCCATGCAACAGAGTTGTGTACTAAGTTGAATCAGCAATATATATCATTAATATTATCTGATATAATATAATATTAACTGGTTTAACAGATAGTGATACTACTTTATCTCTGATAATGTTTTTGAGTTGTATGTTCACCTATAACTAAGCTATATATATATATATATATATATATATATATATATTCTGATAAGCACTTATTTAAGACTATATATGCACTCATTTAGAAAATTAGCATAAAATTTTATAGCGTAATCCACATTTAATCATTTATTTTAATTATATAAACTTTATAACATGAAAATATGCATTCAGATATTTGAATGGCTCTATCTTTAGATCACTGCATGTATCGTATAAAACATTAACAGTTCTATATTCGGATATATATCTGAATGCTACAAATGCTATTGCCTTGTATGTATTGAATATAGTATGGATACATACAGTATTTAATAGAATTACTATTGTATAGCTGCATGTAAGTAATAAAAATCATTGTATATGTCCATTCACTCTAGATATCCATCATTGTATATATATCAAATCTAGTCATTGCAACTAATAAGTTTCCCTAATTAATGCAAATAGTTGAACTAGTATAACACAAATATATCTTATATGTGTACAGTTCACTATACTATTTTATATATAGTTCATTATACATTTAACTTAATTATACCAATAAATAAGTAATGTGGTTTAAGCCAATGCTAACAATAAGTAATCTAGCAGTCATACAGTCATATATTATTCCATTGTATTATTTAACAATACTCTTAGATTTTTCATACAAAGATCACAAACTTCACACAAAATTTAAGACACCACCTACCATGTTAAACTCTTGAGCTAGCAAGGCATTATTTGGTCAATTTTTACTTGTTTATGTCCTTTCTTCCTCTTTTTTCTTTGGATGTGGCACTTCCTTTTTCCAAACTGCTATTTTTTATTTTATTTTATTCTTGTATAAATTTATCTTTTATTTAGAGCTCTTTTTTTCTCTAAATATAAAATTTATATTTTGTTTTTCTATTTATTTATGTTTTTATTTTAGTTTTCTTATTTATATACTTTCCATAATCTCTTTTGGTATAAATATATTTTTCTAAGTATAAAATATAGTTACTTTATTTATTTTATGAGGCTTTGCATTTTTTTTATTTTTTAATAATAAATAATTATTTAGTACAAATAATTCGTCATAATGATTTAGTAATAATGCTAATAATACAATGTATTAACATTCTAAACCAGTAATAAATTAAGGAATAAATCATACAAGATGTATTTCACACATCAATAAATTAATATAACACACAGCTAACCATTGTCTAGATACAACAACATCATAAATGCACTAATGCTAACAATTCAAACTATGCATCTAATATATTTTATTTAACATGGTGTATATAGGTTTCTAAGTGTTCTTTGGTCATCGCCCAACATCTCTATCTATGTCACACTCTTCGATGATGCTCTCCATTCATTAGGATCTGAGGGATAAATATCTTATGTGTCCAACTCATTAAAAGTAGGTAGTTAGTCCATAACATTATGACATGTATATCATATAATACTACTGAAATAATAAGTTAACATGATCTAAATATAATGAATATACACTACAACTAACTTATAGTAGTGAATTCATGAAACCAAAGTAACATACTATTGTCCCATAATAGCATATGACTTATAACTTAGTTAGTAATAATTAAATCAAATTGTCAACTATAGAAAATCCATGTATAATCAAGTAAGTCTGCTTAGCAAAAAATTAAGATGTAACATGTTTTAGAATTTATGGTCAAACTTAGGGAGAAAATTGTTTATGAGTATGCAAGACACACACATGAGGCTATATGGTTAAATAGACATTTCAATCTAAGCAAGGACACATTCTCACTTGGTTCTATTGTTTTAGTAGTCAACCTTACTAAGATTTATACATTCAAACCACAAATGAAAGTTTGGTCACAATATTAAAACTCAATACATGTTTCCATATTTATGTATATAACATTCATGCATGCAACTGATAGTATAGAGTAAGATCACAAATAATTAAGGGATCACTATTTTTATGTTAATTATGATCGATCACATAATAAATAGTAAATAAAAGGTTGTTTTGAGATGTTTTATGGATAATTGAGTAAGAAGAATATTACTTTCAATCAGCATTACTCTTAGTCAAATAATTGCATATCACAATTCAATAATGCAAGTATATTTTTTTGGTTGAGCAAGGTACATGTTACAACTAGTGTAGAACATATTTGGAGTTTCACTGAGGTTTGCCATGGAAAAGGGGGGCATGACAGTGTTGGACCATGTGTGAAAAGAGTTATTGTAAGAGAGGAGTTGGAGTTTGAATATGGTGTTGTTTTGACTAAAAAACAACCATTATTAAATAGTGTAATGATAAAATGGGCCATCGTACTCAATAAAATTTTATTATTTATAGATATTTTTGATTGATTAAGGAAGAACAATTAGCAAAGTATGAGTATTATATGTCTAAAATAAGATCAAGTGAGCTCCACTAATTTTGTATCTCAAATAGAGGGTTTTGGACTATTCATATGAGACAATTACCATGTTTCTATTATGCATTCATGGACTCTATTTGAAATGAGTGTGAGTCACTAGAGTGGGTGGTTGAATAAAATGACACACCTCTAATTTCAATTGATACATATCAGATTCCACCAAAATTATAACTTTATATATGATATTGTCACATAAATTTGACTATGTATCTGATCTAGTACATCCAAGTAGAAGATTAATCATTATGTATTATTTATTCTCATTATCTATTTTAAAAGCATCATTAAAATTTTATTTATTTGATATAAATAATTTTTTTATAGTTATCATTGATGAGGACAATGAAAAGGGAATATATTATTACTTGTGTCAGTGTGTAGAGGAAAATAAAAATTCAACTCCCCTATTCATATATGGAGAAAATATTGAATATCCAATTAGTTCAATGGTAGTCATTGTAATTTGGATTTTATGATATCCTATAAAAAAATTTAGATGTAAGGTTGTTTGAAGACTCTAAAACACATAAGAAGATAGTATTCAAATTTGGTTATTGCAACAAATATTCAATTGGTCAAATATCATAGAAGGCTATTAAACATGAATTTTCAAAAAAATTATTAGTTACACCATGAATTTATTTTTGATACTATCAAAATTAGAGCATATTTTAGTGGTTCATTAGATTGACATTCCTAGGTATGTTGACTCGTCAAATTTAGATGTGTTTTATTTTTCTAAATTTTATTGATTTCATAGG
Organism: Torreya grandis; assembly: GCA_037957365.1. Lineage (NCBI taxonomy): Eukaryota > Viridiplantae > Streptophyta > Pinopsida > Cupressales > Taxaceae > Torreya > Torreya grandis. The sequence continues at coordinate 2,001,399 of JARHVA010002141.1, forward strand.
TAGTACATTTAAATTTCATTTTTAATTAGTTAATCAAAAAATTAAATGTTAGTGGTGACAAATAATCTTCTTTATTTATGCAGTTGGCATTATTAGTAAAGAAATTCATTGTCTTGAAGATAAGAGATGTTCAATATACTTATACTCAGTTATTATAGACATGGCATTTTTGAGGATGGAATGGGCAGTGTGTCTCTTGACCAAGCATCATAGGAATCCAATAACTTAGTCCCAGACATTATCCAACATGCAAGACATGTTGGCAATGCCAATTTTGAGTCACAAAGCATCATAGGTAAACTTATATAACTACAACTTTAATATTGACAACATTTATTGTTAGTGTTTTCACACTTATGATGACTATTGAAAACACACTTTTGAGTTGATTTAGATGTCATGGTCATCATATAACATGTCATTTTCCTCTACAAATGTGTTATAAGTGATGGACTTACAATTATAGGTCTTGAAGGCATAAATTCTAAATGGGGATGAGAACTTCTCTCTTCACTACCAAAAATTTGTATTTAAAAATCTACCACTACAACTTATACCATGAATTTATATCCAAAGTTACATCAAATTTCTCTAGGGTGAAATTATAGTGCTTTGATATACATGTAAGGGGTCTTTCGATTCATCTAAATGACTTACAATTTCTATTTTATGCAGATATGAAGTTAGGCTAAAAAAACTAATTTTTTATTTTGGAAAGGGCATTCTTAAGGATAGAATGGGTGGTGGGTTTATTGAGCAGGTGTGATTGGAGGAAAATAATCAAGTCATGTATGTTATCCACCACCTTGGATGTGTTTCAATGTGAGTTTTGAGTCTTGAAGCAATAGATGTGGATTTCTCTAACTACATCTTCAACGTTAACAACATTTTTTTCCAATGTTTTCACACTCTTAAACACTAATGAAAACATGCTTTCAGGTGGACTTGGACATCAAGGTGATGATATCATGTAAAATTTTCTAATACATATGTGTTAAAAGTGAAGGACTTGCACTTGTAGGTACCATAGGCAAAAATGTCAATTGAAGGACAATAACTTGTCTCTTCACTACAAAAATTTGTATTTCAAGAGCCATCACTACATATTTTGTGATGTATTCATCTCCAAGGTTTCATAAATGTACTCTAGGATTCTTTTGGTTCATCCAAATGACTTATAGTTTCTATTTTATGCATGCTTTAAGTTAGGCTTAAAAATTATATTTTTCTTTATTTGGGAAGAGCATTCTTGAGGATAGAATGGGTGGTGGGTCTCTATACCAAGCATTATTAGATGAAAATAACCTAGTATTTAATGTTATATGTCATGTCAGACATGTTGGTAATGCTATTTTTGATCCAAAAAACACTTGAGGTAGATTTCTCTAACTACAATTGAATCTTTGGCATGTCAGTGTTTTTGTGCTTCTGAACACTAGTGAAAATAAGCTTTCAGGTGGATTTGGACACTATGGTCATAGGATAACATGTCATTTTCCTATAAATATGTGATCAAATATATGTAATTGGACATGTAGGTTTCAGAGGTATAAATGTCAGTTGGAGTATAAGAACTTGTCTCTTCACTATAAAAACATTGCATTTCAGGGCCTATCATTATAACTTGTGCCAAATATTCATCTCCAATGTTCAATTTATTTGATCTATATTGAAATTAGATGTATTTTACATGTATGTGATTGTTGTTTTTTTTATTATAAATGAATTACAATCTCCATTTTATGCATGGCTAAAATTAAGCTTAAAAATGCATTTTTCTTATTTTGGGAAGGGCTTTCTTGAGACCAAAATGGGTGTTGGGTCTCTCAATTGGGCATGATCAAAGGATAGTACCCTATTCCTAGATGTTATCCACCACCACAAATTTGTTGTAAATTCTATTTTCAAATAATACTACACTATAGGTGGAGTTATCAAACTATAACTTTAATATTAATAACATCTGTTGCCAGTGCTTTCATGCTCCTAAACAATGGAGCATATATATGATGAGTAGAGAAGCTATGGCCAAGTTGAGTGTTTTGGAAAGGGAGAAAACATAGTTTATGAAAAAAAAAAACTATAACCAACAAAATATTCCAAGGCCTCAGGAAGCATTAGAATTGTAATCTTGAACTACTTTAAAGGGCCCAAGAAGAGTCTCCAAACAAGACTACAAAGCATATCCAAAGAGAGAACATCCCAAAGGAGGAGGTATAACATAAACACTTCATAAAACATGCATAATTAAAATTTATAAAGGAATCCAAAGAAGGTATGTAAGAGATGAGTATTTCATAATTTGTTTGAATTATACTTATAATATAAATGTGGTATGTCTATAAATTCAATGAATACAAAATGTTAATATCAAGTTAAAAAATATATTACAATAGTGTCACAAGGGCATACCCATTATAATATTTATAAATGGTCCATCCCAATCACAAGATGCACTTTAAAGTAATATATGAATCTATCTCAAACATTATACTATTTTCTCCCATATAGTTTTAATTGTAACACATATTGAAAGACTATATGTTAGTATTAATAAATTACATGAAGGAAATATTAAAGATGATCATATATAAATATAGCCATATAAACATCAAATTTAATTTTATAATAATAATGGGAACTTAATTATATGTGGAAAGATGATCACCACAAAATGTGAACATGTGTGTGTGTGTGTGTGTGTGTGTCTATAAAATCCATAAAGGCATACAAAATAAGAACATAATAGAATGTCATATGAATTCCATATAAATATATAGTGCAATAATCATACATTTCCATATAGGCATACAAAAATTTAATATCATATAGCAACATAATAGAATGTTAGATGAATGTATTATATGTATAGAATGCTACGTACATTTCCATATATGAATACAAAAAAGTACATCACATAAGACATATTAATCATCAAAAACTCTCCTTATCTTTGTCTTCTTCAAAGAAGACTCTCCTTGAGATTCCCTAACCATAGATGGAGATCCCTTAGATGCCTTGGATTCCTCTAAAATTTGATTGTAGGTCCTTCTATGCTCATAGCTCAGCTGTAGTTTAACCTATTACAATATAAATATTACTAGAAAATTTACATATTATAAATGCATTCAGGTTTAGAATTTAATTTTAAACTAAATCACCTAAATAATTTAAACATGCACTTACTGTAATCTCATGGTCATGCATGTTGATTCCTGACATTTAGTAAGGTCAATGATAGGTTGTGGTGCATAAAAAATATGTGAAATAGGGAATAATAAATGAGGAGGTGTCTTATTAATCATCTAAATTGGACTATGAAATGTTGTATAAAAACTATGCATTCACAATACATTCACATAAGTTATATTTTCCCATGTATGCAGTAAAATTATTAAAAACAAATCAGTTTTCACAATTTAAAATTATAAGTTAACATTTACCTAAGTGAGTGCCTATGTAGATGACATTGTAACATCAATGCATCTATCTATCTCAACCTATAGAGATGGAGGAGTGTCTATTATAGTTATCAACTAAATAAACAACATCACTTAGTTTTTTTTATATAATATTGAAGATATATTACAATTTTTTCTCTTTTTTTAAACCCATAATTAGTTAAAATAAATTTCAAAAACTTAAAAAGAGTCTATTCATTGAATGGATTATCTTAACCTTTGAAACTATTGTCACTTTATTGATTTATTCCTTATCCTATATGCATGAATTGTCATTTGTGTGTTTCTAAACTTGTCTATCTCATACAAGTATCCTATGTGCCTGGAAGTAGATACACAAAGAGAATAAAAATATGAAAAAGATAAGCGTAAAATCCAAGGAAAAATAGTCAAAGGGACCTAGGAATGAAATAGACCAAGACTATACTATTTAATAGAAATGTACTTGAATTTTTAGATCTTTGATAGATATATTTAACTTAAGTTATTACATAACATGCATGCTTCACACAAGGGAAAAAACATGAGAATTTGTAAGATAAGTATTGGTAATATAGGTAACAATGAAAATATTGAGAACTCAAGAAACATTATGAAGAAGAGATGATAATAGAACAAAATTTGAAGTATTAAAGTATGCTTGAAAAGGTGAAGAAACTCAAAAAATATGATTATAATAAATATAAGGAAGAGCATATCTTGAAAAAATTATGAGAAAAACATCATTAGAAATTAAAGGAGATTGTCTAGAAGGTTGGTAATTATTAGGTTAGTGATTTCCTCTCTATACCTTTTAACACATCTCATGCATAAAATTTTCATTCACATCACTATCATTCATATTTTAATTTAAAAATGTATTATTTTAAGTGAAGAGCATAGATATATAAAAATAAAAACATGTATATAGAAAATAATATTAACTCAAAATTTTACCTCTGTATATGTAAACAATGGCCTAGTAACATTGATAGATGTACTAGTGGATGATCAGCAAGCTAGCTCTACATATGTAAATATGAGATAGAGAGGATATATAAATTTATTTATGGAACATGAATATGTATGCATCATTTATTCTTACAACATAAATACATACAGTATTGAGCCAATCTACTACAATAGTTATTTTGCTTGTGGTATGGATGAGGTGATTAAATCACTCAATCTTGCTAAGTTTTTAGGTTTGACTTAATTGTACCATCTAACCTTACAAATTTTATAGTATTAGTTAAATTTTTTTACTCATGCTCATAAGGTTATAAGTATGAATGGGTTGCATGGTTGAGCTAATCTAAAATATCTGCTGGAAATTCATCTTTTCTCTAAGATTGGGGGAATGTTCAATCCAATATCTATTTCTATTTATCTCCTTAGATATATGTTCTTTATATATTTGTAAATATTCATCATAATTTTATTTTTATATCCCTACAATGATACATCTTTATAAATCAATTTACCAATAGGCAAGGCATTTAAATCGATACACATATTTACTCCTAAACCTTGTTCTTTCAATTTTAATTATTGTAAATACTTTTAATTATAGATTATATAAACTGATTATGTATTGTAACATGTCCTTGGTTATAGGTTAGTCACAAGAAAATAAATCAAGTTTGTTATACACACCCATGTATGTGTTCTTTTCCTTTAAACTAGCAATTTCATTACTAGATTAAATGGGGGGGCAAATGTTGACACTATTTTATGGATCATATAGCATACACTTGGAAAACTTAGACCTTGGCTATTCCTCTCATTTTTGGACCTTTCCCACTTTCTAAATTCTTTATTTCACTTTATCTTGTGTCCCTTAGCCTATCTCTTGGTCTGACCAATCTTGTGTTGATGACCTAGAACTTCTATCTTTCCTAGAATGTTTAAAACTTAATTTTATTACACCTCTACAAGATTTGATTTTGTACCTATTTTGTGTTACCTAAATAATATCATCCTAGATAGACCCTATGTTGAAGTAAATGTCGTATTTTGACATAATTTTCTAGTAACCTAAAGTCATCTAATTTTCAAATGAAACATATCATAATAATATTTCTAAGTTATTTAATACAAGTCACTTATCCCAAGGGATTGATATAAATATAAGATAACCCCTCATTCATTCCTAACCTATGAAAATTATGAAATAACTAATAAAACTTATCAAGAAATTCAACTAAGAACTCAATAAATTAAAATATTCTTTATTTTCTCATATTTACATAGCATTCATAGGGATAACACATACACATGTCTAAAGGACTAGAGGAGCATACCAAGATCTATATTTTCCATGTTACAAGATATGTTATTACTATACTTATTTTACACATATTACATGGTTTAAACACTGGCTAACCTATAGGAGATAATTATATTACTCTGAGACCTTATTATGAGTATTGGATATGTAAGCAATGCTAATTGATAAAGGGGTATTTGGGTTCAGCTCAACACCTTATGCCCACTAACGCATTTTCCCCTAAGGTCACTATGAAGATGAAGTACTTGGGTTTTGAAATTTTATGAGGAGTGGTGGTCCATGACCCAGATCTAAATACACTAGAGAAAAGGTGAAGACAAACCCAAGATTAGAAATAGAGTTGATGTAATTATCTAATGCTGATATTAGTGTCCATAGCTCCAAAACCACTTAATCCAAAATTTGGTGACCATTTCAAAACCCTCTGTAGTCTAATTTCTACTTGTTATAGATATTAAATTTATTTAGCATCATAACCAAATAAGTATATTACTTATTTTTCATTTACATATCTAGCATAATCATAAGGTTATTGTTCTAGGATTATCATAATCATAATCAAAAGGTTGTGTGTTTGATTCATGTCATGTTCACCAAATGTTTAACCCTAAATTTATCTTAAAAAGGTTATTTATGGTTAAATGGTAGATATATCATGAGTAAAAATGTGATAAATTATCTCTATATTAGGATAATTACCTCCTAAAACTTAGATAAACATATACTTAATTTATTATGTTGAGATAAACTAAAACTGATAAGTACAACTATGCTAAATATGGAAATAAAAATTAAGCAATGTACTTGGTTGGTTCTTATGTTAACACAATTTTATCTATGAAATAAATAGGAAGCATATTGGAATATGGTTTTAGAATATTCATCATATTTTATATTAGGTTCTACTAGAGCCTCAAACACTAACATTAGCCTGGGATGGTTCTGTTGATGCTCTTATTTCAACATGATATAAGTGTTCTAGATAGAATAACTATTAGAAAAATATGTGATCACATGGATGCTTCTAGGTTTATCTTAACATTCACTTTGGTTCATTCGTATTTGGGTAATGTATTGTCACTCCTAATAAATTTGTAAAACCCTAGTTCTTCATCTTCATAGTGACCTTGGGGGAAAATGAGTTAGTAGACATACAGTATCAAGATAACCCCAAATACCCCTCTATCATTGAGCACTATATACATATCCAATACCTTGAAGAGTACCTTAGACTAACGTAGTTATCCCCTATGTGTTTGCTTGCATGTAAATCATGTAATATGTGTAAATTAAGTACAATAGTGAGCTAGCTTGTAACAGAAAAAATTAGGCTCTTACGTTTTTCCATTAGTACTTAAAACTTATGCATGTGTTTTCCCTATGATTGATATGAAAATATGATAAAATAGGTAAGATTTTATTTATCAAGTGCTTGATTGAGTTCTTTGATAAGTTGTCTTAGGTCTTTTTGAGAGTATGGTAGGTTATGCTAGGTGAGGAATGAATGTGTGTTGATAATATATTTATATCAATCCATTTAGATAATTAACTCATATTAAAATAATTACGTTGACCATTAGGATACATTTTATTTAAAAATTGAATGACTTTAGAGTAGTAGACACTTGGATCAGAGTAGGACACCTACATCAACATAGGTGTTTGTTCAAGATGCTAGTGTCTATAGAATAGGAAAGTAGGTACATACTCAAAACTTGTAGAGGTGAGAGATAAGCAAGCTTTAAACACTATGGGTGAGATATAAGGTTTGGGTCATCAACATCTTATTATTTGGACCAAGGGGTGGGCCAAAGGACATAATATAAATTAAATATGATACTTATGAAAGTGGGAAAGGTCAACAACTAAGAGGAATAGTCAAGGTCTAAGTTTTCCAAGTGTACAAGACTGAAGCTCTATAAATTCATAAATATCATCTACATTTCCCCTCATTTAATATGGTATTAAATTACTACTTTAAAGGATAATAAATTCATACTTGGGTTTATATAACACACCTTGCATTTTCTTGATTCTAAATTGAGTATTTGTTTGTGACCGGCGTGTAACTAAGAGCATGTTACAAGATACAATAAGTGCATATAACATATAATGAAAAGTAATAAAAATAATGAAATTGAAAGAAAAAGGTCTAGGATTACACCTGTGTATTGATGTAGCCACCTTGCCCATTGGTAAGTTGATTTGAAAATGTATATCATTTTAAGACTATGAAAATGAGAATAGGATAAATATGTATTAAAATTAAATGTACATATATATAATTAGGTAGAGATATATTATAAATCCCATGCCCATAACCTTGGAAAAAAGGTGAGTTTTCATCTGACAATTGAGATTAGCTCAACTATGTAACCCAAAAACCTAGTGATCATGAGTGAACAAAGTCAACTCATACTCTCAAATTGGTAAGGTTAGATGATATAATCATGTCGAACCTAGAAACTTCGAAATATTGAGTGATTTAATCACCTCAACCATACCAAAATCAAAACAACTATTATAGTAGATTGGCTTAACACATTCTATAAAAGTACACCCTAGTGGGTGATAAAAATACCTGAGAATTTTTTGAAATATAAAACTAATTTGTATTTTATAATATTTGGTGCACATTGCATAGCATATGCACCTTAGATTTTCCTCATGATAAAAATATGTATAAAATTGATACAAATGTATTTACTTCTACAACAACTATGAATTTAAATTATATAATTATGTGATTTAGCTAATCAAGAAACTATGTAAGTGCAAAGAACATTCTTACAAAGCATGCCACCATTATATGTGGAGATATTTAAAAGATAAAATAAGTACCAATGTGGATCATGTGTTTTGAAAACATTCCCTTACTGAATATGGGTGTGCCAAATACTGAATAAGTGTCAATAACATGTTTCCTAAGCATGCCCACATTGAATCTAAAACTATGAATATGTGGAGAACATGATTATAAATCATGCCCCCACTAAATCTTAGAAATTAATATAAGTTCCAAATACTAAAAAAGTGTTGAAAACATGCTTCCAAATCATGACCCTACTAAATATAAAAATAGTTAATGTGTGGAATCCATTCCCATATGACATTCCCCCACTAAATCAAAAACTATTCCAAATATGAATAACATGCCTCTATGACATACCCCCACATATATACCCCCCTTTAGGGTGAGGTAAAAATAGAAACCATTATTTAACTCACCGTAAAAGGATAAGACAATTGAGAAAATTATGAATGAAGCTATGTAACATATAGAAGAATATGTATAGGCATAAGATGCATGTGATCACATTGTTAATATTACATTTTATAGAACAATGTGATCACATGAAGGCCTGAGATACATGAAAAATATCATGGCAATGTCTTGTGAGTAATGGTACAAGCTCATCAAAAAAATAATATGCACACACATAAGAGCATTCAAAAATAATACAAAAGGCAATCATCCAAGGAGACTACAAATAATGAGCATGTTCAAATGTTTCACAATCAAAGGGACATGAATTATTCACAAATACATGAGATCAAGGATGACATATTCAAATTTCCATACAATAAAGAATGACATATTAGAATGTCAAATAAATCATACATAGGCATGGGAGCTACAAACAAGGGAGCATATTCAAATTATCAAATAAACAAGGCAATAGTAAGGCAAGACACTTAAGTAAGTGTATAAAGGAAAGAATAAGAAACAAACGCAAACATACTATAGTAGATCATGGATCAAATGTGTTAAAAAAAATTGTCAAGTGCATAACATATCAATTAGCAGGTGAAATATATAATCATGGATAAAGGCATGTGTAAGTACATATATGAAATCAAAAGATAAAAATTTAGGGTGACCATAAAATGATATAAATTATAATTATCATGATCATAGAGGTGGATACCCCCAATGTCCATATTATTTGAGTAGAAGAAAGACCCAAAATCTTAAAATAGGAATAGATAATTTATTTATGTATGCCTATATCACACTCAAGTAGAATCATAACACACAAATATATGTAGAAGTAATTGATATGCCATCCATTAACATGGAACTAACACATAGATGATAAGGAGCCAATAAAACATGTTTAATGTTGAAAATGATTTTGGTTCTTTAAATATATATTTTATTTTATTTTTGTATTTTTAGAAAGTGAAAGGGAAAGACTATATTATGATCCCATCTAATGGGTGATCATAGATAGCTCCCCATGTGAACCTATTGTAATAATATGGTAATGCTATCAATGATAATGGATAGGTGAAATATTTGTCACTATAGTATTTGTGATGCTCTATGTATGTAAAATATGACTTTGTGGTCTTGGGTAAATAGTAACAATAATGGGATTAGGGGTTCATGTAATCCATCATTGAGTTCTCTATGGTTTATTTAGAATAGTAGTAATAAAAACATGTGTAAGTGATCTAAATATCTGAATACGGTCTTTAATAGAATATGGGTATTCCATGGAATCCACTACATGTCTATGATGTAATGGTATCTCAAGTATTATCCACCTTCGTATATGTAAATAATGGCCTGATAATAATGATAAATGTAATAGTGAATGACCCTCAAGCTAGCTTCATATGTAAACATTGGCTATATAAGATCTATAGTTACATTTATGGACCATGAATATGTAGGCATCATCTTCTTCTATAACATAAATACATACAGTATTGATCTAATATACTATAGTATTTGTTTAACTTTTGGTATGGTTGAGGTGATTAAATCACTCAGTATTTCTAAACTATTATGTTTGACTTGAATATATCATCCACCTTACCAAGTTTATATTATGATTTGGCTTTGTTCACTCATGCTCACTAGGTTATAAATATGATTGGGTTGCATGGTTGAGGTAATATCAACTGACGGGTGGTAATTTTTCTTTTCTTGAAGGTTGGTGTGATGTTAATTCCAATATCTATTTTTATCTATCTCCTTAGATATATGTTCTTTATATATTTATATATTTTTACCCTAATCTCAGTTTTAGAGGCTTATAATGATACATCTTTCAAAATCAAATTACAAATAGGCAAGTTGGTTACATTGATACACATGTGTAGTCTGAAACCTTGCTCTTTTAATTTCAAATATTTTAAATGATTTTAATTCTATATTATATGCACTGATTATGTATTGTAACATGCTCTTAATTTTAGGTCAAGCACAAGAAAACAAGTCAAGTTGGACTCATGCAAATGCAAGGTGTGGTTTACACACCCAAGTATGCATTCCTTTCATATAGACACCTATGTCGATGTAAGTGTCCTATTTTGACACAAGTGTTGTGTCAAAATAGGACACTTACATCGACATAGGTGTCTATATGAAAAATTATGTTAGTAGATTAAATTGGGGGGTTGGGGGAATTTCAACATTACTTTATGGATTATATAACATCTCAATCTTATACACTTGGAACATTTAGAATTTGGTTATTCCTCACAATTATAGATCTTTCCCACTTTTTGAATTCTTATATCTACTCTATATTATGTCCCTTGGTCTATCTCTTCATCTGAACAATTTTATTTTGATTACCTATACGTTCTATCTTTCACAAAATGCTTAAAACTTTCTTTTATTACACCTCTACAAGTTTTGAGTCTTTACCTGCTTTTTTGTTCCCTAGACACTAGCATCCCATATAGACACCTATGTCGATGTAAGTGTCCTATTTTGACACAAGTGTTTACTGCCTTAAATTCATATAATTTTCAAATGAAACATATCCTAATGGCCATCCTAAGTTCTTTAATGTAAGTTTCTTCTCGAAAGGAATTGATATAAATACAAGATAAAACCTCATTCATTCCTAGCCTATAAAACTAAGAAAATACCTAAGGAAAATTATCAAAGAATTCCATCAAGAACTTAATAAATTAAAATCTTCCTTATTTTCTCATATTTATATATCATTCATATGTAAAACACATACACATGTCTAAATTATTGAAGGAGCATCCCAAGAGCTATATTTTCCAAGATACAAGCTAGGTCACTATTGTGCTTGTTTTGTACACATTGCTTGATTTACACAAAATCCAACATGTAGGAGATAACTAAACTAGTTTGAGGCCATCTTAGGAGTATTTTATATGTAATAAATTTTCACTAACAATGGGGTGTTTGGGTTCAGCTTGACACCTTATGCCCACTAACTCATTTTTACCCAAGGTCACTATGAAAAAGAAGAACTAGAGTTTTGTAATTTCATGAGTGACTATCCATGACCTAGATCTAAATTCACTAAAGAAAAGATGAATAAAAACCCATAATAATCATATATTATATATAGGACACCTACATTAGGTTCAGACAATAGTGTTGACGTAATAATCCTAGGTTGATGCTAGTGTCCATTGCTCCCAAACCACTTAATCCAAAATCTGGTGACTATTTTAGAACCCTCTCCAATTGACTTTATAATTGTTACAGATATATAATATAATTAAAATCATAACTAAATAATTTAATTACTTTTTTTTCATTTACATATCTAGCATAATCATAAGGTTATTGTTATAGGATTATTATAATCATAAATAGAAGGTTGTGTGTTTGATTCATGTCAAGTTCACCAAATGTTTAACCCTAAAATGTATTTAAATTGGGTTATATAGGGCTAAATTTTAGAGATATCCTATAAAAAAGTGTGATAAATTATCTCAATAGAAGGCTAATTAGATGCTAAAACTTAGATAAATATATAATGAATTTATTATGTTGAGATAAGCTAAAACTACTAAGTAAAGTTATGCTAGATATCAAAATAAAAAATAAGCAATGTACTTAGTTGGTTCTGATGTTCACACACACACACACACACACACACACACACACACACACACACACACACACACACACGCACACACACACACACATATGAAATAGTAAATAATAATAATGGATGGTTTTGTAATACTCATTAAATTATAGATTGGGTGCTTTTGGAGTCTTAGACACCAGCATCAGCGTAGGATGGTTGTGTTGATCCTATTATTTTAACCTCATATAAGTGTCATGCATAGAATACCTATTGAAAAAGGATGTGACCATCTAGATGCTTATGGTGTTGCCTTCACCTTCACTTTAGTTAATTTATATTTGTGTCATGGACTATCACTCCTAATAAAATTTCAAAACCTTAATTCTTCATCTTCATAATGACCTTGGGGGAAATGGGTTAGTGGGCACATAGTGTCAAGCTAACCCAAAAGACCCCTTTATTAGTGAGCACTGTCTACATATCCAATACTTTGAAGAGGGCCTCAGACTAATTTAGTACTCCCTTATGTGTTTACTTACTATAAATCATGTAATATGTGCAAAGTAATTACAATAATGAGCTAGTTTGTAACATGGAAAATCATGCTCTTAGGTTATTCCTTCAGTATTTCAAACTTATGCATGTGTTTTCCATATGAATTATATGAAAATATGAGAAAATAGGGAAGTTTTTATTTATTAAATTCTTTATTGAGTGACTTGATAAGTTGTCTTAGGTCTTTTAAAGTGTATTATAGGTTATGTTAGGTGAGTAATGAATGAAGGTGGATATTGTATTTATATTAATCCCTTTGGATAAGTAACGAGAAATAAATTACCTAGGATTACCATTAGGATACATTTCATTTACAAATTGGATGACTTTAGAGCACTAAACACTTCCATCAGAATAGGACATCTGCATTGACATAGGTCTTTGTCTAGGATCCTAGTGTCCATAGAACAAAAAAGTTGGTACAAACTCATAAGTTGTAGAGGTGGAAGATAAGCATAGTTTAAGAATTATGGGAAAGATACAAGGTTTAGGTCATCAACATAATACTACTCAAACCAAGATATGGGTCAAGGGAGATAATATAAATATAATAAAGACTTCTAAAAGTGTGAAAGGTCAATAACTGAGAGAAATAGTCAATGTCTAGGTTTTCTAAATATACAAGAATGAGGTACTATACAATCCATAAATACCATCAAAATTTCACCCCATTTAATATAGTAATAAAATTATTGGTTTAAAGGAGAATAAATACATACTTAGGAGTGTATAACACACCTTGTATTTATTTGAGCCCAAATTGAGTGATTTGATTGTGAATGATTTACAATTAAGAGTATGTTATATGATACAATTAGTTCACATAATCTAGAATTGAAAGTATTGAAAATATTTAAATTGGAAGAGAAAGGTTTAGGATTACACTATGCATCAATGTAAATGCCTTGCCTATTGGTAAGTTGATTTAAAAATATTTATTATTTTAAGGATCTTAAACTAAGATTGGGATAAATATGTATAAAAATGAAAATTACATATATAAGTATGTGGATAGATATTGGAAGGCCCATGCCACCAACCTTGGAGAAAAGGTGAGTTGCCACCTGATAGTTGAGATTATCTCAAGTGTGAAACCCAATAAATTGGTGAGCATGAGTGAAAAAAGTTAACTCATACTATCAAATTAGTAAGGCTGTATGATATAATCATGTCTAGCCTAAAAAATTATCAAGATTGAGTGATTTAATCACCTCAAACATATCAAAACTGCAATAACTATTATAGTAAATTGGCTCAATATAATTTGTTAATGTTCATCCTAGTGGGTGATAAAAATACCTGAGGGTGTTTTTAAATATGAAACTAATTTGGATTTTTCAATATTAGGTGCATATTTCATAGCATATGTACCTTATATTTACCTCATGTTGAAACTATGTATAAACATGGTACCAATGTATATAATTCTACAACTATGGAATTGAATTATATAATTGTGTGAATTAGCCAATCAAGAAACTGTGTAAGTGTAGATAAAATTCTTCTAAAGCATGCCACCACTATATGTGGAGAGATTTAAAAACTCAAATAAGTACCAATGTGGAGGACATGTTTTGAAAACATTCTCCCACTCAATCTGAAACTATGAATGTGTGGAGAACATGTTTCGAAATCATGTCCCCAATGAATCGGAGAAACTAATATAAGTGTCAAATATTGGATAAGTGTTGAGAAAAAGCTTCCAAAGCATGACCCTACTCAATTTAAAAATAATGAATGTTTGGAATCCATGCCTATATGATATGCCCCCATTAAATATAAAATTATGCCAAATGTGAATAGCATGCTTTTATGACATGCCCCCACTAATATAACCCCTTTTGAGGTGAGGGAAAAATATAAATTGGTAGTTACCTCACCTCAAAAGGATAAGTCAAATGAATAACTTATGAATGTAACAATGTATCATAAAGGAGAACATTTCTAGTTAAATATAGAATTAAATTACATATAACAATGTGATCACATGAAATCCTAAGATACATGATAAATATCATGGAAAGATCTAGATAATAATCGTATAAGATCATCAAAAAAACTAGACAGACACATAAGATCACTCAAAAATAATACAAAAGGTAATTGTGTAGGGAGACCACAATAAAGGGCATGTTCAAATATTTCACAATCAAAAGGACATGACTGATCAAATGTACATGAGAGTAAGGATGACATATCTAAATTTCCATACAATAAATAATGACTTTTAAAATTGTCAAATAAATCATACACAGGCATGAGGACTACACACAGGGGAGCATATTAAAATTCTCAAAAAATAAATATAATATCAAGCCAAGACACTCAAATAAGTGCATAAATTAAAAACCAACCCAAACATATCATAGTAGCTCATAGATCAAATGTGTTAAAAAAATTGTTAACTGCATACCATATCAATTACCTTATGAAAGATATAATCATGGATAAAGGAATGTATAAGTACATATACAACATCAAAATATGAAAATGTAGATTGACCATAAAATGATATAACTTGGAATCATCATGATCATAGATGTGGATGACCCGAATTTCCATATGGCTTGAGTAGAGGAAAGACCTAACATCCAAAAATATCAATAGATCATGTATCTATGTATACCTGTATCACATAGAATTAAAATCATGACACACATGTATATGTATAAGTAATATGCCATCCATTAACATGAAACTAACACATAGATTCCAAGTTGCCAATAGAACATGTTTTATGTTGAAAGTGTTTTTAGATTTTTGAATGGTTTTTTTTTATTTTTTTGTATTTTTGAAATGTAAAAGGGAAAGACTATCCTATGACCCCATACAATGGTTGATCATAGATATCTCCCCATGTGAACCCATTGTAATAATATCATGACGTTGTCAAGGAGCATGCATAGGTGAAATATTTGTCACTATATTATTTGTGATGATTTACGTATGTAAAATAAGACTCTAGTTTTGGAGAAATAGTAGGATTAATAGGAGTATAGGTTCAAAAAACCCATTGTTGAGTGTTTTATGTATTATTTGTAATATTATTAATAGGAACATGTTTAAGTGATATCGATATCTGAATATGGTGTTAATAGAAGATATAGATTTTATGGAATCCACTATATGTATATGATGTAATGGTCTCTCAAGCACTAACCACATAGTGAATGGGATTACCTATTGCTTACCCTTTTGTGGTGGATTAACCTTATTAGGTTTGATAGTAAGTTTTATGGGTATAATTTTTTCTTGTTCAAGAGGATGCTCATATGGGATTTTGGAAATTATAATTATCCAGTTGGCATGAATATAATTAACACAACCATTCACTATAGAAGGTACTTCTTGAATTTTATGGATCCAAATAATTCCCAATAACATGTAAAATATTCCCATTAAAGGTATAACTTAAAATTTAGTAACCATATATGTGGTACCAACTTTTAAGGGCAGGTTAATCCCACCACAAACCCTCTGGGAGGTTCCATCGAATGCTCTAATTGACTTAGTATAAGGATGAAAATCATGATGGGCATAAACCAAATGTATAAGTAGTTTCATGTTTCAAACATTATCCCTTACACCATTATCAATCATAACACTATGTATAGGTTGTTTATCAAAGTATGGTCAAATGAATAAAAAATGAAGATCAGAGTCATTATCCTTGATCTCAGCATCATCAAAAGTAATAGAAGGCATTTGAACCATAAGAAGTATATGTCCCATATAATGGGTGCCCAAAATTTCATTTATGGTTCCTTATTAGAATGGTATTGCAAAGGATGTTAAATATTTCATGTTTGTGGTGATCACTAGGTTATGAACCTGATTCCTTGGGAGGATCATCATATGTAATTTTTTGGTATTAAATTAGGTATTGGATCTTATGCTTCAAGTTAAAAGTATGTTCATAAAATGTTCTAGTCCCTTTTGATAATCAAAATAAGCATTTGCATCATATCTTTTGGGTATAGGTCTAGTAATCACGAGAGTAATGAAATGGGAAACTTAGGTAAGAGTGTAAATTATTTATTTAGTGCATTAGATAGGACAAGATGATTAGGCTTCTGTGAAATTGTGTTAACCATGGTGGTTATTTCCTTTTTAGGCTTAGGAGATATTAACTTATAACATATCTAGATTATAAACTTGATACTAGATGTAGATGCAACTAGTGTATTAACTACATACTTGAGATTATTTAATGAAACAGGATTCATTTAATGGCCCCATATAACATGGCATAAGTCATTAAAATATTTAAAATTTTCAAAAACAATGGACTCAAGCAAAGGATAAAGAAAAATTTCCTTGAATATGTCTTATAACTCCTTATCTATCATAAAATTGGTCATTTTTGACCATTTTTGCCCAATAGGCCAAAAATTGGTTCTCCCTTTTTTCATGCTACTCTGAGCTAGTACTTTTGATTTTTGCATGATTCATTCCATTTTTATACACTCTAAAATTTTTCTACGGACTTCACAAGGACTTCTACAAACTCTGTAGGTGTAATCTTTTGGCAGATGAAGAACTAGTTCAGAGAGTGCAAGGTTTTACAAAGCTTTTTCAGACTCTTGTCTGAAGAAATTCATAAGGAAATAAAGCTAAAATGGTTCAAGGACACTTTTCCTTAAGGTTGGAAGAGTGGTTCAATGACATAATCTTTCCAAGAGTTAGCACCTTTGAACCATTGAACCATTAAACTGATTCAATGCCTTGGTTCAACACCTTGGTTCAACACTTTAGTTCAAATCCTTGGTTCAATATGCAAAGTTCATTGCTTTGGTTCAAAGCTAAGTTAATTGATAGTGGTTCATCACTTTGGTTTAAAGCCTTGGTTCAATCGCAGGTTCAATCAAAGTTCATTGCTTTGGTTCAATAAAACAGTTCATCGAATTGGTTCAACGTGTTGGTTCAATGTTTTGGTTTAATGCTTCAGTTTAATTGGATGGTTAAATCACTCAGTTCAATGCAAAGTTCATTGGTAGGTTCAATCAAATGGTTTAGTTCATTGTCTCAATCCAAATGGTTTAACAGGCTTGGTTCATCAAACAGTCCAACAAATGTTTGAACCATTGAACTGGTTCAATGAATTGGTTCAACATTTGGTTCAAAGGAGCGGTTCAATAAAAGGTTCAAGCCTCCCAAAGGACAAGTGCCCTTGTAGAGGGTAGTTCTAGGTTCAAGAGCCCTTGTGGAGGGTAGGGAGAACTTCAAAGAGGCCACAAAAAAGTGGCTAAGATCTTTCAAAATTTTGTTACGGCAAAGTCATGAATTCTTTTAGACTTTTGTCCGAAGGATTTCCTTCAGACAAAAAGTCCAAAGGAATTTAGGGAAACCATGAGCAAAAAGCCCGAGAGGAAATTTCTGAAGGCAAACTCACAAGGAAATTCTTGCAAACTTTTTGTTAGCAGGAAAAAGCCCGAAGCAAGAAAGCCCGCGGGAAAAAAGCCCACAAAAAAATCCCATGGGGAAAAGGCTGAAGTAGAAAGCTGAAGGAATTTGCCAAGGATGGTGACATCCTAGAAGTCATCAACTTTAAGAAGATAGACTAGCCATTGGTTTTCAAATTGTGATGGGCCCGTGAATGTCAATTTTACACTTGGAAAGCTAGAGTGCGAAAGGTGCCGAGTGGCAATTGCAGAAGGCTTTGAAATGTTTTTTTAGGAGTAAGAGAACATGCCACGTGTCCCCTACAAGGCTTAGTGAAAGCTAAAAAGTGTCAACATCCATGGTCTCTCTCTTTTGTCCCAAGAGAACTGTGGTGGGCCCCAGATGAATTGCTAAAGAAAGTGGAAGCCAACACATGTCCTCTTCTATAGGACCTTCAAAGGGTGCCTAAAGCTTTCATGAGTCAAGTGAATGCTACCATGTGTCCTACCCATTTTACAATGGAACGTGCCATGTGTCACTCACTAGAATTGGTAAAAAATGGCCAATGCAAGCAGTGAGAGCCCAAAGAATGCAATGACCCACTAGAAGATAGCCCTTGAGGGCTGAAGGAGCTAGGAAGAGACAAGGCAAGGAGGAAGATGAAGTGCAGGAAAAGACAAAGTAGTCCAAGTGGTGAGGAGAGGTGAGTTATTGATAGATGGTCATCAAATGGTGTAAATAGTGAGTGGCACAGCCTGCTTTCTCCATTTGGCATTTCTGAGGGGACAAACCATAGTCTGTTTGCAAAAAGAGAGCAGTCTATTTGTAGAAAAGAGGCATGGCCATGTTTTTCACATTAATGTGGAATGCCTAAGTCAAAGTAGGAATTGACAATCAAATGGATCCCTCTTCCCAAGGCTCAGAGTGCACATGGGCTAGCTTGCAAAAAGAGTGCCAAAGTCTTTCTCAAAAATTGCCAAGTTCTCTTTCTCTATATATATATTGTAAAGATTCTCATTTGAGAAAATATCCATTATCTCATCCTTAAGGCAAAACTCTGCCCAAAAATCTCTCAGGGCTTGTAAGGCAGAGCTCTACCAGATTTTACTTTGAATCAGGACTTAGCATTTTTACCTCTATTTGGACTTGCACTTTAAAGTATATGTATGTGTTCTTCTTTTGTGTTAAGTCATTGCATTTCATGTTTTTCACAGATTGATTACAACATGTCTAGTGCATTGTGAAGTCTCTTTTATATAGGTCTACCACAAGTGTTTACAGCAAGAATATAGGCGCATGTGAATATGCTATCAAAGTGTGTCTCAGAACACCTTTGCTAGTTCCTTCCTCCCTGTATCTCTACAGACCCCTGACTCACTAAAATAGAAGAGTTTCCCATGTTAGATGAAGTGTATGGGCATTTCTTCCTGGTGAAAAGTGTATGTTTGGGCTAGGTGGGTCAACTTTTTTGGCGTATCACCTTTTCATTTTTAGGCTTAGGTTCTATTTTCAGCATCTCTCTCTCCCTTTTCACCCCCCTTTTTTTACATTTGTTTGTTAGCAGTAGGAGAAAATAGGGCCTAGAAGATACATCAAAGGGAGCACGCCCTTATCTAGAGACTCTCCCCTCCAGCTTCACCAGTACCACAAGTGAGAGGGGAGTTTCCATTATTGCATGTGGAAGGGTGGGAACTAGGCATCCTACCCTGGGTGCAATCCACTACATCAACAATTTTTGGCATGCCCAATGGGACCAACTAAGACAAGTTTTGTCCAAAGAGTTGAAGTATTTTTAGTGTGTTCTTCAACCAACCAGCCTTTAGAGGCTTTTGCATCAACACTAATGGTGAATCCAAGTTAAATCAACTAGTTAAGCAGTTTTGGTGCCATCAAGAAATAGTATTTTGGTATGTATAATTCCATTGTTCAAAGCCATGGACCCTATTTTCCTTGGCCAGCCTAGCTATGATCCTTACCAACCTTATGTTGATCCTTATTAGGTCTAATATGACCAGTCTCAACCCTGTCATGAGCTATATCAACCTTATGCCTAGTCTTCTCAATGTGTCATTTATCCTACTCAACCCAGTCTCTTTGACAATCAACCCATTTCCACTTTCAAAGAAGCACTGCTGGGATATGAAAAGTATGTAATTGATCTTGACACCAAAAGGGGATATGGCCAAGAAATCCCTAATCATGTCATCCATCAAGTGAGAAATGCACTAGATCAGGTTAAGAGTGAATGGGCTCCCCTTGAAAGAGCCAATTGGCGAAGGCTTATAAGTGAGATGCTAGATATGAGTGGTTTGATTGCATCTTTAGAAGAGAAGCTGAGTATTCATGAGAGGTAGCTTTACTAAGTCTATCAACCTGCATATCTGCTGCCCCAAGTATCATATCAGTCATACACAACCCTTGCTTATGAGCCAAGCCAAGCCTGTCCTTTCCCCAATCATGTTGAGGAGAGTTTCAAAATAGTAAATCTTGTGTTTAAGGCTAATCTTGATAGATAGATTGAATTGGCAAATCTTCAAATGTAGCAGTCTATTTTGGCAACAAGGGAAATGGAATCCAAACCCTCACTACCCTCTCACATTATGGCCCCATCACCCCAAAAGGAGATGCCTGATCCTGATATATTGAGCTAGAATAAAGTGATTGAGTCATAGAGTACTAAGGAGGAGAAAGACATTATCCAAGAGTGTGAGGTACAAAATGAGGATAATCTGGCTAAGTGGATTGAGAAATTGGAAGCTAAGATGAGACTACTTAGAGAAAGAGAAATGGAGCTTTCAGACCTTGTAGAGGAGCCAACGCCAAAAGATACCCCTTCTACCAATCCTCAAGCTGATTTCAATATTGATGAAGTGTTGGTAAAGTGGAGAGATAAAAATCAAGTGATTTTGGCCCAAGGTCTGCCCCCTTTTCCTCATGAGGTTTTAAAAGGATCCCCTGTTTCTTTTTCCCAACTTGATTTTGATGAGCCTTGTGTGCCCCCTCCTTTTCTAGAGAAAGCTCCCTCTTGTGTGCCAAATCCTTTGTATTAGATGGCATTTACTCATTCTAGCTCATTTGATGCATCAATTGATCTTGCCTTTAATCCCATATGCCTAGCTTTTCAGCATGCCTCTTTTCAGATAGATCTTCCTGTACATGAGTAGACCCTCCCAAGTCTTCCCAAACCTCCTCAAGTCTTTCAACATGATATCCAAATTCCAAGCTGGAAAAAAGAACATCATGAACCAGCCCAGGACCTTGAAGAGGATAAAGTTACTCCTTGTTCATAAGGGGAAAATTCCAATCCCAAGGTCATGAGTTGGAAGCAAACAATGGGATATTGGGGTAGAAAGGAAGAGGAGGAGAAAGTTTTTACTCTAACCCTTGAAGAAGATGAGGCTGCTCCTTCTCTAGATGATGATTGTGACCTCTAAGAAAGGCTCTTCCAAGAAGATATAGACAGGTAGATTACAGAGTTGGAGTCCAGAGCGAGTTTCCTCAACCAATGTATGGTGGATGTTTCAGACCAAATAGTAGATCCCATGTCTGAACACACTTCATCTACACACCTCCAAGAGAGATATCAGGCCATACTTGATATTGATGAAGTGCTAGCCAAGTGGAAGGAGGAGAATCATTTGATTCTAGCTCAAGGACTGCCTCCCCTTCCACATGGTTGTTTCACTTCACCCCTTCTCAAGGAAGAACCTATTCTACAGGAGGTGAGTGAGGAGCAGAAGACCCAATCTATAGTTTATCAAGAGGCTATCATGAGCAACAATGAAATTGTGAAGACTTCATCAGCAATGGAGAAGACACAAGTCATGCATACCTGCAAATGTTCCAGCAATACAAAGAGGAACTTAAGCATGGTGAGCTCTCTCCCCCTTTGTTTGATGAACTTACTTGTTGCTTTGATGAAGAGGATGACTATGTTGAGGATATAGAGTTGGAAGAGGATCAACAAAATATCTTTGAACATCTAGAGATCCTGATCTTTGAGGAGGAAAAGGAGAGGTCTGTCTTCCTTGAGGAAAACATTAAAGAAGAAAGTTTTAAATAGAGAGGTGATGTTCTGTGGGATGAATAATCAGTTTGTGATTCCATTTTAGACATCACCACAATCACCCTTCTTCAAGAAATCCAAGAGGAAGTAGAGGCTGAGTTTGACATGGTCTTTAATGAAGCAGAAGGAAATGGGTCAAACCATGATGCACTGCAAAGGGACCATGCACAATAAAGGGCTTATGGTGATGAGTCAATAGCCATAGTTTTCTAGGTGAAATACACTAGCATGAAGGACTAGCATTCAACAAGATTCCAAGAATAAATAGAGTACATATATGTTGGAAGCATGTTTGAATCTAATCCACTCGAAGGCAGGCCAACCAAGGTGATAGGCAAGAGGAGCAGGTCACCAACTCTCCATTTCATTCAGCCACTTATCTGGCACCATAAGTCTTCTTGCTAGGAAGGGGAATTAATAAGTTTTCCTTTTGATCCAAGAGGGAGGAAAATATTCTTGGTTATTTGTATATAGTAGTTTGCTTTTAGTTTCTTTTCCTACTTTCCCTAAGTGTAGTTTTCACAGGTAGTGTTTTTAGCCTTGTGTGTGTTTTCCTTTGTGTGTGGGGTAAAAGGCTTTATTTTTGATTCTGGGATCCCTCAAGGTAGTGGCTAACTCTTTCATAGCTACATCTAACTCTGTGCCCAATGGACTATAAGGCAGTTGGTCTTTAAGCATAGCAAGCATGCTTCCCCTGGGAGTCACCAATTTGTTGACCATTTTTGCCTAACAAGCCAAAAATTGGCCCCCCCCTTTTTCATGTTGTTCTAAGCTAGTAATTTTGATTTTTTCACAAGTCTTTCCATTTATACAGACTCTATAGGTTTTCTATGGACTTCACAAGGACTTCTACGAAATTTGCAAGTGTAGTCTTTTGGCAGACAAAGAACTAGTTCAGAGAGTGCAAGGTTTTACAAAGATTCTTCAAAATCTTGTCTAAAGAAATTCATAAGGAAAGAAAGCTAACATGGTTCAAGGACACTTTCCCTTAAGGTTGGAAGAGTGGTTCAATGACATAATATTTCCAAGAGTTAGCACCTTTAAACCATTGAACGATTGAACCGGTTCAATGCCTTGGTTTAATCGGCAAAGTTCATTGCTTTGGTTCAAAGCTAAGTTCATCGATAGGTTTAATCAAATGGTTCATCACTTTGGTTCAAAGCCTTGGTTTAATCAGTAGGTTCAATCAAAGTTCATCACTTTGGTTTAATCAAATGGTTCATCGACTTGGTTCAACACATTGGTTCAACATTTTGGTTCAATGCTTCAATTTAATCAGATGGTTCAATCACTCAGTTCAACACAAAGTTCATATATAGGTTTAGTTCATCTACTCAATCTAAATGGTTCATCAAATGGTCCAACAAACATTTGAACCATTGAATCAATTCAATGAATTAGTTCAATGGTTGGTTCAAAGGAGTGGTTCAATCAAAGGTTCAAGCCTCTCGAAGGACAAGTGCCCTTGTGGAGGGTAGTTCCAGGTTCAAGAGCCCTTGCAGAGGGAAAGGAGCACTTCAAAGAGGCCACAAAGAAGTGGTTAAGATCTTTCAAAATTTTGTTAAGGCAAAGTTATGAATTCTTTCATATTTTTTTCCAAAGGAATTTAGGGAAATAGCGAACAAAAAGCTTGAGAGGAAATTTCTAAAGGCAAAGTCATAAGGCAATTCTTGCAGACTTTTTGTCTATAGGAAAAATCCTGAAGCAAGAAATCCCATGGGAAAAAAGCCCACAGAAAAAGCTTGAGGGGAAAAGGCCAAAATAGAAAGCTAAAGGAATTTGCCAAAGACGGTGACGTCCCGAAAGCTATCAAATTTAATAAGATAGCCTAGCCATTGGTTTTCAAACTGTGACAGGCTCGTGAATGTCAATATTACACCTAGAAAGCTAGAGCATAGAAGGCACCAAGTGGTAATTGTGGAAGGCTTTGACATGCTTTTTTAAGAGTAGTGGAACATACCATGTGTCCCTTGCAAGGCTCGGTGGAAGCTAAATAGTGTCAACCTCTATGGTCTCTCTCTTTTGTCCTACAAGAACTGTGGTGGGCCCCAGATAAATTGCTAAATAAAGTAGAAGCTAACACATGTCCTCTTCTGAAGGACCTTTAAAGGGTGATTAAATCTTCCATGAGTCAAGTGGATGTTGCCATGTGTTCTACCCATTTTACAGTAGAACGCACCACGTGTCACTCACTAGAATCAGCAAAAAATGGCCAGGGCAAGTAGCAAGAGCCCAAAGAATGTAGCGACCCACTAGAAGATATCCCCTAAGGGCTGAAGGAGCTAAGAAGAGACAAGGAAAGGAAGAAGATGAAGTGTAGTAAAAGATAAAGCAGTCTAAGTGGTGAGGAGAGGTGAGTTATTTCTAGATGGTCATCAAATGGTGCAAACAGTGAGTGGTATGGCCTACTTTCTCTATTTGGCATTTACGAGGGGACAAAATATTGTTTGTTTGTAGGAAGAGAGTAGTTTGTTTGCAAAAAAGAGGTGCAGCCATGTTTTTCACATTAATGTGGAACACCTAAGTCAAAGCAAGAATCGATAATCAAACGGCCCCCTCTTCCCAAGGCTCAGAGTGCACATGGGCCAGCTTGTAAAAAGAGTATCAAAGTCTTTCCAAAAAATCACCAAGTTATCTTCCTCTCTCTATATATTGTAAAGCTTCTCATTTGAGAAAATATCCATTCTCTCATCCTTAAGGCAAAACTCTGCCCAAAAATCTCTTGGGGCTTGTAAGGCAGAGCTCTACTAGATTTTACCTTGAATCAGGACTTAGCATTTTTACCTCTATCTGGACTTACACTTTAAAGTATATGTATATGTTCTTCTTTTGTGTTAAGTCATTGTCTTTCATGCTTTTCACAGATTGATTATAACATGTCCAGTGCATTTTGAAGTCTCTTTTTTGCAAGTCTGCTAGAAGTGTCTACAGCAAGAATACAGGCACATGTGAATAGGCTATCAAAGTGTGTCTCAGAACACCTTTGCTAGTTCCTTCCTCCCAATATCTCTATGAACCCTTGACTCACTAAAATAGAAGAGTTTCCCATGTCAGATGAAGTGAATGGGTGTTTCTTCTTGGTGAAAAGTGTATGTTCAGGCTGGGTGGGTCAACTTTTCTAGTGTATCACCTTTTCATTTTTAGGCTTAGGTTCTATTTTTAGCATCTCTCTCTCCTTTTTCACCCCCCTTTTTACATTTGTTTGTTATCAGTAGGAGAAACCAGGGCCTAAAAGATACATTAGAGGGATCTAGCCCTTATCTAGAGACTCTCCCCTCTAGCTTCACCAGTCCCATAGGCAAGAGTGGAGTTTCCATTGTTGCATGTGGAAGGATGGGAGCTAGGCATCCTACCCCAGGTGTAATCCACTGTGTCAACAGTTCCTTATTAGAATGGTATTGCAAAAGATGTTAAATATTTCATGTTTGTGGTGATCACTAGGTTATGAATCTGATTCCTTGGGAGGATCATCAAATGTAATTTTTTGGTCATAAATTAGGTATTGGATCTTGTGCTTCAAGTTAAAAGTATGTTCATAAAATGTTCTAGTCCCTTTTGATAATCAAAATAAGCATTTGCATCATATCTTTTGGGTATAGGTCTAGTAATCATGGGAGTAATGAAATGGGAAACTTAGGTAAGAGTGTAAATTATCTTTTTGGTGCATTAGATAGGACAAGATGATTAGGATTCTATGAAATTATGTTAACCATGGTGGTTATTTCCTTTTTAGGCTTAGGAGATATTAACTTATAACATATCTAGATTATAAACTTGATACTAGATGTAGATGTAACTAGTGTATTAACTACATACTTGAGATTATTTAATGAAATAGGATTCATTTAATGGCCCCGTATAACATGACATAAGTTATTAAAATATTTAAAATTTTCAAAAGAAATGGACTCAGGCAAAGGATAAAGAAAAATTTGCTTGAATATGTCTTATAACTCCTTATCTATCATAGGATTGGTCATTTTAGCTAGCACCATCTTATACCTCAAGACATATTCATTGATAGGTTAATTTGTTCCTTGTTTGATTTTAGTAATTTGAGATTAGGAAACATTTTTGTAAATATTCATAGAACATTGTGTTGAAAATTAATATACAAAAGGTTTTAATGCTTTCATAGGTTGGGGAGGTAAATCATAAAACCCCCTTAAAGCATAGTCCTTAAGGCTTCTTTGGAATACTTTGTTCAAAAGTTTATCATTGAAGGCATAGTCAAGGCATGCCACATAAAAGGTTCAAAGATGTTTTTCATCATCACCCTTTCCATAATAAAATGTGAACTTAGGTACAATGAAAATAGTTGTCAAAGGGTGCAAAGATATCTCAAGTCAATAGGATTGTGTAACACATCTTGTAAATTAATATCATGAGGATTCTTAAAGGATTTTGCTCAACATTTATAACCTTGTCTTCAAATATATTTATAAATTGAAATCGTGTTTGAGCTATGGATCCATTGGGATTTAAAATAAAAAGTTTAGTATTAATTGAAGGGGATATAAACATGATTTGAATAGGCATAAAAATTAAAATTTGGGTTGAAACATTTGAATAGAAGTTTTAGGGAACAAAGGTTGGAAGACATAATCTATGCCTCTACTAGATGTAGGTAGATTGATTGATATGGAATCAGCTAGAGTACCTTCAAAGGACTCACCATCACTATATGAATTAACCTTAGTTTTATCATGTTTACTTATTTCATCTCTTGTAACATAAAAAAAATGTATCCATTAAGATCTTGTTATTATTGATATGAGTAATCAATGCTTGTTTATCTTCCATTTGGAATCGGGTTTTTATTAACATTTTCCATTGATTTTACAAAGGAAAAAATTTAATATTTAAAACAAATTAAAATAATTAGGAAAAATTAAAAAAACTTAAAATGTAATTTAAAATCATAATTATGCAAAAAAATTAATAATATTTTATAAAATCTTCATTTTTATCTAGGGTTAAAGGGGAAAAAGGTAGCCCAAGGTAAAAGGATGATAAACTCTCTATATAGCAATCTAATTAGATTATAAACTTAGATATAACATATGTTGAGTTAATCAAACTAAGATAAGATAAAAATACTAAGTATAACTATGGTAGACATGGAAATCACAAATAGGTGATGCACTTAGTTGGTTATGATGTTGACATAGTTCTAAATCTTGAACATGTATGAAGCAAATTGGAAAATGATTCTAAAACAATATCCAAATCCTATATTGAGTGCTTCTAGAGCTATAGACACTAATTTCATATTGGGATGGCTACATTGATGCTATTGTATAAACATAATGCATGTGTATTGTATAAAATACCTACTAGAAAAGGATGCAACCACCTAGATGCTTATGGGTTTGTGTTCACCTTTGCTCTAGTACATTTAGCTATGGTTCATGGACTGTCACTCCTTATGAAATTGAAAAAACCTAGTTCTTCATATTTATAGTGACATTGGGGGAAATAGGGTTAGTGGTAACATGGTCTTGAGATGACCCCAATGACCCTTTTATCAATAAGTGTTACCTATATATTCAATACTCTGAAGAGGGCCTTAGATTGATGTAGATCTCCCCTACATTTTGGTTTTTATGTGAATCATGTAATATGTGCAAAGTAAGTACAACAGTGACCTATATTGTAACTTAGAAAAAATAGCTCTTAAGATGCTCCTTTAGTACTTTAGACCTATGTATGTATTGTCATTATGATCAATATGAAAATATGAGAGAATACAAAAGCCTTGATTTATCAAGTGCTTGATTGAGTGATTTGATAAGTTGTGTTAGGTATTTTTAAGTGTATACTAGGTGAGGAATGAATTAGGGTTGATCCTATTTATATCAATCCCTTTAGAAAAATAACTCAGATTAAATCACTTAGGTTTATCATTAGGATAATTTTTATTTATCAATTATATGACTTTAGGGCATTGGACACTTGCCTCCGATAAGGACACCTATGTCAATGTAGGTGTATATCTAGGACATAAGTATCTATAAAATAGGAAAGTAGGTGCATATTCATAAATTTTAGAGGTGGAAGATAAGAAGGTTTTAAGCATTATAGGTAAGATAGAAGCTCTGGGCCATCAACATAATATTTGACAAACCAAGAGATATATCAAGGGTTACAAGATAGAGTAGATTTAACACTTCAAAAATTGGGAAAGATGTAGAAATAGAAGGAATAACCAAGGTCTGAGTTTACCAAGTGTACAATAATAAGCTTTCATATCATTTACATGTTATCCTATTTTAATATATTAATGAAATATCTAGTTTAAATGAGAAGCAATACATACCTAGGTATATATAACACACCTTACAATATCTTTAGTAAAAAATTGAATGTTTTTTTGGTGACTGGATTATAACCAAGAGCATGTTACAGTATATAATCAATGCATATAATATGGAATTAAATGTATTTTAAATGATTTTAAATTGAAAGATCAAGGTTTAAGAGTATGCCAATGTAACGATGTAATCACCTCAAGACTATTGGCAAGTAGATTTGAAAGATGTATCATTATAAGGCCCTAAAACTAAGATTAAGACAAATATGTATAACTATAGAAAGTACACCTATCTAAGGAGGTAGAGAGAGATATAGATATTGGACGACACATGCTCCCAACCTTAGAAAAAAGGTGAGTTTTCACCCAATAGTTGAGATTATCTCAACCATTCAACCCAATCATACTTATAACCTAGTGAGCATGAGTGAACAAAGTCAACTCATAATGTAAAATTGGTAAGGTTGGATGCTACAATCAAGTACAACCTAAATACTTGACAAGACTGAGTGATTTAATCTCCTCAACCATACCAAAAGCAAACTATATACTATAGTAGATTAGCTCAATATAATCTATAAATGTATATATTGATTTGTCACATTAGTACCCAACAATGTTTTATAATCTGAAACTAATTTAGATTTTTTAGCATTAGGTGCACATTGCGTAGAATATGCACTTAAGAGATGTCTCATTTTGAAATTGTGTATAGAAATGGTACCAATGTATAAAACTTTACCACAACTAGGAATCTAAATTTTTTAACTTTGGGCTTTGGCTAACTCACATTTGTGTAAGTGTGGATAACATGATTCTAAATCATATCCCCACTATATATGAAGAAATATAAAATCTTAAATAAGTACCAATGTGGAGGACATGTTTCCAAAACATGCCCTCCACTATGTATGGAGATGTTGAATATTGAATAAGTGTGTAGAATATGCCTCCAAAACAAGCCCACACTTAATATAAAACTGTGGATGTGTATAATCCATGCTCATATGAAATTCCTCCACTAAAACTAAAAATTATGAATGTGTGGAATCCATGCCTATGTGACATTCCTCCACTAAATCTGAAATTTCATATACATACCAAATAATGAATAAGTGTAGAGAACATGCTCCCACTAAATTTGAAAATTATTATAAATGTGGAGAACAAACTTCTATGGAACTCCCCCACTAATATTACCCCCTTTTAGGGGATGTAATAATAGAAACTATAAGTTACCTCACATCAAAAGGATAATATAATTGTATAATCTATAAATATAACCATGTAGCATATAGAAGAGCATGTCTAGGTAAATGTATCATTGAAGCAGATAGAACATTGTGATCACATGAATGCCTAATATGCATGATAAATATAATGGAAATGTCTATATAGTGAAATTACAATCTCAATAATAAAATTAATCACACACATAAGAACACTCAAAATCATGTCAAAAGGTAATGGTCTTAGGAGACTATAAACAAGGGGCATGTTTGAATGCCACATAATTGAAGGGACATTACTTAGTCCAATGTCCACAAAATAAAGGAGGATATATTCAAATGTTCATATAATAATTAGTGACATGTTTAAATATCAAACAAATCACACATAGGCACCCAAGATGGAAATAAAAGAGCATATTCAAATGTTGGAACAAACAAGACAATAACTAGGTGAAGCACTTAAGGAAGTGCATCAAATAAAGCACAAATTACTAGCATACAAATATCATAGTAGCATATGGATCTGATGTGTTAGAAAAAAATGTCAAGTGTGTAACATATAAAATATCTTGTGATATATATAATCATGGATAAAAGGCATATGTAAGTACATAAGTGAGATCAAAACATGACAATGTAGAGTGACCATAAAATGATATAACTTGGAAGTATTGTGATCATAGAGATGGATGCCCCCAAAGTCCATATGACATGGGTAGAGGAAAAGGCCCAAAATCTAAAATAGGAATAAATCATGTATATGTTTATGAATGTATCACACTCACATAGAGGCATGATACACATGTGTATGTAGGATTAACTAATATTCCATCCATTAACATGAAACTAACACATAGATCTCAATAAGACAATAGAACATGTTTTTGTTTTGAAAATGTTTTATATTCTTAAATATTTTAATTTATTTATTTTGGTTTTGTTTAAGTTTTGGAATGTGAAAGGGAAAGACTATCCTATGACCCCATCCAAAGGTTGATCATAGATATCTCTCTATTATTAACCTGATGTAATAATCTATAGATGCTACTGAGGAACATGTGTAGTTTTAATATCTATCACTATAGTATTCGTGATATTATATGTATGTAAAATAGGACTTTATGGTCTTTTATAAATAATAGTAGTATTAGTATGGGTTGATGGAACCCATAGTTTAGTAATCTATAATTTATTTGGAATAGCAATAATAAGAACATGTGTAGCTACTCTAGATATCTAAACATGGTGTGTAGATGAGGATTTCATGGAATTCACTATATGTCTTTGATGTAATGGTTTATCAAGTACTAGCAACCTAGTAAAGGGGATTACATGTTTCTTACCCTTTTATGGTGGATTAGCCTTAAGAGGTTTGATATTTAGTTGCCTAGATATAATTTTTTCTTTTTCAAGAGGATGATTATATGGAATTCTAACATGGTAAATTTTAATGGCCCATATAGAAATTAACTTGGGTTTTTTTTAGTGAATCTCAAATAATGTGTTTTAAAAGTCTCACAAAAGTTAATAGATAATGTTTAGGTGATAATTCAAATAGATATATGAATCGTAATGAGGTGCAAAGCTTAGATGTATATGTGACTATATAGAAAACTTGCAAACTAACTATACCTATTTTCTCTATGGATCGCACCTCTTTGCCATTTAAAAAATAGATTTGATGGTAAACAAAACCAATGTGTCCAAATTATAGCTATGATATCACTTAATGCTATCAAATGACAATAATTTTGTCATTTGAAAATAATATTGTCAAATGACAATAATACTATCATTTAATAGTAATGCTCTTAAATGGTAGCAATGTTATTATTTATAGAAATGGTGCCAAGTGATAGTAATGATGTCAATTAGTATCAATGTTATCATTTGATAACATTTTTATTGAGTGACATAGATTACTATTAAACTATAATATTATTTTCATTTGATTATTACTATATTTTGGCAGTGTTTCCTTAATTTGATAGAATTATTATCAAGAGACAACATTCCTTTCATTTGGTATAAATGTTGTCATTTGACAACATTAATATCATTTAATAGATTTTGTGTCACTTGGTAGCATGTTTTCACTCAACACCATCACCTGATACTTCCTTCATCCCTTTCCTACTACTAAAATTTGTCATTATGAGCATATGTGTGGATGTATGTTTACATATAATAGAAAATAAGCTCATATTTAGTTTTGACAAAGTGGTGAACTATATTTATATGTATGAAATTTATTTTAAATAGTAGACAAGTCACCAAAAAATAACTTACACCCAGATAATTTAGGTGAATCCATGTTGTTCACCACCCACTAAAAATAACCAAATGTTAATTTATAAAATTGAAATATTCATGAATTAATTAAGAATAGCCACTAAAATTTACCCTAGTGATGATAATCTCTTAAAAATTTATGTTGCCTCTTTTAAGGTCCCTCTTCTATACAAGGTTAGGATCTGCTCTCCACAAAATTTATAAACCATATGAACCAATTTGAATCATCTCAAAACATTAAAAATAATCTTTTAAAACTTCAACTCATGAAATTAATGCTATTTTTTTCAAAATAATCCTCCCCAATCTAAAGCAAAAACATCCATTTTAGATAATAAACTTCCTTACATCATTGCTTTACTATGTAGGAAACTAGGAAGATATTAACTCCATCTAAAATATACATAAATTATTTTTCCCCAAACACATACCCCCCAATGGTATGATCCCAAAAATAGTTATTCATTCCCTGTTGATATTGGTCATTCTCATGAGATGTGTTGTGCACCTCAAAAAAAAATGGTAAATACCATCTTGGGGTGGAAAAAATAATCATGACCTTATTAATAAATAATTTCATTATTAATCTCTTAAATCCTATAATAATCAATATAATCATAATAACTACAATAGCTTTACTACTAGCAATTTGACTAAATAGTGCATTATTCTTTGAAGAAAGAAGAAAACTTTATGGTGGTTGGATTTCCTACCCATTGATATCATAGTTAATTCACATAAGTATGAGAGTGAGGCTTCAAATTTGGACTCCAAAGAGGAGGATAAGAAGGATGAAGAACCCATAAAACTTAATCCTCATACTAATGAAGTTGGAAGATTTTTTTACGTTGACATAAAAAAGAGGGCTCCAATAATTTCAGCATCAAATAACATTTTTATGAAGGCTTCAAACGTGTTTTTGGATGCTTTTGAGAATTAAATAAAACCATCTCTAGGGTAGACTACATATAAATTGTAAAACCTATCTCAAGGGTAGAACCAAATAATGTTACATCAACAGAAGATAAATATCATCCCTTTAAATTAATTTAAATTTATATAATAGTTGACCCAAAAAATTAACAAGAAAAGGGAGAGTGGACTAAAATATAATGGAAAAAAAGGCAAAATAGTTGATGTTTAGACTTCTCATATGATCCTTCTCTCAGCATGTCCCCTGAGTAAAAGTTTCACAGAAGCTGGTTGAAAGTTACAAATTATATTTTATCCCAAGAAATCTACCTTTTGTGGAAGTTTACATGATTTTAGGTGGGTTTTAGAAATAACACATATGAATAATTGATCTTTCTAGTTTGACCCTTCATTCGAGAGGGCCTTAGTAATGTGCAAGATGTGCATATGATTTTGAAATGTTTATTGTACCTGGTGTGGTAACTATAGAATTTTTTTGATGTTTATTGGTTTTTATCTCTTTTACCACTGGTAAAGACATCAAATGTGAGCATTAAGGTTTTATCTTCCTATCCATTTTCATTAGGTTTTGATATCCTAAAAACCCCATTTGTTCACCCTATCAAATAATAAATTTAATCATAATAAATCCATAAATTAAAAATCTAGAAAAATGTTTAATCCCAATACATAACATTCCAACAAATTTGCCTATACTATTGATGTCAACTATGATCATTATTTCACTAATTCCAAAAAAATTAAAATGGAAAATGTTAAATAAAATTATAATCCCATTCTTAAGGATATTATTACTAAACCTAATAAACCTTCCCTTGATGAATTGATTCTTAAGGACACTACTACCACCACTACATCCTTTTATGATTTTCCACCTAGTGATGTGCCCACTCCACCACTAGACCCTAATCTTATCACATCCAATTATTATACTACCTTACCTCCTAAATTTACTCTTAAAAATCAAGATAAAATTCGTTATGGTTCTAATGTAAAATCACTACACAACTTCCTAAATGTGATTAATTCCATACCTTACAAGTTTCCTTTAATAAAACTCATTAAAACATCACCACATGATAATAAATTTTATATGCAACAATTTTAAGATATACAAGAAAATCTATATAGTGAAATCTAACCACCTAGAAAATTTATTAAGGTCTACCACCCATGAAACTCGACACTATCAAAACCATTTATCATGCTTCCTCTCCTAAGAAAACATCCATAGAGTTTCCCAAAGAAGATATGATCAGTGATGAAGTCATTTTCTCAACTACTGACCCACCTCTCTTTATTAATAGTGTGATAAATAATACTCTACAAAGAAAAATTTAGTGTATGAATGTATAGGAATTAATGTCAACTCCCTTTGGCTAATTTAACAAATTGCATATTTTAAATATGACATTAAAAAACTAGACTTACATATCATAGATTTGATAATCCAATAAAATTTATCTTAGTTGCATTTAGATCCCCCTCACTATAAGACCAGAAACATTGTGCATGAATATTAAGGTTTTAGATCTTCTAGTATCCTATAATCTTATATTTTTCAATCCTTTAACCGTTAT
Source organism: Torreya grandis (assembly GCA_037957365.1). Lineage (NCBI taxonomy): Eukaryota > Viridiplantae > Streptophyta > Pinopsida > Cupressales > Taxaceae > Torreya > Torreya grandis. Next base: position 2,036,300 of record JARHVA010002141.1, read on the forward strand.
ATGAGATATATCACTCTTCCAGTGGTCAATCTATTATTTTAATCATGATGGTAAGTGGTATAACCATGAAAGTTACCCTAATGCATGTGGTCTCAAATTACCTAATCCTAAAACACAATATCACATCTTGACCATTCCTCAAATTAATAGTCCCCCTCTTCCTAAAATCATCAACATACATCCTAATCTACAAGTCACGCTTGTCAATATTTATGATGAGGAATCTAATGAACTCCACGCAATTTTTAACACCACTAAATTACCTCCTTAAATAGGAGAATGGCATCATCCATAATTTATACAATGATATATGGTAATTCCCTTGCTTGATGATTATAGTAAAATCCTACCTCCTTGTGATGATCATCAAGCTTCATATATAGATTATGGCTTTGTATGTAATGACCTTGGGGTGGCTAAGGGTTTTTAGGATCTGTTTGCATTATCTCATTAAAAATTTAGTTAAATTTTTGTATCTTATAAATATACTTCCAATAATAATTATCAATAAGTTACACCTATTTTTAATAGTTTTCCATCATATGATGATTAAAATTTTTTCCAATCCCAATCATGGAACTTGGATATACTTCAATACCAAAAGCCCCTTTCTTAAATGCATTTATTTAATCGATATTTTCATATAGTTCATATTTCTCCCAACTCTAGTGATGATGAAAATGAATATCAAGGATATTTCCTCCTTTTAATCCACAATTTGAAAACACTTCATGGGTTGTCCATTAGCTATTTGACATTGTTAGGAATAATGATTCCATCAGCAAGTTTGATACAATTCATAAATTTTTTGACACTGTTAATTGTATCAGCTAGTTGTATTCAACTCATTGTGTTCCCTAATTTTACAACTAAACTAGCCATGAATATATATATATATATATATATATATATATATATATATATATATATATATATATATATAATACATTTAAAACCTTATCTCATAAATATAATGGCTAAGTATAATAGAGTTAGTACAATTATAATATGTTGTGAAATTTTGCATTTCTTGAAAATGACCCCAATTCCACTGTCATGGGAAATTAGAGGTGTTTTAATGATATGGATGGTAATTTAAAAAAAAAATGGACACTAACTCCATATCTTAATTTAAATGTCTTGGTTTCTCTAATGTTTCACTTTTTATATGTGAAGAGTTAATATGACGGAAGTTGCATCAAATCTTGAACTGTCCTTTGATCTTCTAAATGGTGATCCATTTAGTGGTTTTCAGAGCAACATTGTGAATGGATATCCTTTTGAGGAGAATATTTTGGTCATCTCTAATTTGGTATTTTTTATTCACAAATTTGGTGGTGTTTATGATGTCTCACAAAAATCTCTTCTAGAAAAATAATATTGTTGTCATCATGAAGAACATGGTAAACAGATAGATAAAATCAAGGATACAACTTGTATTATATGAAATGAATATTATTATTTCATGTGAGATTTGGGTGATATTTTGAGGTTCAGAGAGGATATAAAATTTTATATTACTATATAATTATTCATATTTTTCATTTGGATAGAATGAAAATTAATGAGGAATCATATAGGGTATGTTATGAATTCTAACAAAGTTGTGAAGGGTCATTGCTTGCAATTTGTAGACCACTCTTTTGAATTAAGTCCCACACTTGAAGATAAGGTTATAGATAATGGTCTAACTAGATATTCACAATAGGATTATTGATGATAGATACAACCAAGTATAGGTTTACCACCCTTGGATGTATAAATGAGAATTCATTAAGGATGATACAATTGACAAAGCATAAGTGCCTCTTGCACATGGATTGAACCTCATATCAAATAAATCACACAAGGTAACAAATAAATCTTTTAATTAACCTATTATCAATCCCTAGATATAATATTATTTTTCATGGAATCAAACTATGAATACTAGTTGATAGTATTATAATAAGCTTGCATTTGGATACTAGGTCAAGTGATCATGATGAATTTCTAAAATCAATCATTGGAAGCAAGATCAAAGTGTTTAATGACTCATAAATGATTTAAGGAATTTTTTTCACAATTTTTATTCAATTCTATATTTGAATAGTTTCTCTAATATTTCTCTAGATTTTAAATATGTAAATGGAATATAATAAAGGTAAGTACTAAAGCAAACATAGTCTTCCTTACTCAAACTTGAAATACCTTACCTCATAAAATTCCTCAATAGGTTCTATAAAAATCAAATAAGAAGTAATATTTTCCTAAGTATTTTGATTTTCATAATCTAACACCCCTATAAGAATAGGGGTCAAGTCTGACACCCATGTAAGTAGAGGTCTTAGAATCTAACACCTCAGCAAACATAAAATGTCAAAAAAGGGTCTAATCTCACTACGATCATAACTTTTACATATGAACTTTTTTTGGCTTTAGTTAAATGGGTTGGAAAGATAATTTAATGACAAAAATTTTACCTTGAGAACACATGGTGTAAAAAAAAAATCTTTAACTTCTAAAATCAAGGTGGGGCATCATAATTATTCAAGCAAGGCAAAATTCTAGATGTGTCTAAGTAAGGTCCAATCTCCATCGGGCCATAACATTTGCATATAAACTCTAATTTGGATCTCATTTGATGCATTGGAAATATAATTTGATGAATAACATTTTTAATCAAGGATCCTAGGTGGAAAATTTTAATTTTAAATTGGTTAAAATTCAAGTGGAAAATCATAATTGTAGAAACATGTGAAGTTCACAATTTTCAAGTTGTTCAAAAATATCAAATCACTTTTTCAATTTGTGAAAATTGGTCACTGCACTTTTAAAAGTTGGTAAAAAATTCCAATGCACATTTTTAAGTAGTTAAAATTGGTCATTTCACTTTTTCAAGTTGTACAAATATATCAACACACTTTTACAAGTTTTAAGTCATGAAAAAATACCGTAGAACTTTTGTAACTCATGCAAATTGGTCATTGTAATTTTGAAAGTTGTGAAAATATGTCAATGCAATTTTTCAAGTTTTAATTCATGAAAAACATGCACTTTTACAAGTGATTCAAATTAATCGTTATACTTTTCCAAGTTGTGAAAATTTGTCAATGCACCTTTTCAATATTTAAGTCATGTAAATTTTCTAACACACTTTTTCAGGTTTCAAGTTATGAAAAATTTACAATGTAATTTTAAATTTTTTGTAAAAAAACCAACACACTTTTGTAAGATGTATAAATTTGTCATCATAGTTTTTCAAGTTATGCAAATTAATCAATGCATTTTTGTAAGTTTTAAGCTATGCATTTTCACTAACATGTTTTTATAATCTCCTATAAATATATAAAAGATGGTTATATAGTGTAACCACCCATTGTAATATATAAATATGAGTTTGGGGACCATTTATAAAGTTAGCTTCAGTTGAGATCATATGGACTTTTTGTCAGTTAGCTTTTTCACAATATGAGAAATTTTGGCGATATGGAAGGAGTTTGTATGTACAACCCGATGAAGGATCAATACAAAAATTACTTACAGGACTTTGTGCCATAAGTTTTTATAAATAAACTATATGTATGAGTATGTCAATTGAATTTAATTATCATTATTTCATTTTACTAAAATGGTATTGTTATATAGTCAATGAATGCAGAATTTTTAGTGCAAAAAGTTCTATTGAATCTATGCTAAGAATTATTTCCACTATGAAGCTTTGGTTAGATTAAAAATAAAACTTATGTAAGTTTTTATTTGGAAATGCCAGGTTATTATATATATTCATTTTCAATGATTTATAATATCTTTGGCATATGCATCACGTTCTTATGTCTAGAATATGTATTTATCATCCCATTTATATGATAAAGGTTTCTTGTATTACAATCTTAAATATTGGGATATTCTAGTGAGTGTCTATGTTTAGCTACCTAGGGTTATCCTTCATCTTTTCTAGGGTTATCATAAAAACTTATGTGTTTAATTTTATATAATAATCACATTATTCATTTCTCCTTTCCTTTATTATTTTTCAATTTTTACCATCATTATCTTCATTTACATTCTATTTCCTTTTTGTACTTTTTGTTTAAAAGTATAGAACCCCAACAAAAAAACATTTTTGTTATAAATAGTTGTGAATAGTTTTTTCTCTACTTTTCATTTTTGGTTTTAAATAAATTTATATCCACCTACTAATAGGTAAAGGAATTTATCCCCAAATTTTTGATTAACATAAGGAATCTACCTTGACACTATTGACTAGAAGTCTATTTATGTCCCCCTGACAATTTTTTTAGCCAATAATTTTTGGAAACTTCACTGAAGATCAAGGGCTCTTTATGCATGAAATTTTTAGACATTTTAGGGAACCTACCCTTTAATGGAGTTTGGTGACTCTATTGATATGAATTATTTTGTACCTAAATCTTTATGATTGAATATAAGGAATTGGTCCACCCCAACCCCAATATTCCCCATGTCCCACGAGGAAAACATTTTGGACCATTGTCTTTGGACCAGTACAATAATTTACCTTCCTACTCAAGGAACATATTTACATAATTTTTTGGATAAAATGATCAAGATGTAGGTAAACATATATTGTATTTCATATTGTATTACAACATATTGGAAGCTATGCATGAGGATGTCATTATTAGACTCTTTGTTGAAACTCTCACTAGACTTGTTGCTAAGTAGTTTTGGCACCTAGAATATGGATGCATTATGAATTGGGGATCCTTGAATAAAAAAGTTCATAAATAGATTTAAAACAATTGTATATTTATTTGCATTGTTGTTAGATTTCTTCCAAAATCAAAAGTAAGATTATGAGTAGGTGAGAGAGTATGTGTCATGATTAAATAACTTATTGAGATTGATTCCTTAGATGGATCAACCAAGTCATAAAAACTAACTATATGTCTTCAAATTGATTATATACATCTATATATCAAATTAAACTTGATGAGGAATAAGGTAAATGACTTGGAAGTTGCATGAAAAGAAGTCATCCAAATTGAATATGACATGATTTTATCTAGAATGTTTAAGAAATAAGTTTCAAAATGTGCTAAAAATTTCATTAGTGATGACAAAGTGATGGAACTTGATATAATCAATATCCATTAATATTAATAAAATATATTTAAAATTCAAATTCATGATCAATCAAGTTAGTCCTCTCATAGAGAAAAAGAGAAAGTGCTTCTTATCACATATGATAGTATCAGTTTCATAATTGTGGAAGAAGGTGAATAGTTGAAAGAACCAATGATTGATTAGAGAATAGATGAATACTTTCACTTCCCACTTGGAAAATAAGAGAAATATATATATTTTTCAAAGTATTGATCAAATATAGTAGTCTTGGGACAAAATGTATTATTTAAAAAATAATTGATTAAATCACAAACAATAAAGGATAATAATGTAGAATGTGATGTCTTTCTTTCTGAAGTTTAAGATAAAATGGAACTATTTTTATATAAAGAATGAGATTATTCTTCTATTAGAATTAATGATTTAGTAATCAAAACTGAAGATTCTCCTAACACATCATTTTCATTTTCCACTCTAGAAGAGTTCTCTTAAGGATTTGAATATAAAGTATTTAATCTTGTATAAATTGAAAATCATAACCATGCCAAGGATGAAATCAAAGAAGATATGAAGCTACAAAAAAATTAATGGTGCCCAATTTTCATTTCCAGTGAAATGGAAATTATAAAGGTATAAGAAAATAACAAAGATGATGATGATGACTCATTCAATGATGAATTTTTTTTAGAAGGAATCAATATGACAAAGAATATTTTCACCCATTTCATTATAAAACATATCCATATTATTTTTCCATCTTAGGAGGAAATATGAAACACACTTCTCTCTAATTTGAATCCTTTATCTAGTATACATGTAATGAATTCATTCAATAAGATATTCAAAACTACTCAATAATATTCACATAAGATTGGAAATTTCATAATGATTCCATTCCAAAACCTAAAGACACCATTGATTTACCTATTCGTAACTATTTGAATATGAGTAATGATTGAAAGTTCATTCTCTTCCCACCTGGTTGGTCACTATCATATAATGTGTTGAAATAATTCAAATACATTATTCTAAAACAATAGGTTCTTATCCCATCTAGTTAATGGTTTCATAGAGTCTTTTCATTTTCCTCTAATCCATGTAAATAACTCTAATTTCCCTATATTGTTTTTTTTCCTTTTCCCATTTATATTTTGGTGTGTGTGTGTTGATTTGAAATAAATGTATCAAGTTATATATTGTCCCTTCCTTTCCATTTATTGGTCCTTTTGATTGTACATTCTTGTAGTTGAATTCCTAACCTTGAAACTCATAGTAGACAAACACATCATTCACAAATATGTCAAACAAACATTTCCTTAAAGTGGATGAAATTATCATAATTTTAGGGAATATATAATTAATATTTGATGCCTCAGTGTTTACATCCATATTTATTTGAATACCTAAATTTAATCTAAATCATTTGGACAACTTTGACCCATGTTGATTCTATAGTGGAAATTTTATTTATCTATTAGAATGATAATAAAAAGAAAGCCATTGAATAATTTTAGCCAAGTGGGTCTCCAAGACCAATGCTTGATGATGTACTCATAAGATAGCTTTTGTAACCATGAAAATGGTGAAATGAATGTTTCTCAAGTGATATAATGGATACGTTTTTTTTTCATGGATCTCTTTAAGCAAGCATGTGGTAAACATACAATTTTTTAATGTAAGAGATCTAGCCCAACAGTGCATTTTCATTTATCATACGATAGAGAGTGGTGAATTGGATATCAATTGGTTATATCAGGAAATGCAAAGTATTATAAATAGGTGATCTATCCTGATAATGTATTTTTATTTCTTGTATGATTAAGATAGGAAAATTGGTTGTCATTTAGTCAAATTAGGGCATGTGAATGTGATCTACATAAATTGATTTAGAAATATATGGTAATAACGCACTAGTCAAATTAGATTCTAGATTTCTCATGCATTCCCTTGGTAAATTTGGTCTCACATTAGGAGCCAATTATTAGATTAAAATTTCATATTTCATGATAAACACCCTTAATTTAACTCACATAGGTTATTAAAAGTGTTTGAAGAATGATATGGATGGTAATTTTTTTACAAAATGAAAATCATCTTTGTATCATAATGGCCAAGGCTTGGATCATTTAACGATTCACTTGTTGGATGTGAAGAATTCACAATGAAGGAATCCACATCAAATCTTACACTATCCTTTGAGATTCTAAATGGGGAGCCATATACTAGTTTTTAGAGAAACATTTTGAATGGATATGTATTTGAGGAGAATATTTTGGTCTGCCCTAATTTTGGATTTTTGAGTCACAAAGTTGGGGGTGTTTAGGATATCTCAACAGTTTCTCTTTGACAAGAACAAGATGTTAGGGTGTGGAGGTAAAAGCTTCACCAAGGAGCACACTATAACAGTTTCAGGCCTACACAGACACCGGCATCGGTCAGGAGCGACCGACATCGGTTAGGTGCAGTTGCAGAGGTACCAACGTCGACAGTGGGTTGGCCAACGGTGATCAAAGGCAAGTAGCAGGAACTGACGTCGGTTACCTGTGCATCCAGAAAGCTATTTCTGAGGACAGAAGTGAGTGTTTGCATGATGAGTTTAAGTTATAGTCTTAAGCTCGCATCTCTATTATTAGTAATATTATTTTTAGAGCCCTTGTTCAAGAGGCTTAACTACTTGTTGTAAGTGCATGCTCAAGTTTCCTAATTCTATATGTAGAATTAGATCTTCTTAGCTTTGTGTGAATTATTGTAGAATTGGTATGTTGAAGAATAGTACAAAATTGAATCAATCCAAGTTTGTTGGAGTTGATTGTTCTTGAGAGAGAGAGCTCTTGAGGAATAGAGATCTAGTGAGAGATCTATACATCTAGGAGAGGTGTGGAAGAAAGAAGTTTCTTCAATTGTATTCCTTTTGTAAAGAGTTTGTTAATACAAGTTTTTAGGGTGGTTTCTTGTATCTCTTATTCTTGTTGTTTATCATTCTAGTTACTTGTCTATCTGATTTATTTCTGTGTTTATTGCTTTCACAAGTGTAATCTATTGTTGGTTGATCCCCAACAAGTGGTATCAGAGCTCAGGTTCACTAACAGGTGGTTCAAATCTGTGTAGTGTGTATTGATTACAGGTTCTCACAGGGGTTTCTACAGGGATTTATGTTTGAGTGGGAGAAGCAATGGCAGATGAAAGTAAACTGAGAATGGAAAAGTTCAATGGCAAAAATTACCAATATTGGAGAATGCAGATAGAGGATTATCTGTATCAGAAAGATCTCTACTTACCATTAGGTGGGGTTGCAAAGAAGCCCAAAGACATGGAGGATGAAGAATGGGAAGTTCTTGATAGAAAGGCTCTGGGGTCTATAAGACTGAGTCTAGCATCCACTATGATATCTAATTTATCACAGGCAAAGTCTACGGTAGAGTTGTTGACTACGTTAGCAAATTTGTATGAAAAACCCTCAGCTTCTAATAAGGTATATCTTATGAAGCAATTATTTAATTTGCATATGAATGAAGGTGGATCTGTTTCTACTCATCTGAATGATTTCAATGGAATTGTGAATCAATTAAGTTTAGTCAATATAGTGTTTGATGATGAAATAAAGGCTCTTTTAATATTATGTTCTTTTCCTGAAAGCTGGCATGGCTTAGTAATGGCAGTAATTAATATTGCATCTGCATCAAATATTTTGAAAGTAGAGGATGTTGTTAGTGTTATCTTGAATGATAAAATTTGTAGGAAAAGCACAGAAGAGACATCTGGGAATGCTTTAAGTTTTGAGAGCAGGGAGAGGCAGAAAGAGAAGAGCAATAAAGGTAGATCAAGATCCAAATCTAAGGGGAAAGGCAGATCTAAATCCAGAAATGGCAGAAGGCCACAATGCTGGAATTGTGGAAAGATGGGGCACATAAGCAGAGATTGCTGGTCAAAGCCTAAGGAGGACAATCAGCATGAAGGAAAGGAAGAAGCCAAGGTTGCAGGTATTGCACAAGATGCTTTAATTTTCTCTCTGCATAATAATATAAAATCTTGGGTGTTAGATTCTGGTGCATCTTTTCATGCTACCCCTAACAGGGAATATTTTAGTGACTATATCCATGGAGATTTTGGAATAGTGTATCTAGGGGATGATGAGCCCTGTAAAATAATTGGCAAAGGTAAAGTGCAGCTAAAGATGTAGAATAGCAACACATGGGTGTTGAGAGATGTGATGCATGTTCCTAGCTTGAAGAGAAATTTGATTTCTGCAGGAAAGTTAGGGGATGAGGGTTGTACAGTAACTCTCACAGCAGAATCTTGGAAGGTGACCAAGGGTGCACTTGTTATGGCCAGAGGTAAGAGAGAAGGTACTCTCTATTTGTGTAATTGTGTTACTAATAAATCTCCTTCTGTATTATCTACTTCAGATGTGGATGCTAAATTGTGGCACTCAAGGCTTGGCCACATGAGTGAGAAGGGGATGTCAATTCTTAAGTCCAAAGGTATGCTTTCAGATTTAAAAGGCATAGATCTAGAGTTTTGTGAGCATTGTGTATTTGGAAAATAGAAAAGGGTTAGTTTTCTCAAGACTGGGTCTACTAAGAAGAGGCATAAGTTACAGCTTGTTCACACAAACGTGTGGGGACCGGCTCAGGTTGCTTCCATTGGAGGATCACAGTACTATGTATCTTTCATAGATGATGCTACAAGGAAGGTATGGATCTATTGTATTAGAAGAAAATCTGATGTATTTGAGACTTTTAAGATCTGGAAAGCTATGGTTGAGAATGAAACAGGTAAAAGACTGAAGTGCCTGAGATCTGACAATGGCGGTGAGTTCTGTAGTTATAAGTTTAGAGATTATTGTTATATGCATGGAATCCATAGGCAAAGGACAGTTCCAAGGACACCTCAGCAGAATGGAATTGCTGAAAGGATGAACAAGACAATAATGGAGCGTGCAAGATGTATGAGATTACATGCAGGTTTGCCCTTACAGTTTTGGGCACAGGCTGTTGACACTACAGTATACCTAATTAACAGAGGACCCTCTATAGCTCTGGATGGTGGTATTCCAGAAGAGGCATGGACAGGTAAAAAGGTTGATCTCTCATATCTCAATTTTTTTGGTTGTGAAGCCTTTATGCACATAGATAAGGAAAATAGAAAGAAGCTTGATGCTAAGTCTATGAGGTGCACGTTTATTGGCTATGGCTCAGATGATTTTGGTTACAGATTGTGGAATCTAGAAACTAACAAAGTAATTAGGAGCCGTGATGTTGTTTTCAATGAAAGAGTGATGTATTGTGATCAGCTAAGGAAGCTGTATCAATCTGAGCAGAGCAATGGTGAATTGGATGAGGTGAAGGTCCAATATGAGCTCGCGGGAAAAAAAATAATCACTTGCAAGAAAACATAGAGACCGACGTCAGCAGATTAGGAACTAGCGTCGACAGTACAGAAACTAGCGTCGGCCGTAAAGAGACTGACGTCGGTAGGACAGACACCGAGGTCGGTCAGACAAAACTAGCATCGGCCAGTAACAGGTCTGGAGGTGACCGAGGTCAGTCACTATCAGAGAACTTGGGTGGACAGCGTGTTGTGAACAAGTCTCAGACACCCATCAGGGGGTCAGAAAGGGTGAGTAAGCCTCCAATTAGATATTCTCCTTCTTTATTTTATTTATTGCTAACTAATGGCAAAGAACCAAAGAGTTTTGAAGAAGCAATACAGGTGGAGTCCAAGAGTTAGTGGGAGCATGGCATGGTTGAGGAGTTGGAGTCCTTAAGAGAGAACCAAACATGGGATTTGGTTGAATTACCAGCTGGTAAGAAAACACTCAAGAACAGATGGACCTACAGGTTGAAAGAAGGTGAGAATGGACAGATGAGATATAAGGCCAGATTGGCAGTGAAAGGATTTGCACAAAAACCAGGTATTGATTTTGGTGAGATTTAAGGGTTGTATTGTCTTTGGTTGCTTTTGAGGATTTGCTTCTTGAGAAGCTAGATGTTAAGACAACATTTCTTCATGGAGATTTGGATGAAGAAATTTATATGGAATAGCCGAAAGGATTTGAGGTCAAGGGTAAGGAGAAGTTTGTGTGCAGATTGAAGAAAAGCTTATATGGCCTCAAGCAAGCTCCTAGGCAATGGTATTTAAAATTTGACAGGTTTATGACTGAGCATGGCTACAGTAGGTGTTAATCTGACCATTGCATGTATTTCAAGAGATTTGATAATGGTAGATATATTATTCTATTGTTGTATGTAGATGATATGCTAGTTGCAGGATCACACATGTAGGATATCTCTGAGCTTAAGGTGAAATTAGCTCAAACATTTGCTATGAAGGATTTGGGAGCAGCAAAGAAAATCCTTGGCATGAGCATTAAGAGAGACAAGAAAAATCATAGGTTGATATTGTCTCAAGAAGATTATGTGGACAAGGTGTTGAAACGGTTCAATATGCAGGATGCTAAATTGGTAAGCACACCTTTGGCTGGACATTTTAAGTTGAGTAAAGAAAAATGTCCTAATTCATATGATGAGGTAGAGTACATGAGTAAGGTTCCATATTCTTCCACAGTAGGGAGTTTGATGTATGCAATGGTGTGTACTAGATCGGATATTGCCCAAGCAGTGGGAGTGGTAAGTAAGTATATGGCCAATCCAGGGAAGGAACATTGGAAAGCAGTTTAGTGGATCCTTAGATATCTGAGAGGAACCAACAGTAGGCACTTGTGCTATGGAGGTTCAGATACTTCTCTACATGGTTATGTAGATTCAGATATGGCAGGTGATTTGGATGGCAGGAGGAGCACCACAGGTTATGTTTTAACTGTAAGTGGAACGGCGGTTAACTGGATATCTAAGTTGCAAAAGGTTGTTACCTTGTTAACTACAGAAGCAGAGTATATTGCAGCCACAGAGGCTAGCAAAGAGATGATATGGATGACACGGTTCATGGATGAGCTTGGTAGGGAGCATGTGAGTTGCAAATTGTATAGTGACAGTCAGAGTGCAATCCGTTTGGCTAAGAATTCAGCCTTTCATTCAAGAACAAAGCACATACAGCTAAGGTACCATTTCATACGACAGGTATTGGAAGATGGTGAGTTGAAGCTGGAGAAGATCCATACGGATAGGAATCTTGCTGATATGTTAACCAAGCTGGTTACAAAGGAGAAGTTGAATCTTCATTCAACTTCTGTTGGTCTTCATGATTGAGCTGAAGATGGAGGAGCTAGAAGATGTTGCTGTACAGGTACTGGTGCATCTTTTTATCTCCAAGTGGGAGATTGTTAAGATGTGGAGCTAAAAGCTTCACCAAGGCGCACACTATAACAGTTTTGGGCCTACACAGACACCGACGTTGGTCAGGAGCGACCGATGTCGGTCAGGTGTAGTTGCAGAGGCGTCGGCGTTGGCAGTGGGTTGGCTGGCGGCAGTCACAGGCAAGCAGCAGGAACTGACGTCGGTTACCTGTGCATCTAGAAAGCTATTTCTAAGGACAGAAGTGAGTGTTTGCATGATGAGTTTAAGTTTTAGTCTTAAGCTCGCGTCTCTATTATTAGTAATATTATTTTTAGAGCCCTTGTTCAAGAGGCTTAACTGCTTGTTGTAAGTGCATGCTCAAGTTTCCTAATTCTATATGTAGAATTAGATCTTCTTAGCTTTGTGTGAATTATTGTAGAATTGGTATGTTGAAGAACAGTATAGAATTGAATCAATCCAGGTTTGTTGGAGTTGATTGTTCTTGAGAGAGAGAGCTCTTGAGGAATAGAGATCTAGTGAGAGATCTATACATCTAGGAGAGGTGTGGAAGAAAGAAGTTTATTCAATTGTATTCCTTTTGTAAAGAGTTTGTTAATACAAGTTTTTAGGGTGGTTTCTTGTATCTCTTGTTCTTGCTGTTTATCATTCTAGTTTCTTGTCTATCTGATTTATTTCCGCATTTATTGCTTTCACAAGTGTAATCTATTGTTGGTTGATCCCCAACACAAGATTCTTATCATCATGGAGATCATGCTAAAAATTGATATATAGTCAAGGATATGAATTGAAATATAGGGCACAAATATTCTTATTACATGTGATATCTAGGTGTTCTTTTAAGGTTCAAAGAGGATAATAGCTTTGATATGAAATTGAATTCTTTATATTTTGCATTTGGATATAAATAAATTTTATGAGGAACCATATAGGGTATGTTTCTCATTATAACAAAGTTTTGAATGGTCATTGCTTAAAATTCATAGACCGCTACTTATAACTAAGTCCCACACTTGAAGATAATGTTATAGATGATGGTCTAACTGGATAGTCACAATAGGATGTTTGATGCTAGATACACCTAATTATAGGGTTTCCACCCTTGGAAGTATACAAGAGAATTTATGCATGCTAATATAATTGAAAAAGCATAAGTTCCTCTTGAAAATGGATTAGACCTCATATCCAATAAATCACACAAGGTAGTATATAAAGATTAAACTAAACCTATTATCAATCCTTGAATCTAATATTATTTTTTAGGTAATCAAGCTATGAGGACTAGTTGATAAGACTAAACGAACCTTACTTTTGAATACTAGGTTAAGTGATCATGATGAAGTTTCAAATACAATTATTGGAAGTAATGTCAAAGTGATGAATGACTCACAAATGATTTAAGGCAAAGTTTAACACAATTGTAATTCAATTATAGACTTGAATGGTTGCCTAAATATTGTTCTAAATTTTAAGTATGTAAAGGGAATATAATAAATGGAAATATAAATGTAAACAAAGTATTCCTTATTAAAAATTTAAGTACATTACCTCAGAAAATTCCTCAATATGTTTTAGAGAATCAAGGAAGAATAAAAATTTTCTTAAAATTTTTTCTTATCATAATCTGACACCCCTTCAAGTAAAGGGGTTAGAATCTAACACCCCAGCAAGTATAAAATGTCAATAAAGGGTACCATATCTATCAGACCATAAATTTCACATCAAAACTCAATTGTGACTATCATTTAATGTGTTGGAAAGATAATTTGATGAAGAAAATTTTACCTTAAGATCACGTCTTAAAAACTTCATCTTGAACTTATAAAATCAAAGGAGATAATCACAACTATTCAAGTAAGGTGGAATTTTAGATGTGTCCAAGCAGGGTCCAATCTCGCTTGGGCTATAAATTTTACATCAAAACTCTAATTTGGATGTCATTTGATTTAAATGAAATATAATTTGATGGATAATAGTTTTACTCAAGGATATATGGTGCAAACCTTTCATTTTGAACTTTAAAAATCAATGGGAGAATCACAATTGTAGAAATAGAGTGAGGTTCACAATTTTAAATTTGTGAAAATTTGTCAAGTCACTTTTGAAAGTTATGAAAATTGGTCACTATAGTTTTACAAGTTACGAAAATACACCAACACATTTTTTCAAGTTGCGAAAATACACCAACACATTTTTTCTCAAATGGGATTTTTATTGGTTGATGTTTTGACATAATGAGGAATTTTTTAAATATGAAAGGAAGGAATTGTTATGTACCACCCCATTAAGGATCGATACATAAATGAATTACAAGACTTTATGCAACAAGTTTTTTTGAATAAATGACATCCATCAGTATGTCAATCCATTTTAATTCTCTTTCTTTCATTTTGATAAAATGTTATTTCTAGATAGTCAATGAATATAGAATTTTTAGTGTAGAAAGTTTTACTAAATATTCATTAGGAATTCTTATCATTGTGAAGCCTTGGTCGGATTAAAAATAGAACTTATGTATTTTTTTAATGGGAATATGAGTTTGTTGTATATCTTTATTTTAAATGTTATCTAATATCCTAAGTGTATGTATCTTGTTCCTATGTCCATAATATGTTTTTCTCATCCCATTTATATAATAAAGGTTTCTTGTATTACAATCTTAAATCTTTGGCTATTCTAGTGAGTTTATGTGTTTAGCTACCTTGGGTTGTCCTTCATATTTTTGGGGTTTATCATAACAACTTGTATGTTTAACTAGCTAGGATAATCCCATTCTTTCTTTCTCATATCATTTGTCATTTCCCCCTTTTCCCACTATTCATTTCATTTCCTTTCTATATCATTTCTTTACTTTCTATTTTAAAGTGTAAAACCCCCATATCAAACATTTTTGTTGTAAATAGCTATGAATAACTCCTTCCTTATTTTTCCTTTTTGGTTTTCAATAAAGGTAGCTCTACTTGCTAATAGGAGAGGACTTTAACCCCACATTTTTTACTGATGTAAGGACTTTATCCTAACATTATTGACTAAAATCTGACTTTTTTTGAACTGACAAAATTTTCAACCAACATAGTAACATCCCTATATTATTCCAACTATATCTACTAGCTTGATCTAGTCAATTACACTACTTCCTTAGATAACTATATTATCTAGCATGATATAATTCTGACTTAGTATTTACCATAATAAATAGACTAGGTTGATACTATATAAAAAATTCATCCATTTCTCCTCAAGATCATGCAATTAATTTCATTTCCGAAACCACTCTTATGAGAGAAATCCAATTAAAATTAGATAAAAAAGGAAATACAATTATTTATATAAAGGTATATGTTTAATATCTTATCCCATTAATTATGATTCAAAGTGACAAGGCCATCCTATAATTATTTCATGAAAAATAACCTCAACTCCCACACCATTATCACAAGTTTGGCTAGTTTGAGAAAAATTATCGTCACTTTAGTAAATTCTTTTTTAGTCTGGATCCTAGGCCTAAACTTATTTATAATATTACTTATTCACCATACCATTTATAAGACATAAATTTAATGTTTATTGAAGAAACTCAAGTAGTCAATATTTTTACAATTGTAAAACCCAAATCCATCCTTATCTCTAATGATCTCTACTTTGAATAGTAGGATAACTATAGCCTATTTTTTGACAAATATCATGAGGTTTCAGATTGTTCATATAAATATATGCCTAATATGAAACTTAGAATTTTTTTATATCCTAATGACCTAGCCAAATAAGAACCCCATTTACCAAAAGTAAAAATTTTCTCTCATCAGGATTTGTAGCTTATGTCACAGAGAATACACTAAACACATAGATGTTAAGTTTATCAGACTTATATATTACTCTTAATGGGTCTCCAACATAATGATAAATTGATATTTTTGGGAATTTATGGAATGTAAAACCTTAGGTTGTTAAAGTGATGGAATAATAAATCAGGGAAAAATATAGTAATATCAATATACACTAATATTTACAACAATTGATTTATCTCATTATTTTATAAATAGAAATGATCAATAAAATATGTAATTAGCTAAAAAATGAACTAAGATAGATAAGAGATAGGTTATAAACTAGTGAAGGAGTAGTGTAAGGTGTTACTAATAGGAAATAGGTCTCAAAAATCCTCCTAGATAGAAGCAAAGTCCTTTAGTCAATAGTGCATAGTGTTAGTGGCTTAAAAACTAAAGATGGCCTACTCAATAACCATATGTAGGTGGCTAAGGAACTCAAGATATATTTTAGTCCATCATTTCACACCTCTATTTAGTGTATCATAGTTTGTGAATAGCTCATATTGGACTCATGTATTCTCCAACCCTCTTATATAAGTGGCTCACGAAATCAATCTAGCCTTGACTCCATCATTACCTACCCCTATTTGGTAGAAGAATATGAAACTAAAACTAGTGTCATGAAGTTGTGAATGATGGTGCTAGGCTAATCAAGAACTATGAACACAAAATGGCTTAGGGGCCACTCAGAAATTCTAAATGTAAAAAGGCCCTGGGCCACTTGGGAATGCCAACCATTATAGACGGAATAAGATATCAATCTGGTGTAAACATGATGCACAAATGGTACAAATGGTGTCTGAAGTATACAATGTGGATAAATATATAGAGTTATAATTCCATTTTAGAGAAAAACAAAAAATTTGAGCATATAAAAATAACTTGATAGGCACGTGCCCATAATTCTGATATTTTTGCATATGGATTTTGAACTGAGTTATAATAATTTATGTCTATAAATATATAAAAATAAAATAGGAGTGACCATACATGCATGATTCCCACAATCTAATCAAACTTGTATGACTCTATATAAGAACTAAGTATATATTTAACATATCTTATCATTTGTGACAAAAAATATGTAAATATGAATTATACCTACTATATCTTTCTAATAATTTTAGAATTTATATTTATGGGGTTATTAGATAGTAGTGTGGTCCCCTAGTCAATATTTCACTATGTTAGTGTCCTTTGTGATTTTTTATTAACCAAATGTGTTGGTTCTATGCAAAACTAAGACTCCTCTTGATGTGACTATTTTTCACTATATTTCCTAAGTTTGGGATCTATAATATATGTCCATGTGATTAAAACTATGTTCTGAGTGCATTATAATGGATTTATTTTTATGACAAACCCCTATGAATTCCCCATATTTTGAGGAGAGTTTTTGAACTTATGTAATAATTATCCTCAAAATAAAATTTATGCATCATATGTGTTATACTAATAATATGTGATATCTACATGATAAACCAATATAATGTGTATACATTGGCATCACAATGTACATAGATTGAGAATAAGTTGGCATTTTACAATGTATATTAGATTTAGTGTTCACAATGTTATCAAGATAGATAAAATAATGTAATCATGTATATGAATAGAAAATTTGAGTATAGATTGTATAAACTAGTTGGGAGGATGGGGCATGATGTCCATAAAGGCATCCAAGAAGGAAGGGGAGATGCATGAGGTCCCTCATGGCATCAAAAATTGTGTATACAAGAAACAAGAAAGAGATAAGTGTCATGGCCATGATACATACATGAAATCATACATACAAACACATAAGACTTGTAAATTAGGTCAAGGGGCCACAAAAAATGGACATGGGTGCATATCAATAACTTAGAGAAAATAAAACATACAAGGACATATTCAAATGTCCACATATGAAAAGATAAATCAAGGTTGTCTTAGATATACCTTAAATGACATGTTCAAATGTATACATACACAATTAAGAATTACACACAAGGACATTATCACATGTCCAAAGCATACACACAATGAAAGGAATTGGCTTAGAGCCACAAAAAAATGGCATATTCAAATGCCCTTGAGTAGATGTATAAGAAAAGAAACACATCAAATCTCAAATAGTAAATATAGAAATTAAATTATGCATAATCATGTGGTTTGAATCCAAATATGAGCAAAGATGTAGATAAGCTAAGTCTATAGTAGCAGTAGTCAGTAAAAAATTAGTGTAGTATAAGATGATCAATATCAAAATATAATCCATGATAAATCTATGATATAGACTATATAAAGACATAACATAGCAAAATTGAAGTTGTGTATATGATTCCCCCAATGGGTTGATATGTCAATGTTGAATCTGTGTATATGTGTATGTGCCCCCAATGGTTATAATAACAAATTTGGATCTCTATAGAAGATTGAAGTCTTGTAGTAATTTATGAAAACTTGAAAATAATAAGTTAAGCATGTATTATTGAGAAAAATAATTACACTAACATAGATACAATATGTATTACTTGGAAAATAAAAGGAATGTAAACATGGAAATGCATACAATATGAAATTTATATTTTCTGAGAAAATATTTGAAGTTTTTGTATTTTTTAACATATATTATTTTTTATGTTTTATTAATATATAATTTATGTGCAACTAACATGAAAATGAAACTATATACAAAGAGAAATATAAAAGAAGTTATGTACAATTAAATTAGAATAATGAAACTATGTATAAGGAGAGTGTTATGGATAATAATCTGTGTGATGGTGATGAACGGTTCTATAATACCATCGATGGGATGCCTCTATGTAACATAGGTGGCATCTTTACTTTTTTAATTGTCTATACCATAATAATCTATGTTGTTTCAATCATCTTCTTCATTTTAACTAGAAATGTTTGGATTATTGATTCAAATATTTCCATCTAAAACTATATCCATTATAGTTATATATTGATTTTATAACTCTTATTGGGAATAAAATATATCCTTTTTGGATTTTGTAATCATTTCACTCACCTATAAAAAGGATATGAAACCTTTATTGTTTTCAAGTGTTGATTTGATTGTTGTTAACCATGAACTTCCAAAGACAACATTGTAAGCACCTACTTATGAAATAACTCAAAAGGGGAGATAACATTATTTTGAAGAATATTAAAATTTTAATTAAAGTGACCCCAAACCTGATATGGAATCATGTGTTGTATCTATATGCATATAATCCTTTCCAAGAGAACCAATAAATGATAGTGAAAAAAAGTTGATTAGTTGATAATATGTAATCTTAACATATGTGCATTTATTTCCATCTACATAATTTATGATAGTGAAACGACTTTGATATGAGATATGGATTGTAGTTTCCCACTTTAAATTTAGATTTGATGATGTATCTATTGTATGTATTTCTTGATTTTAATAATTTATTGTTAGAGACCCTCTTTTGAGAATGGTTATTTGCTTAACCTGATTCTGAATGTGCAACTTAAGTTCTTTCTTTTTTATAACATTACCTCTACATATGGATATTTTTCCTTGATAAATTGTATTTTTGAATTATTTTCCTTATTATTTTCCATAAATCCCAAACCTTGTTGACCAACATTATCGATTTCTATAATAGGAGTACTGATTGCTTGGGCATGTTTTCCCAATCCTTGACCTTCATAATCGGATTATTTTAGATGTTTTTTTACCAAAACCATACTATTTTAAAAGTTAAGCCTCATTTTAGAGAGTTATATTTGCATCTTTGACTTGATTTAGATGTTATTTATGTACTATTTCTTGTTATGATTTTGTTTTGTGAACATTTTGTTATTCTGAGTTATTTTGTGGTAACCAATTTTTATTGTTTCTAAATTTGACCCTTTTTGAATATGTACATGTATCACTATGGGATAATTAAATAATTTATATTACATAAGGTATATATTATAAATTATGTGTTGTACATGATTTTTCAATTCCAAACATGAATTTGTGTAATGATCATGCATTCTATGGTATGGACAATAATATCTGGATCGCTTCACTAAATGTGGAGGAGGTAGGTTGATCAACTTAGCTTTAATAATTTTCATTAAATTATCACTTGAGATTATATTTTATATTTGATTAATTTTTTAATCATTAATTATAGATGCACTTTATTGTGATTTCTTGTTTTGATTTGTAACATTGCTTGTCACAAATTGACTAGGTGAATATGCATATACATGATTGACACTAGTGTGACTTGGAGGCTTTTGTATTGTAATATAATTTTCCAATACTAAAATATTTTCATGTAATAACTAATTATTATTTTTCAATTTTTAAATTTACTTTCTCATAATGATAATTTCATCCCTAATAGTCTCACAAGTGCAAACCCTGGTTGCTTCATATTGAACATCTAAGTACACATCCTAAATGGGAGATATGGGAAGGGAAGGGTTTGAAGGATGGATAGGATAAGAATAAACATTTTCAATATTAGTATATTTTTCCTCACATCTTAGAGGAGTGATAACATGTACTTGATTAGATGGAAAGTAGATATCACCCTCTTAGGGATAAGGAGGAGGAGAAGAATCTACTTTATCCATGAAATTTAGCAATGCAACTTGGAATAGGTTTGATAGGTATAAAATATAAAGACTTAAAACCCTAACACAACCACTAAAATAGGATATATAATGATATAAATCCTAATAACATCTAGGGATATAGTTTTGGCACTATTCAAAGTAAGTCAGGTTCACTAAAATATTTAAATTTTTAGGGATTTATGGAATGTAAAACCTTAGGTTGTTAAAGTTTTAGAATAATAAATGAAGAAATAAATATATAAATATAAACAACCATTGATTTGTATAATAATTGATTTATGTAGTTATTTTATGAATAGCATTAAACTGTAAAAGATATACTTAATTGAAAAACTAATTGAGATAAATAAGTGACGAGTTGGAAAGTTGAAACTGGTGTAGGAATAGTTCAGGGTGTCACCAATAGGAAACATGTGTCAGAAACCCTCATATATAGTAGCATAGTCTTATGGTTAATAATGAACCATGTTAGTGTCCCCTTTTTCATGCCAATGTCCCTATGTAGCCAATATAATGAGTTTTTAGTTAGGCCTTCACCTGTTTCTAATAAGCTTATATCTATGTGACCAAGTGTTAGATCATTATATGTTCCCTATTTTGACTTATTTTAATGTGAAACCCTAGGTCTCCATGATCTGAGCAACATTTTAGGTGATAATTTGGGTGACGATTCTACCCCAATTGGTGGTAGAACTTTTAAGATCCATAACTTTTGCACCATAGCTCCATTTGACTCCCCATTTGAACCATTGGAAAGCTAATAATGAGGAGAAATTGATGAGATGGAATGGATCTATGATATATGGTTTTTTACCCTTGAAATCCCAATGTAAGTGTCATAAATTTCAATTTTAATAATGCAGTCTAAAAATAGTAATTTTTAAAAATAGTAATTTCTTGAATTCTATATTGTTGTAAATTGTGGAAGTCAAACCATGTCATCTCCCTTGAGATTGGTGGCATTCCACATCCTCCTCCTACCTTCAAAGTATGTATAAAAATAGATGTATCTTGAAAATTTAATCAGACATCTCTTCTCAAAGATAGGCATATGTTTGGATCTACAATTTGATCAATAAAACATCTCTTCTTAGAGATAGCATTATTACAATTGTGTTATTTTTGTTTCTTGAATTATCTGTCAATCAAAGCTCCTGAGTTTTGGATCACTCCATCTATGTTAGGGTATTCGAGGATCAAAAGTATAAAAAGAGTGGCATTAATATGATAGATTGGATGTGACCTTAACACCACATGTGTTGAGTTTTGCCTACATACCATTACCTCTAAAGGGCATCAATTTTGATGTAGTTATCCCAATCTAAGTGATGGTGTAAGTACAAGTGAATGCTAGTATGAGTATTTATTTGAATGATTTGAGTGTGACTTAAGACTAGAAATATGACTAATCTAAGATCTATGCTACTGTAAATGGTGTACGTAGAAGTAGGGTAGAATAGTGATCAATTACCTTGATTTTTATAATTATTTTTTAGTTTTTTTGTGAATATTTACATTTGATTCCCATTTGAGGGATAAATGAATGAAAGTTGTCTACATATAGTGTTTTAGTGCTTGTTAAGACATGAAATGGGTCTAGGCCAACCCTAAGGAGCTTTGAGAAATAAAAATATATATTTTGGGGGTGAAAAGAGATAAGGGATGAAAATATTACACTTTTACCAATAACACAATATCATATAGTCTAAAGTGTTTCACTAATGTCTAGGTGCTAGAAATAGGTGAAAAGGGGATCTAGGTGCCTAAGTGAAGTCTTGGTGTTATTTTTAATATATCCAGGAATGGGTTGGACTCACACAAAATATGGAAAGTGATCAAAAGATTCCCTAAGATAGGTTTAGGGATAAACTAAGGATAAGGTGGTCTCAAGTGATAGTTATTGTGCTAAAATGACATTTTAGATGACTGCAAGTACCCATTCATAATAAATTCACTATAGTCATTCATATTTATATTAAATTTTTTAATATTAACTTAACATTTCCTAAGGACAATTTTATTCTACCTTCCATAAATGCTATTATTGATTCCATAGATAAATATGAAATACTTTACTTCAAGGATAATTTTTAAGGTATAATTATATCTGAATCACCCTCAAAGATCAACATAAGACTACATTGTCTACCAAGTGGGACACATATTATTATTTTAACATGCCTTTTGGCCATTAAAATGTATAATAAACTTACCACCATGTGATGACCAATAGTTCCCATGATCTCATCCACAAAATAGTAAAAACCTATGTGAATAACCTTATAGATAGATCCAAGCATTGTGAAAATCATATTCATGATATATCTATCATGTTTGATCCCATAATTAAATTCAAATTTAAGATTAATCCTCATAAGTGTTTTTGGTGTTACCTCTGAAATAATTATAAGATTCTTGGTCTCGTTCTAAGTAATTTTCATGGATCCTTCTAAGATAAATTTTATTCTTAACATTCCTAAAACACCATCCATTCTCGATATATTTACATATATTTAGAAACTTGGAGCAATCTGTAGATTTGTTATTGAGTTATTTTAGTACCATACATATTTGGTAAACTCCCTTCTCTATAAAGTTTTAATATTTAATGGTTTGATGCTTATCAACAATATTTTTATAACATGAATAAATCCTTATAATATCCTTCTAATTTACAAACACCTTATATATATTACCCTCTCATATTGGATAGATGGAGCAATGCTTTCACAACCAGATGATTCTATGTCATATTCCATTATGATCACATTCAACTTTTATTTTCTATTTAATTATTACCTAGATATAAAATTGACATATGGATGGTACTCTTTATGGAATTTTACCTTACTATTATCACTTAAAATTAATTTAAATTCCAAGTGATCTCCAATTAAATTATTATTGCATGTATACTAGTTCATGAAACCTTTAGTATACTCTTCAAAATTAATATGTCCTCTTGATTGAAGCCATTGATCAAGACATTTCACTTAAAGACTACTTTTATAATATCACACCTATCCTTAAGGTTCAATCCCTTATAAACCCAAAATTTTAGTCTCTAAATCTAAACCATGTGTGAAATATACCTTAGAATAACTTCCTAACATCACCATTGATTTTCAGTAAGATACTTGGACACTGTATTTTTACATATCCAAGTGCTTTCAAGGAGTGAAGGAAAGATGTGTTAACATTGATTCTTATGTAAAAACTGTTCATTTAATTTTTCAATTGAATTTTGATGTTACTAATAATATGTCTAAATGATATCATCCTTGGGATGCAAGTTACCATCATTTTCAACATTTCCTAGTTACATGTTTTAGGTCGTTTATATATAATGTCACTAAATTAGTAATGCTTATCAATTTCAAAGTGGAAAAATTATAACATATCATCATCTTGATACTACTCCTATGAAGGATTTTGTGTCTTTCACCATTGAGGTAATTCCATGAGAGCAAAATGGTATAGCTAACTCTCTGACTTATTCATCTTATTTTTATCATCCTCATTAGGCATTACATGACTCATAGTTCCTCACTCACATGAATAGGTTTCCATCTATCTTATTTCTTAAGGATGATTCTTTTATTTTCCACATCAAAGCTGTCACCACTCAAAAAAGCTTGTGGTATATAGATATCCTCTATTTAGATCTTCCCGTAGGCACCAAGATTATGATTTTATATCTTCCACTATCTTATAATCTTATTTTAGGTCATAATGGACTCATAAAATGATACATATCACCTTTTATAATATTCAATACATATTAAGTTCAATCATGATGGTATATGTTATAAACATGAAGGTTGTCCCAATCCATGAGGTCTCAAACTACCTAATCCCAGAAAACATTATCACATCTGGACAATTGATCACATTAATTTTCCCCTCTTCTTAATTTCATCAACATGCATCCTAATTTATAAGTCACTCTTGTCAATTTTGATGATGGTGAATAAAATTAACTCTAAACCTTTTGTAACGCTACTAGACTACCTCATTATATAGTGAAATGGCATCCTCCATCTCTCCTACCATAACATAGGACAATCCTATTTATTGATGATGATATTCAAATCCAAACTCTTTAAATTTGTCATAAATATTCCTATATACAATATGAATTTATATGTAGTGGCCTTGGGTGACTAAGGTTTTTAGGATTTACTATCATTATCTCCTCAAACATTTTGTTAATTTTTTGTATCTACTAAATATACTTCTAATGATAATTTTCAATAATCTACACATTATTTTAATTTTTATACATCATATAATGATGATTAAATATTTTCCCAAGCCCAATCATGTAACTTGTATGTACTTCATTATACAAAATCCCTTGCTAAAATGCATGCCTTTAATAAATATGTTCAACTAGTTCATATTTATTCTAACTCTAGTGATGATTAAATTGAACATCAAGGATTTATCCTATGATGAATCATGATTTTAAATCACTCGATGGGTTTTCCATTAGTGTTTTGACTTTCTCATCAATTTTGTCTCTAGCAACAAGCCTAATACAATTCACAAAAAATCCAAAACTACTAACTATATTGGCCAACCTAACTCAATTTAGTATGTTCCCCAATGCAACAACTAAAGTGATCATGAATATTTATAGAGTATTGATACATTTAAAACCTTATATCATAATTACACTAGCCAAGTACAATAAAGTGTTAATACAATTCTACTAACATCACTAAATTCTTCCAACTATATCGACCAACTTGATACAATGAAAACAACTACTGCCTTATCCAATTGTATTATATATCATGATATAATTCATATTTAGGTTATACCATATTGTATTGAACAAGTTGATACTATATATAAAAATTGAGTTACTTTGCCTCAATATCTTAAAATTACTTTAGATGCCAAAGCCACTAGTGTGAGACAAATCTAGTCAAAATTTGATATAAGGATATAATATTATTTATCTAAATGTAGATGTTGAATATTATGTCCTATAATTATGCTTCATATTTATTAATCCATTATATAATTAATTAATGTAATATGACCTCAAGTCCCACACCAATATCATAAGCTTGGCTACTTTGAGAAAACTTTTCTTTACCTTGGTAATTTTATTGCAAGTAAAGATCCTAAGCCTAACCCTATTTCTAAGCTTCCTTATACACCATATAATTTATATGATGAGAATGCAATTTTTATTTAATAAAATCAATCAATTTACTTTGGTACAATTTCAACTTCCAAGTCCATCCTTATCTCTAAGGAGTTCTGCTATGAATAAAAGGATAACCATAGCCTATTTATTTAAAATTATCCTAAAATTTTGTTTTATTCATATGAACATATTCCATATATATACCCTATCTCTATAATTCATAACATAGTTACTTATATAGGCATGAAACCTATTCACCAAAAGCAAAATGATTCCCTCCCAACATTTCTAGTTTATGTCACAAAGATGTTATTAAACTCCTAGATGTTAAGTTTGTATGACTTGTATACTAATTTTAATGGGTATTAAACATAGTTCCCATTCAGAATAAACTCACTATGATCATTTGTGTTTGTATTTAATTTTGTAATCTTAACTTACCATGCCCTAAGGACCATTTTACACTATCTTCCATATATGTTATTATTGATTCCATAATTAACTATGAGATGCTTTCCTTCATGGATGATTTTTAAAGTTATAATTATATTTGAGTTTCCCTAGAAGTTCAACATAAGACTACCTTTACTATAGAGTCAGGCACATATTATGATGTTAAGGTTCTTTTTGCCTTAAAAATGTTAGATAACTTACTAGTGTGTAATGGCCCACATTTTTTATGATCTCATCCACAAAATAGTCCAAAACTATGTGGATGATGTTATAGATAAATCTAAGCATCATGAAAATCATCTTAATGATAAAGATATAATTTTTTATCTCTTATTTAAATACTGAGTTAAGATTAATCTTCATAATTATGTTTTCAGTGTTACCTACCAAAAACATCTAAGAATTTTTGGCTCACTTTTAGGGATTTATATGGATCCTTATATGATCAGTTTAATACTTAACGTGGCTACACCTTGATCCATTCTTGAAATCTACACTCTTCTTGGGAAACATGAAAAAATCCATAGATTTTTTTCTTGAGTTAGCATACCATACATATTTAGTGAGCTTCCTTCACAAGAAATGTGTTAATATTTTATGAAGTGATGCTTGTCAGAAATATTTTTTATAACATGAATTAAAAGTTACACTATCCTTCTACTTTACCACAACCTTTTATAAATCACTCTCTCATCTTGTATATATCATCTAATCATCTCATATGGGTAAATGATTGAAAATTAATATGAGTTTAGAAAAGAGTAAGATATTTACTAAATTATTCATGATTTAATAGATTATGAGACCTACTAAATGAAAGTGGAGCATGACTACCTCTAAATATACTTTTTTGTTGCAACTTTTTGACATTACATGATTTATTAGACTACATATGTCATAGTCTATTATATTCACATTCAAAACTTTTTTTCAAAGGCATGCAAACCTTTAGATAAAATTTATAAGTGGATCATACTCTTGATGAAATTTTACCTTAGGATTATCAATCAGAAATCATTTAAATACCAAGTGATCTTAAATCATCTTGCTGTCATACCTATACTAGTTTTGTGATAGCTTTAAGATACTCTTCAAGATGAATATGTCATGTGTATCAAAGGCATTGATCAATATTTTCCCCTCAAATACTACTTCTATAACTTCATGGCTATCCTTGAGGCTTATACCCTTTAAAAACATAAAATTTTAGTTGTTATGTCTAAACCATATATGAAAGACACCTTAGAATAACTTCCCGGTTACCATTAATTTTAACTAAGATAATTAAACACTCCATTTTGATGTATCTAAGTGCATTTAAGGATTTTTGGAAGGATGTGTCCTTGTATATCCTCATGGAAAAATCATTTATTTAGGTTTTTAATTTAATTTCATTGTTACTAGAAATATAGATAGCTATTAAGCTCTCATCCTTGGGATGTAAGAAACCATCAATTTAGACATTTCCTACTTACATGATTTAGGTTATTCATAGATTATATGTCATTAAATTAGTGGTGTTTATCAATGCCAAAGGGAAGACATTTAAACATATTATCATCTTGATATTATTCTTACTAAAGACTTTGCATTTGTCACCATTGATTAAATTCAATGAGAGAAAATTGGTAAATTTGACTCTATTACTTCTTCAGATTCCCCTTTTCATCCTCATCAAGCACTACATGACTTGTATTTCCTCATCCACATAAGGAATTACACCTATAGCTTAATGTATATGGATAATTATCTTATTTTCCACATTGAATCTATGACAACCAAACAAAGTTTGTGGTATAAATATATCATCCAATTTATCAAACATCAGACTTATCCTCCTAAGGTTGATTCCTATGAAAAACTAGACTCTAAAAAAATCAATCAAATTAATTCTTAGACAAAATATACTTTACTAGCATAATGATAAATTCACCCTACTTCATTTTATTACTCAATAATAATTTCCTTCTCTTGTTTATCAAGTACATGGGTAATTTATGGTGGCCATTATAGTGAACATGCTATGATGCCATCACATTTGAAATCAAGTGTAATACTTGCTAATTACTTGATGATCTTATCCATTTTCCTTTAGTATAGATTAAAACCCTATAATATCCTTGACCATTATCCATGTAGGGATTATATCTCATTTGCAAGTTACTTCAATCTCAATATGGCCATGTCTTCATTATTGTTGCCATCAAATACTTTACCAAATACATATAAGTTATACCCATTGTTAATTTTACGTTCATGACTATATCCAACTTAAAATTTATCCTTTACCTGATCATATGTGATTTTAGAATTCCTCACACCATCATATCTAAAAAATGGTGGGAATTTTAAAAACAAATACATGATGTATTACTGTGTGAAATTTAATATTTTGCACACATTTTCCACACTTTGTCACCCTTAATGTAATGCTTAAGATAAAAAAACTAAAAAAATACTTAATAATATCTTGAAAAATAATATAATGGACTCTCATTTGGATTGGAATCTTAACCTTTACCCTGCACTTTAGGCTTATCTTACTAGTATTCATATTTCTAATGGGATATCTACATTCTCTCTAGTTTTCGGATACAAAGTCATTTAGTTACCACTCTTATTAAAGGTACCCTATTTTCACATCTCTCTTCATGGAATCATTCCCTATGAAAATATTTATGAATCCTACCTTCCCACTTTATGTCTACTTTATGAGTGATGTATGAGTTCTTTACAACATAACCATCAATATAAAAATTCCATTGTTAAACACATAACAAGAGATTCAAATTTCTTACCTTTGATGGTAGATACTTAGTTTCGAATTAATATTAAACCTAAGAAAATAGGGAAAGCACACCCAAATGTGGTGAGGTATATACCTAGTAAATGACATTATTATATTGATAACTTATATATTGTAGATGAATAAATGACATATCTTAAAGCAACCAACAAACACTATATTCTTCAAGAAGTATTTCTCTTGACCTATTTTCTTCCTACTTTTATTTTTATTTTTCCATTTCTTGTACATATTAGTTTCATGATTATTTTTAGTTTATATTATATTGAGTTAACATTTTTTAGGTTTGAATTTGAATCTCTTATATTTCAACTTAGCCTTTTTTATCTATACACATCAAAATTTATTTCACATTATCCTTAGTACATATTATTAGTCCCTAGGCCTATTGTATCATTATACCTATTTGTTTTTTAATTTTTGAGTTACATTATAATACTCAGGGAATTAACTAGGACCTCCTCACAAATGCCCATCCTCTTTATCTTTGTTTCTATATCTATTTTACTCCTTTCATCATCCATTATTTTCTTTGTGATTCTTTAGTCTATTTTATCATTATATATAACCTTTATGTTTTTTATATCATTTATTTTATTCATATATTTATCCTAATTTCACCTCTTGAATTTTCAAATGGTGAGTTGTATGGTAGGAATTGAAAAATCAACAAGGCCATCCTAAAAAATGTGCATCATTTTTTTACATGGACTATTTTTTCTCCCCCAACCTTAGCTAGGTATCTTTTCTGAAACATAAGGCAATGGTCGAGAGTAGTATTTTTTCACACTTAGATTCAACCATATTATTTTTTGGTAAAACTATAGCAATATATCTATATTTCCACATTCACATGTTACCTTCTCTTATTATGTTGTTTCATACCTAACTATAGTTGTACCATATTATTTTACACATTATTTTATGATTAGGGAAACCCAATTGTGTTGTGTTAATTTCTATGGCTCCCTATTTTCCATTTCCTTTTGGGTTCACCAAGGTTGGTTTCGATATTACACTCTTTTATATGATATATGTTTAGGATTATTTAGATACCATGGTCTTTATGATATTTCCTCTTTAAAAGCTGGGTGAAATCTCTCTTGTGATAGTAATATTTAGTGCCATTGTCAATTTTTTTAAATCTATATGGAGGAAGAAAATATAAAAGTTTAAAAAAAATAGAATCCATATCATGATAAAAGGTAATCTTAAAAGGAAAATTATATATTTAAATTTATATCACACCAAAAGACATGATATTTTTGGAACATTTATTATTCTAGTTGAAGTTAAAACATTATAATTAGCCTCATGTTAAAGGTAAGGTTCATTAGGGTGTGTTAGGCTAGTAAATTAGGGAAGAGGTTCTCATTACATCATTATCTATCTATATCCTGATACATTCTAATGCCACATACTTTCTAATGGCTCTATAAGGAGTCTTGAGGAGTGGGGAACACATAATGGGAAGGTAGGATCCTTTTATTTTTAATGCATTCTATCCTTCATGGGGTGATTTTTTTTATTTAACTAGTTATCCTAAGCTTATGTTTCATAAATATGGTTCTCTAGGGCTATTGATGTTTAAATATCTTAGTCTTGTCAACTTGATTTGTATGTCTTATTTCTAGTAAAGACTATTTATTTTTTTTGACTTGGTGATGCCCTATTTTTCCTTCCTCAAATTTATCCCCCCTTGATAGCTAGGTTTTCTTATAAATCCCCCCGCCCCCCCCCCCCCCCCCCCCCCCGGCCCCATCTTATTTACTTCCTATTCTCCATCTCTTTCGAACATGGTAACATTAAGGCAACTTTAGTTTTTTCATCTTTAGAATAAAAATGACATATTTGAGTTGTTGTAAGATTCTCTCTTTGTCATTGCCTTATCTATCTATGATTTCCCTTAGTTAATTTTGTGACCTTGAGTCTTTTGTTCACTTTATTCAACCCATTTATCTTATTTTGAATTTTAATGCTTTCATGTTTCACTCTTTTTTTGGGTCATTCAGTTTCATTTTTATTTCCTTTCCCATCTTTGTTTGAGTTTGGTTTATTACTTATGTTACATAGATGTTTTAATTTTCATGCCACATTTTGTGTGTGTCTTTATTTTTATTCATATTTTTACTTATTTTAGATTAGATGCATTTTTGGGTCTTTTGATCGTAAGTAGCATTGGATTTTGTGCTTACCAATTTTCCTATGTCTTTTATCTACTTATTTTGATATATTGGCTCTAACCTATCCTTGTTGATCTTGGATTAATAAGTTTTCCAATTTTTTTGACCATTTAAAATATTTTGTCATTTTACATCCATTTATTGACCATCATGTATATGTGTACATTACTATTATCTATTTTTAACCTTGTATCTTTAGGTTTTGTTAAATGTAGTTATTACATCAGCCACAATCAAGATAAAGAAATTTGTATGCATCATTAATCATAAAGTTAAGTCAAGATATATATGTTAATTTTAGTAATTCATTTATCAATAGTTTTTTTAGAACGTATTTTCAATTATGCTCTTTTATGTTGTTATGGTTTATCTCAAAGCATAATCCAGCATTACACTATTATGAAACATGATCAGATTTAGATGGGGTATATTTAGAGACCTGATACTTTATCACTTAAATGATTATTTATCTTACAACATCACATCGATACATTAATCTCCCAAAGTACACACCTTAAAGGGTGCATAAGGAATGAGGTGGGATCGACTCATGATAATTTGTTAGATATGTTTGCATATTATTTTCATACCATCATTAATATCAATCTAATATCCTTTGAGTCTCTTTTCATATTACCTCTTCATCTACTTTGCATCTAGATTTGTTAACTTCCCTATATCCTATTATATCATCTTGGCTAATACAACCTATTTCATATTTGTCTTCCATGTACTATATTAGCTAACCTAATATAGTTATGATTATATCTCCTATCATTTGTGTTGTATTAGCTTAGATAATAAAATAATGTGTCAACTAACATATTCCAACTATATCATCCTAATTGATAGTATTTCCTTAGAGTTCATTTTTAGTTATGGGTATTGGATCCATATATATAGGGATATTATTTCATTTATAAAATATATATTGCATTCATACACTCTGATTGTGCTTGCATTTCTACTCCCAAGTAGTATTTGGAGGATTTGGAACCTTATCTTGCATATCTATTCTTATAACTTATTTGGAGCTCAATATGAGAAGCTGAATGAGTCCCTAACTATGGATACTTAGGTCTTCATCTTAAAATTTAAAGTCTTTGACCTAAAACATCTATTGTTAAGGCCCACTTGAGCCAAAAAGAGAAATTTAGGCATTGACAAATCCACCCAAAGATAATTATTTTTATCCCTATATACTTTTTCCTTTATTCACTTAGTACATCCTAGATATTATTGGGTTGATTTCTTTGTGGATGTATATGTGTATCCTTTCTTATGTTTTTCCTTATACTAATTAAATCTGTGTGTGTGTGTGGGGGGGGGGGGGGTTCCTTAGGTTTTCCATCTATCATATTAGGTTGTATAAACACACATTAGTTTATCAATTCATATTACGTGAATTATACAACCACTTTCCATCATTTAAGCTTTTTCACCTTTAAAGTCATTTACTTTACTTGCATATTGACAATCATCCTTATAATCATCTACCCATCATTGATTCCTAGTAAGAGTTATACTCCATGTCATAGGCTTAGGATTTGAAACCTTTTCCTCTTGATAATTGAGTGTAGATTATACTCTATTAGGTCGATGGTTATTCTAGATCCTTAATTGATCATTTGAGTATATGGAGGATCTATTGTTATGAACTTGTTCAATTCTTAGCCTTATGAGAGAAATAGGATAATTATAGGTCATCTCAGCCCACACATACACATTACATTATTAAAAAATAAAACATGTGATTATTAAAAACAATATTTTTAAATTTATGATTTATAAGCCTTATTTATCATGATTAATAGCTAAATATGTTAAGATTTTAATGGATTTTAATCTATTTTTTTATTCAAATGGAAAGTTATAGTATATCAACTATCATAGGATCTTTATTAGACCATGTTCCTATAGATGGTATTTTTTATGATGAATTTGTAATGAATATTGATGGGAATATGACATAGTATACATAATATGGTAATTATTATAAGTTTCCTTCATGTGCATGTGAGGTAATTATACTTTTCAGTCCTCAAGAGGATAATATTCCACTGATTTATGTATAGATTGGCTTTATCATGTGCTAACAATATGTTAGAATGTGAAAAACTTATCTTGAGATTCCATGCAATATGTGCATTAAATTCTAAATCTATCAAAGAGCATGATGATTCTCAAACTGTTTTGAATCAAGTGGCATTCATTTATCAAACAAAATTAGATATATTTATCCCATATAAAGATCTTGTGTAGAGTTTGATTTTTTAATTTGATGAGTTTTAAATTTATAATATTCCTAGAAACAAATTATATATATATATATATATATATATATATATATATATATATATATATATATATATATATATATATATATATATATATATATATATATTCTGATGTTATATATATATTTTTCCTTATTTAAATTCTAACTAATATAAATTATGATCATGTTACCTTTCCTATTATGAGATTAAAACAACAAATTAGAATTTATGCACATAAATACACCTTCCTTTTGTAATTATCTATTAAAAAATGCATAAATTATAATACTTGACTAAATATACTATTAAACATATGTGAATATAATATGGGATAGAAATCACTTATCTTGTTCAGATGCTCTCACAAATATGTCTCAATAATCTGAACTTGAAAATAAAAATTTATTATTTATGGGATTGTTGCCTCAAGTTGTAGAAAAGAGTAAATATAGATGCAATACCATTTGTATGGTCCTCTTAATACTATATGGTCTTGACAAGTCATCAAAATTCAAATAAAATATCCAAATATGGTAGCGCTTAGTTTGTATTTCTCCCTAGACATGGTCATCAACTTGTATTCTTGCAATGAATTGATTCTAAGATTATGAAATGTTACTTGAAGTTGTTTTGTTTTTGTGTTATATAAATTTATAAATTTATCATACCTCTAAAATTAGAAAAAATCTTTCAATGAACATAAATAGCATACAAGAAATAAATTTTGTAAGTGGGTAGCGAAAAGAGCTCCATAATCTAGAAAGGTAGCTCATAATTGATAAATTCCTTGATGTACTTGAAAATGTTTGATTGATCAAATGAATAAAAAAAATTAAGTGACTTAAAATTTGGGCTCATGCCAACTTCTAAAATCTATAAAGGAGAAAAGTGGAGAGGGGTATATAGGCCAACTAAAAAAAGAAGAGGTGCCAAAATTGTGTAACAATATTACAAACAATTATAATAAATGGTATTACCATACATACAGTATTCACTTAGGATTAGAAAAATATAAATTAGTTGAAAAAGACAGAACAAGATAAGTGAAAAAAAATTAGTCCACATGAATCAACATAGTAATTAAATAATGTCTAATTTGAACCCCATAGATAAATAAATAATTACATTAAATATAAATTAAATAAATGTCAAGGAGTTTTTTTATGGTATTTATAAATAAGCATTAAATAAATATTATACCTAAAAGAGTAAACATTTAGTCAGTTTCCTCCCTATAAAGAACTAAAATTGACGGTCGACTCGACATAATAATTTTTTATGCCAAATTTATTTTTAACATTACCTTTCAAATATTAATATAGTTCATAATAGAAGAAAGAAACATTATACACACACACACACACACACACACACACACACACACACACACACACACACACACACACACACACACACACACACACACACACACACACACACACACACACACACACACACACACACACACACACACACACATATAAAAATGGTAGAAAAGATATAAAATTGGTAAATGGGTAGTGAAAAATGCTCCATAATCTAGAATGGTAACTCATAATTGATAAATTCTTTAGTATATTTTAAAATGTTTGATTGATCAAATAATTATAATAAAAAAGAAAAAGAAAAAGTTACTCAAAATTTGGGCTCATGCCAACTTCCAAAATCTAAAAAGTAGAAAAGTGGAGAGGGGTGTATGGACCCGTCCAAAAAAATAGGAGTATCAAAATTTTCTAAAAATATTACATAAAATCACAATAAGTGGTAGTACAATACATATGGTCTCAACATAGACTAGGAAAATATAAATTAGTTCAAAAAGGACAAAACAAGAATAAGTAAAAAGAGTTTTTAGTCCACATGAATCAACATAATGATTAAATAATAAGTAAAAAGAGTTTTCAGTCCATATGAATCAACATAATGATTAAATAATGCTTAATTTAAACCCCACACATACATAAACAATTACATTAGATATACATAAAATAACTTTAAATAAATGTCAAGGAGTTTTTAAAAGTTATCTATAAATAAGTATTAAATAAATGTTATATCTAAAAGAGTATAAATTTATTTAGTCTCCTTTTTACAAATGACTAAAATTGATAGTTGACCCTATTACCCTTTAAATATTAGTATAGTTCATAATAAAAGAAGGAAACATACATATATGCGCACACACACACACACACACACACACACACACACACACACACACACACACACACAATCCTTTATAATTTTTTATGGGATATCAAAAAATTCATATTATATTTGATAAAATATATTTATAAAAATGATTGTATTTTATAATTTTAAAATATAATTATTATCATATAACCATCAAATTTATCCATCGATCCAAAATTTACATCTCTCCACATTGTATTGAAACTAAAAATCATATTCTTATAATTTGAAAAGTCTTAACTTGAATATTATCTTTTTTTTTTGGGAAAGAGGACTACCTCCTTAATTTTTTAATTCTTATGACTAATATTTAACTTGAATAATTTTATATTTATATAATACACAAAATTCTTACTTTTCTGGTGGAGTCTACATCTTCCATCTAATTGAAAAGAATTTGAATGAAGACCTTATTCATTAAGTAAAGTTTAATTTAAGGAGAAAAACATGATACTCCTACTTATACAAATGCTAATAAACTAACCTAATACCTTATATGCTAAATCTTCTCTTTTTAGAAGAATGCCAACTATAAATTGTTATTCCATAAAGACTAGTTCTTATTTAACTCAATTTAAATATTCTAAAAAGGAAAGGTGTGAGAAGGACATCTCTTAGTCTAAAAATCGTTAACATATATTTAAAATTTAAAATTATACATCATAATAATTATAGGTTACGAGTTCATAATGCATAATTAATTATATGTTATTTTGTTTTTGTTATATATATATATATAACAATATATATATTTTTATAATAATAATAACCTTTTTTTCATAATTATTTTAAATTTTAAAATATTAACACATTTTTATAAATAATTTTCAATTTAAATATTATAAAATTGAATTCATTATATATATATATATATATATATATATATATATATATATATGACATGATACAACCATTTATTTTTTATAATACTAATATATAACACATTATTAACATCCGTAACATTCCTGCCCCAACTTGTAACTATCCCTGATATGCAATTACTATAAAGCACTCTACAACTTACAAACTATATCTATCTATATATGATATTTTGTTCCATATAATAATGATCACTTGGTCATTTTAATTCATTTATACAATAATCAATGGTCAAATTTACACTATAAAAGATTTTTGAAAAAGATTTTATATATATTTTTTTCTTTTCCAAAATTTTATGTAATATAACAAAATTTGTGTTGTTGTTAATCATTATTTTTGTATTAAAATTTATTGATAAATAAATTTAAATTTAAATTTAATGTATAAAATTAGTATAAAATAAATATATGATTTAATATTATTTGATATTATTAAAAAATTATGTCATTAAATATTTTATTTTGAATTGTAGAAAATTCATGTGATTAAATTTAGTTTGTATAGATATATTTAATAGAGTATGTGTTCTTTCATAAATTTGTAGTAGATATTTTAATCAAATCATATGATTAAATTTTCTAATGTTAATAATATTTATTTGTAATATTTAATAAAAAATATTGTAAAATATATTCAAAATGAAAATTGATACAATCATTTATTAATATTTAATAAAATTTCTTTCACATCAATTAAATACTCTCTCTCTCTCTCTCTCTCTCTCTCTCTCTATATATATATATATATATATATTTATTTATTTATATTTCATATATAATATAAATGAATTAATATCAAATTGTTTTATATTATAATTTGGTGAATGCAAACAAATGTCTTCACTAAAGGTTATAGATAAAATATAATTACAAAATTATAATTTTACAATATTATGATAAAATAATATATAAAATTATATATGGTACATATATTGTCCATTCATTTTAGATATCATTGATCTTATATACCTAATGATTAAATCTTGATTTACGTGTTTATTTTGCTTTCATATTTGATTGAAAAATTAGTTTCATAGTCAAATCTCATCCCTACCGACTCCTATTTAATTTTTCCAAGATCAACAAAAAAATGAGCACATTGATCGATTTAGATTTCTATCTTATAAATTTTTAATTTAGTATCCTTTTTATTTTCTATTTATGATCACAAGGAGTGGGACTATAAATTTACTTGAACATATGAACTAGGTAGAGAGGATTTATTTGAGGATTAATTTAACTTATCAAACAATATTCAAAAGAAGTTTAATTTATGGGGACATATTTAATTGTGATTGAGAGAGGTGAAAAATAGAGAGTGACTGGTTTGGATTATTTGAATGTAGCTTCTCCCTTGAAGGTATCTGTTTCTCCCATTCTCATCTCATAGGTTGTGAATGTTCCATTCAACTCATCAACAATGAGTTTATCTAGATCTTGCTTCCTCTATTACAGAAAATTTTAAGTCATAATTTAATGGCAGAGATCTTATGACTATTTTAATAATGATTGGATCTTTCATATCTTCTCCAAGGCCTCTGATTGCATTGACTATTTCATCTACTCTAAGGAGGTGGTCTATAATTTTCTCTTCTTCATTCATTTTAAGGCTTTCAAACTTACCTTTGAGTGTTTATAGATTGGCTTGGCTTACCTTATCATCACCTTCATAGATGCTCTTTAATTTATTTTAGATATCTTATGCATTTTTGTAATGCATCACTTTGATAAACTCTGAATTAAAAAATCCACATATAATAACATTTGTAGCCTTGGCATTGCTCTTATATGCTTTCTTGGTAGCCTGATTAGTAGGAGTTATAGCAGGAGTTGTATATCCATTTACAATAGATATTCATGCATCAATACCTAATTAAGATAAATATGATTCCATTCTAATTCTCCAAAATGCATTGTTTGATCCATCAAAGAGAGGTTCTTTGTTTGAGAAAGATCCATCTTGACTAGCCATTTATGTTCACTGTCCAAGATCTACCTGAGTTGATTAAGCTTCTTCTAAAGAACCAAGGCTCTGATACCAATTGTTTGAACACAACTATCTACTGAGAGGTGGGGGTGAATCATTATATTGACTAACTTAGTCATTTTTATAACTTTTAATGTAGAATAAAAATCTATGCAAAGATCACATACACATAAATATGCATAAAACTATATATATCATGAAAAACCCAATATGGGAGAAACCACCATGAGAATAGCTGCTAGAATCTACTATTATAATATAACCTCACAATTAAGAATTTAATTAGTTAAAACAATTAATGGCACCGACCCTAAGGATACACCAATCTTTTGATTTAAGAGAACCTGCTCTAAGGAAGAACCAACTCCCTAACTGAGCACCAACTCATCTCTTCTAATAGAACCAACCAATCATATCTATATTATGGAGCTACAACTCTAGATTATAATATTAATTAATAAATTAATCCAATTCAAATCTTTTTTATAATTATATTATTTAACTGCTCAAACTCTGCTCTTCATCTCTCTCTTCTCTTCCACTATGCCCTTCTTCGTCTATGTCTCTATATTTTCTATTTGACATAATTCAACCACTTCAATAACTTCTCTCAATTTGAATCTTTTCAAAAGCTTCATCCTATATCATATATGACATATTTATACTCATTTGATCTAGGTTTCATCATCTTATCTATGTTCATACCTATTTACTAACACATCATGCCAGTTCTAGACTCGATTCATATTTCTTGAGCAATGATTTTCCTACATATTGAATTCATGCTCCACCACCATGATTCTTGGTCTCATTACTATTTTTAGCATATATTATGATCTTATTTTAATGTGCATGCAATATTACACAAATTTGATCAATTACCACAATCTATTATGTTGTTTGTGTCATATTTTATAGCTTACCTACATGTTCCTTTGCTTGACTATTGTGATGAACAAGCCTTTGAATAGTGACCATTGATATTAAGTTTTGCACCATGATTTGATGATCCTCATTTAATTTTCTCAACTTTAAAACATGTTTGTTAGATCAAGTTCTAACAATCTCACACACTATATTGGATCCTTATACGCTTTTAGGATTTAATGTTCTAACTTTAAAATGCATCCATTGGATCTTTTGATTTGAGATCCCTCATGTCATTAGATCTTTAAAATTTCATGAAATTTACCTCTATCTAATGTTAAAAATTGAGATCTTAATCTCATCTTGTTACTTCTTGAGTTTTTGGAATGAATACACTCTGTCGATCTTGTCAAACTATCTCAATCTTTAACTCACCTCTATGCCATCAAAAATTAAGAACTTTATCCAATTAAGTTCACTCACTCTATTATATCTTCATTGCATGATGACACTTTCACCATTAGATCTTTTGACAAGCTCAAACTTTATCTTTGACAAGCTCCTGTGAATGTGAAACTTGTCATCCTCATGTGCCTTTTGTATACTTGCTATCAGTTCCTGTTATTGAGACACTTGGCATCCTGACATTAATTCTTGACTATTTGACTTTAAACTACTTTGTATATTTATTATGCAAAATCCATGATTGTGACAGTTGTCATGAGCACGTTTACTTGGAGGTGCCTTTAACAAATTAACTTTGCTACGCTTCATTGGATCTTCAACGTATGATTAAGTGCTAATCATTGATTGAGCTAGGAAAAATCTTAAGTCAAGGACTTAGGACATAGAAAGTCTTAGAACATTACTTGAACTAATAATTGCTAAGTCAAAGTGGCCATTTACACAATGATGAGGAATACTTAAGGTATAACTTAAGTAATCAATTCTTATCTATAGCCATTCAAAATAAAAATAAAACATTCCTATGAATGTCATGGCTTAAACCATTAGGGTTTAACTGAGAAACCACATAATGTCCAAGAGAAAATATAAATTAATTATGAGCTCATTTATTCTCAACTAAACTTGTGGACCATATATTTAAGATGCTCTTAAAAAACCCATAATAGATCTTCTATTAATTTCTCTTCAAGTGGTCCAAAAATGATCTCTATAAAAGCATGACAACTTTGCACTGTGCAACTTTAAAACATGTTCTTCTCTTCATCAATCATGCCTAATCATATGACATAAATGACATCCATAATTCCCCTTTGACATTAGAGACAATCATATTTCTAACACTTATCTGGATATATTAGCTCTAACATATCCAAGTATCGATCTTGGATTAAAAATTATTCCAAATTTTTAACCATTTATAATATTTTGTCATTTTACATCCATTTATTGGCCATCATGTATATTCATGTAGTACATTTCTATTTTTAACCTTGTATCTTTAGGATTTATTAAATTTAGTTATTTCACCATCCACAATCAAGATAAAAAAATTTGTATGCATCATTCATCACAAAGGTAAGTTAAGATATATATGGTAATTTTAGTAATTCATTTATCAATAGTTCTTTAGGAATTTATTCAATTATGTTATTTTATGTTGTTATGTTCTATCTCAAAGCACCATTCTATATTACACTATTATGACACATGATTAGCTTTAAATGGGGCATATGTATTACACTAATATTAATTACTTTGTCACTTTAAAACTTCACATCAATTCATTAATCTCCCTAAGTACACACCTTAAAGGGTGCATAAGGAATGACGTGGGATCAGCTCATGTTAATTTGTGATAGATGTTTGCATACTATTTTCATACCATCATTAATATCAATCTAATCTTGTTTAAGTCTCTTTTTATATTACCTTTTCATTTACTTTTCTTCTAGATTTGATAGTTTCCCTATATCTTATTATATCAATTTGGCTAATACAACCTATTTCATGTTTTTTTTCCACGTACTATATTGTCTATCCTAATATAGTTATGAATTTATCTCCTATCATTTGTGTTGTATTAGCTTAGCTAATACAGTAATGTGTCAACTAACATATTCTAACTATATCATTCTAATTGATACTATTGGATTAGAGTTCATGTTTATTTATGGGTATTAGAGCCATATATATAAGGATCTTATTTCATTTCTAAAATATATATTACATTCATAAACTCTGTTTGTGCTTGTATTTCTACTCCTAAATAGTATTTGGAGGAGTTAGAACCATATCTTGGATATCTATTCTTATAGTGTCTTTGGATCGCAATAGGAGAAGTGGAAGGAGTCCCTAACTAAGGATACTTAGGTCTTCATCTCAAAATTTAAAGTCTTCAACCTAAAACATGTATTGCTAAGTCCCACTTGAGCCAAAATGGGATATTTAAGCATCAACAAATCCACCCAAAGATAATTATTTTTATCCCTATATACTCTTTTCTTTATTCACTTAGTACATCTTGGATATTGCATGGTTGATTTTTTTATATATTTATCTATGTATCCTTTCTTATACCATATAAATCAATATAGATATATGGTTACTTAGGTTTTCCATCTATCACCTTAGGTTTCATAGACCTATATTTAATCTACCATTTCACCTTACATGAATTATACAAACACTTTCCAGTATTTAAGATTTGTTCACCTTTAAAATTATTTAATTTACTTGGACATTTACAATCATCCTTATAAACATGTACCCATCATTTATCCCTAGCAAGAGTTATACACCATGTCATAGGTTTAGGCTTTGAAACCCTTTCCTCTTGACATTTGAGTGTAGACTATGCTCTCCTAGGTCTATGGTTATTCTAGGTCCTTACCTAATCATTTGAGTATATGAAGGATCTATTGTTATGACCTTGTTCAATTCCTAACCTATTAAGAGAAATAGGATAATTATAGGTCATCCTATCCCATGCATACACATTATATTATTAAAAGAATAAAAACATAAGATTACTAAAGTCAATATTTTTAAATTTATGATTTATAAACCTTATTTATCATGAATAATAGCTAAATGCGTCAAATTTTTAATGGAATTTAATGTAAATTTTTTATTAAAATGACAAGTTATAGTATATCGACTATCATATGCTCTTTATTAGACCATGTTACTATAGATGGTATTTTTCATGATGAATTTGTAGTGAATATTGACGGGAATAAGACATGGTATATAAAATATATCAATTTTAGGTGCATTAATTATACTTATCACTCCTCATGAGGGATAATATTCCATTAGCATATTTATATATTGTCTTTCTCATGTGCTAACAATATTTGAGAATGTGAGACATTTATCTTGAGATTCCATGCAATATGTTCATTGAATGTTAAATATATCAAAAAGAACGATGATTCTCAAATTGTTTTCAATTGAAAGTAGCATTCATTTATCAAATAAAATTAGATTATAACTTATTCCATATAAAGATATTGTGCAGAGTTTTATTATTTAATTTGATGAGTTTTAAATTGATAATATTCCTAAAAACAACTAATAGACATATTGATGTTACAATTATTTTTCCTTATTTAAATTTTAATATAAATGATGATCATGATATCTTTCCTATTGTGAGATTATAACAATTAAGTAGAATGTATTCATATAAATACACCCATATTTTATAATTATGTATTATAAGAATATATAAATTATAGTCCCTTATTAAATACACAATTAAGCATTTGTGAGGATAATATGGGATAAAAGGCACTTATCTTGTTCAAACACTTTCACAAATATGTCTCAATAATCTAAATTTAAAAATAAAGATTTATTATTTTTTGGCTTATTTCCTTAAATTGTAGAACTGAGTAAATATAAATGCAAGACCATCTATATGGTCCTTTTAAAACAATATTGTCTTGATAATTCATCACAATTCAAATGAAATATCCAAATATGATATCCCTTAGTTTGTCTTTCTCCCTAGACATGGACATCAACTTGTATTATTGCAATAAATTAAATCTAAGAATAAAAAATGTTTCTTGGAGTTGTTTTGTTTCTGTGTTATATAAATCCATAAAGTTATCAGACATTTAAAATGAGAACATATCTTTCAATAAACATAAATAGTGCAAAATAAATAAACTGGGTAATTGGGTAGCTAAAAGAGATTTATAATCTAGAATGATAGCTTATAATTGATAAATTCTTTAATGTACTTGACAATGTTTGATCGATCAAATGAATCTAATAATTTTTTAATAAGTGATTTAAAATTTGATCTCATGTCAACTTTCAAAATTTATAAAGAAGAAAAGCGGAGAATGGTGTATGGGCCCAACCAAAAAAAAAGAGGAGGTACCAAAATATGTAACAATATTACACACAATTATAACAAGTTGTAGTACCATACATACATTTTTAACATAGGACCATAAAAATATAAATTAGTTCAAAAAGGACTAAACAAAGATAAGTGAAAAGAGTTTTCAATCCACATGAATCAACATAGTGATTAAATAATGCTTAATTTGAACCTCACATATACATAAACAATTACATTAGATATATATAAAATAACTTTAAATAAATGTCAATGAATTTTTTTAAAGTATTTATAAATAAACATTAAATAAATGTAATAATTAAAAAAATAGATACTTAGTCTCCTCTTTATAAAAGGTTAAAATTGATGATCAATTTTATTCGATGTTATATTTTTTTGACAAATTTTTATTCAACATTACCCTTTAAATATTAATATAATTTATAATAACAAAAAAGAAACATTATATATATATATATATATATATATATATATATATATATATATATATATATATATATATATCAAATTACATTATTACAATAAATTAAATCTAAAAATCTAAGAATAAAAAATGCTACTTGAAATTGTTTTGTGTGTGTTATATAAATCTATAAATTTATCATAAACATAAATAGTAGAAAAGAAATAAAATTGGTAAGTGGGAAGCTAAAAGAGCTCCATAATTTAGAATGGTAGTTCATAATTGATAAATTCTTTAACTTACTTGAAAATGTTTGATCGATCAAATAAGTACATTCAAAATGAAATTTAAGGGA
Source organism: Torreya grandis (assembly GCA_037957365.1). Taxonomy (NCBI): domain Eukaryota; kingdom Viridiplantae; phylum Streptophyta; class Pinopsida; order Cupressales; family Taxaceae; genus Torreya; species Torreya grandis. The sequence continues at coordinate 2,080,980 of JARHVA010002141.1, forward strand.
TTTAAAATTTGGCTCATGCCAATTTCTAAAATCCAAAAAGGAAAAAAGTGGAGGGGTGAGGGGATATGGGCCAACTAAAAAACAGGAGTATCAAAATTGTGTAACAAGGTAGTACCATATATACGGTTTCAATATAGGATTAGAAAAATATAAATTAGTTTTAAAAATATAAAATGAGGATAAGTGAAAAAGAGTTTTCAATTCACATAAATCAATATAATGATTAAATAATGTTTAATTTGAATCTTATATATAAATAATTATATTAAATATATATAAAATAATTTTAAATAAATGTTAAGGAGTTTTTAAAAGTATTTATATTTAGTTAGTATTTTTTTAATAAAGAATTAAAATTGATGATCAATCTTGATGTGATATTTTTATGATAAATAAATATTCAATATTACTCTTCAAATATTAGTATAATTTATAGTAGAAGAAGGAAATATTAATTACTTAATTAATTATAAATATATATTTTTATGGGTATCAAAAAACTCACGTTGTATTTGATCCAATCTGTTTAGAAAAATATTTATATTTTATGATTATAAAATAGAATTATAATCATATAGCCATCAAATTTATCCATCGATCCAAAACTCATATCTATCCATATTTTATGAAGACTAAAAATCATAATTTTATAATTTAAAAACTCTCATAACTTAAATATTCTCTTTTTTTTGGGGAGAAGGAGGCCTAACTCCTAATTTTTCAATTTTTATGATTAATATTCAGCATGAATAATTTTATATTTATATAATACACAAACTTCTTACTTCTCTAGTGAACTTCACATCTTCCATTTAATTAAAAAAAAATTGAATGAAAACCTTATTCAATATTTAAAGTTTACTCTAAGACAAAAAAAACATAGCACTCTCACTTACACAAATATAGATAAACTAACCTAAAACTCTATATGCTAAATCTTTTCTTTTAAAAGAATGCCAACTACAAATTGTTATTCCAAAAAAAAACTAGTTCTTATTTAACTCAATTTAAATATTTTAAAAAAGAAAGTTATAGGAAATACATATCTTAATCTAGATAAGGTCCGCAAACATGTAAAATTTTAAATTATACAATATAATAATTTACAATGTATAATTAATTTTATATAATATATTTTCTTTTAAATATTTTTTTAATAACAATAAATCTCTTTTTTCAATTATTTTAAAAACACACTTCAAAATATAATTTTTAATTTAAATAGTACAAAATTTAATTTATGAAATATATACTAATCTATTATTTTTTATATATATATATATATATATATATATATATATATATATATATCCATTTTATTTTTATAATTATGATATATATGACATTATTAGCATACGTAACATCCTCACCCACCTTGCAATTATCCCTAATACACAATTATTATAAAACACTGTACAAACTACAAATATATGATAGTTTGTTCCATGGAATAATGATCACTTGGTCCGTTTCACTCATTTATATAATAATCAATGGTCAAATTTACACTATAAAACCCTTTTTTAAAAGTATATAAGTGTATATATATATATATATATATATATATATATATATATATATATATATATATATATATATATATATCCTTTTAAAAAAAGGTTTTATAGTGTAAATTTGACCATTCATTATTATATAAATGAGTGAAACGGACCAAGTGATCATTATTCCATGGAACAAACTATCATATATTTGTAGTTTGTAGAGTGTTTTATAATAATTGTGTATTAGGGATAATTGCTAGGTGGGTGAGGATTATATTATTTTAACATTTTATGTGGATTAAATTTTTGAAATTTAATAAAACAAAGCTTCTGTAATGTTAATCGTTATTTTTTATTAAAATTTATTGATAAATAAGTTTGAATATAAATTTATAATTTAAATTTAATACATAGAATTGATATAAAAATATATATGTAAAATTGGTTTTTAAAAAATATGTAAATTAATATCATTTAATAACATATAAAAAAAAATTGTTATTTAATATTTTATTTTAAATTGTGAAAAATTGATGTAATTAAATTTAGTTTGTAGAGATATATTTAATAAGATATATGTTCCTTTGTGATTTTGTAGTAGATGTTTTTATTAGATCATGTGGTTAAGTTTCCCAATATTAATAATATTTAATACAATTTTTTTTACATCAATTAGACACTAAATTGATATATATATATATATATATATATATATATATATATATATATATCAATTTAGGATTTAATTGATGTAAAAGCATATATATATATATATATATATTTCAATTTAGTATTTAATTGATGTAAAATAAATATTAAATATTATATATATATATATATATATATATATAATAAATTAAATATCAAACAATATTCAAAAGAAGCCATATTTAATTGTGTTTAAGCAAGGGGAAAGTAGACGTTGACTAGTCCATCCCTCTTGAAATAGAACAGTGACGTGTCAGGGCATGTTTACGATCCATTGTCTGCCATTTAGCACTCTATATTTTATACTAGTCCCATTTAATTGAAGTATTTGGGTTACATCTCATATATATATATATATATATATATATATATATATATATATATATATATATATATATATATATATAATAAATTAAATATCAAACAATATTCAAACAAGCCATATTTAATTGTGTTTAAGCAAGGGGAAAGCAGACGTTGACTAGTCCATCCCTCTTGAAATAGAACGGTGACGTGTCAGGGCATGTTTACGATCCGTTGTCTGCCATTTGGCAATTTATATTTTATACTAGTCCCATTTAATTGAAGTATTTGGGTTACATCAAATATAACAATTTCACCTGAACAGATGTGTGCTTGCGTGGAGGATGTCTCTCTCTCACTATGGTAACTTTTTAAATATAATGATTTGTTTTATTTATTAAATTATTGAGATTTGATGGAAAATTTAGTAACTCTTAATTATATCACTCTTAAATTTAATCTATAATTTTTAAAATTATTATAATATATGAATTCATATAAGGTTATTAGGTGGAGAAAATATTTTATGAATTAATATTTATATTTTAAAAAAATTGAATAATAAATAATGTAAGATTAGCAATTCTTTTAACTTGATGAAAATTAAAATAAAATTTTATATTTATTAAATAATTAAATAATTGTAATTATTATATTCTTTATGAGTTGGTGTATAGGGTTGTAACATGCCTTTATTATTCTATTTTAGAAATGTTGGTATGGAAATGGTAAGGTTATTTTTCAGAAACAAGGTAAAGAGTTATTTAGATTTAAGGTGTCTAAAATTTTGAATGGGATCTTTTGACCATCTGGGTGTTATATATTTTCTTTGGCTTTTGTCTTTTGATTTATTTATTTATTTTTATTTTTAGCTGGGAATATCCAGTGAAATGGTATGAGGAGTTGTGAGATATCTTTTGTTTATGAAAGATGTCTCCCACAAGTCTTCCCATCTCTAAGGTACCTATCTCTCTCTAAACATATATCCCAATCTCTACAATGTATTCACCAAACTTATTGATAGAAATATATAACAGTCTGTATTAATAATTAGTCGAGTCATTTCAATGGGGTTATATATTTTTAAACTTCTCACTTTAAATGTACACAAACAAACTAATTGAAAACTAAAATAGTTTTTTTAGTCATTATATAAAATTAAGGTATGCTTTTATGTAACAACCTATCTTAATACCCCCAACTAATATATACCTCAATTTTTTTCGTGATCCAACACTAATATATTTTTATAATTATATATTTTACATTACTTTAATTTACTACTATATTATATAGTATATAAATTTAATATATTGATATATAATATACTAAAATACATAAAATATAGTATAATATTTATATTAATATACTATAATAATAATAATTATTATTATTATTATATATATATATGTCCCTCATATATTAATTTATAAAAAATTACAAAGTTAAAAAGAATAGCATTCAATGGGGTGTGAACCCATTACATGCAAGGACTAACTAGTAGGGTTGATATATCTGACAATACATTGACAAAACATGAGGCACACAAACATCTAACTTTAAAAAAAGCATAGGAAGGGATACATATCATAAACCTAACAAATAACTAGCAAGAACCAATATCATGACACCAACCCAAAGTTGAGTCCTCACGAGAATGAGGGGAACTTGATATGCCGTGCACTTGACTTAAGATATGCCCAGATTGGATTGTACCCAGACTCATGCTAATGGCTTTTTTGTAGTGGATCTCACACATGAAGGAAATTAAGAATGCTCATTCCAACTATTGGTTCCAAAACTTTTAAAATTAGGATATTAAAAGTGACATGATAGTATTTCTTTTATCATAAAAACAAAGCATAATTTTTGGTGGGATTATATCAAATTAATAATTTAATTTGGTACCAAGGATAAATTAACAGTAATTAACTGCACTTTAATTTAAAAATCCATTCATAGTGTTGGGTCACGACATATTAAGTAAAGGAATCATGCCAACATGTCATCCACATAGGTAGGAAGGAATAATTTTATGTAGTGGTTTACCTTGTGGCATTTTGGTATCAGTTGGAAGGTGTAGTGCATATCTTGTGCTAGCTGGCAGGTGACTATCTCTTGGATTTTCATGACATCTTTTAGGACTGTTGAGATGTGGCAATTGTAGCACATATTTTGTGAGGTTATAGAGCTAGCAGGTATGATAACCAAGTTCCATTTTAGCACTTAATGTGTACATTCCACCTTGGTGAAGATTCCCTTGAAGACTATTTAAGGAGCTTGAGTTAGAAGGAGGGAGATAAAGAAGTACATCAGAGCTTTGGCAAAATGAATCCTCTATAGACATTACTTCGATAGCCATTAGGATTAAAAATATTATGAAAGCCATGAAGGCTCCATTTGTAAGTACCCAAACTCATCTGTGAGCCTTTGCATCATTAAGTAGTATGAACTGAACATATATTCTACTATGAACTTTATTCTCTATTATACATGTTAATTAATGGGAAATATTATTGCATAAAAACATGATGTGGCTAGTTTACATGTCTTTTCACGTGAATAATGGAATGTGTAATTGTGGTAGCTTTGGATTTTAAATACAATTATGTTAGGTGATATCCATGCATACTAATTGGTTCAGTTCTTTAATAGAGTCCCTACAAATTTTCATGATGTAATCTTTATTTTGAATAGAGAATGAGTATAGGTTTTGTGCCAAGTATTCATATTTCTTGTTGAATATTTTTGTTGCAATGGTACGATATAATGATGTACCGAATTTCCATTGAAAACATTGATCATTGGTTGTAATAGGTGGAAGATAGATTTATCCTGAAGTATCCAACTTGACAAAGACAAAAGACAAAAAAATGGGTTTAGAACAACATATATTATGCTCTATACGAGTTTTATAGCATTTGTATAGGTGGTTGGCTACATATTCAACCCACATAAGAAGAATTTATGGACAATGTTATGAGTGGACGAAGAAGCGCATAGAGATCCTTAAGAACCTAGATGCTACTCGAACTAGATTAGTGGATAAATGGTGGCAAGGAGCTCTAAATAGATACATACTTGAGTTCACAGTCTCAACATACTCATGTCCTGAGAAAGTGGAGTACCAATTTTTGTGTGACCCTAAAGGCACGTTTATGAAGGAATTCAATATAGATCTCAAAAAGATAATGGTGGATTATGGTTTTGAAACTTTGGGGATGGAAAACTAAAGTCCTTTCATGTATGAGTAGCATAAAAGAGGATAAGGGTATGTGTAGGTAAGGTGTAATGGAAAGGGATGAGAAAATTTGCACTTGAGAGCTCAGAAGACAGACCTATAATAAGAGACGACATTGATTGATGGAAGATATGAAACCTAGAAGTGATAAGAGAACCCATATCGAGTAGGAAGGGCATGGGAAAGGATCTCTTAAAATATAATAACACAAAGATGATAGATATAATGAAGTGATTAATTGATCTCAACACTTGATAGGTGTGGAATTCACTGGGTTCTTATAGAATTTGGTGACTATAGATATGCTTTATGCACCTACCCCCTTTGAACCTATGGTACATGCTAATGTGTTGGATCCCCCACATGAAGAAAGTATAGAAGTAAATATTGACTCTACTAATGATTAAGATCTTAGACATTTTGTAGACTTGGATTACAAATTTGTGATTGAACATATTATTCCATACAAGGAGGTGAGCATAACAACCTAAAGACCATTAGTTACTAGCTCACCATAATAAAACATGAATGTAAGCATATCAACTCAACCAATGTTAGCAATGCAAGGTGAGAAATAACCTACAAGAAGTGGTTTGGTACAATAAGTAAGTAGCACAACACTAATGACATCAATTATTCTAGCACTAATGATAGGACCAACACCTAACCCAGTGATTAGAGGCATTGGAGGACTTCCACTAGGGCAAGCCTCGGGGGGACAAGCACCTCAAATACCATTTCCCCCCATAGTAAATCTACTATGAAATGGATATGTACTTATCAGAGTATCTCAACATGGAGAATAACATAGAGCATATGTTGAAGTGTGCACTATAGTGGCGTGCATGGGGCATAACCTAATCAAAACACAAGGCTACCCAATTTATGACCACTTTACTTGATTGCACCCAAACTTGGTATAGGAAATGTGATCCTAATTAGGCCATGGTTGACTATGATATCTTGAAGGATGCATTCTTGAAGGAATTTGACATTCTAAAGTTTGTACAATAAAGCATCACTGTGTTAAAAGAGATTACCTAAGGGTTCTCAATGAGTGTGCACATGTATAATGCAAAATTTAAAACTTTCCTATCAAAACTCTTATATGATATTCACCCTTTCCAGCATGCACAATGGTTCATTGGAGGTTTGTTCATGCCATTTTGAAGAGTGATTTCCATGAAAACTTTTATAGACCCTTGAGACACATTTGAATCTATGCTCAGAGCTGAGGCTATCAAAAGTATAAATTCTAGGATCAGCCCATATATGGAGGCATAGATTATACCTATGGTCTCCCAGCTCTAAAAGCTCAGTACTAGTTCTTCACATGATGCTCAAAGTGGACTATGGTGCACTAAATTTGAATTTAAGGGACATAATAGGACTAATTTCCCATGGATTAATGTGCACACCCTGCTTTTAATATGTAAAGTATGTTGAGAGGTGCATGACCTCCATAACTACCCTTTATTTCAATGTGTTATCTAAGTCAATATAACCATCTATTGTCAATTGTGTGATGCCATACTCATACCACTACTAATTGTTGGATTATTGATGAAATGCATGATAACATGGAAAGAGATTCATGGCAAGACACCATAGTAGTTGAAGGGCAGGCTAACCAGGGTAATGAGAGCTATGACCAATAAAACATAGGCTTTGGGATACAATGAGGTGATAGAGGGTAAGGTAGAGGATATGATGTTATAAGGTTCCCACCGTGCTCATGTTGTAAGTGTTGTTTAATAGAGAATTATCAGCATGACTTCCCTACACATCCCACATATGGGTATTGTTAAGGTTCCCATAAGGTCAAATAATTCCCTGACCTATACAAAAAGTTGACCCAAGGAAGGCTTGGTGCAGACAAGGGAACATGAATGATTAGACATAAGTAGAAAATAGAAAAATAAACCCCAAAGGCATAACCTATGCACACCAAGGCAGTCAAAGTACATACAACTACACATAGTGGATTCACCACTCAACTGTTAGTTATGCCAGTACCTGAATTATGCCCCAAGCATGGGGATAAGGGTAATAATGAGCACATAATATATCCTAAACCCAAAGTTACACCATAACTAGATCCAACATACTATAAAGATGTGTTATAAAAAAATATGAGTGTCATCCAAAATATGTAAGAAGATCTCCAATTAGTGCAAGACCTATAAGCATAGGTTGTCACCTCCCATAAGAAGTAAGATAACCAAGAGGTTGAAGTATAAGAATTAACTAAGATCATATGCCTCCTGTAGATAGGAATGTTTCCCCTATCAAAGAATTTTCTCCTAGAGTATGCAGGTTAAAATCAAGTTGAGGTCATTGTACCATGCATAAAAAGGGTGCAATAAGTTTAGCAAACATAAAATGATGAATATGACCAATAAATCCTAGTGGATGCCACTTTTGATGGATGGTCTGTCTACAAAGATCTTGTAGACACAGGCATCAAGGTCAACATCTTGACCAAGAATGCCTAGGATAAAATGGGTAGACTAGACTTAAGACCTTCCCCTCATATACTTTTCATGGCTAATAAGACATAGGTGTATCCTATCAAAATTCTAAAGAGCATGATTGTATATATAATGGGAACTTAATCTTACACTGACTTTGAAGTGATCGAGTTAGCATATTAGGATAACTACCTGATGTTGCTTGGAAGGCTATGGTGTTATGCAAAAAATACAACTATGTAATTTAAAAGGCACTACATGACATTTGATAATGGAAAAGATGGGTAATTATACCCCTCTCAAATGACTAAGGACCCCTCTATGTCAAGAGCATGGACATTATAGATAATATCAACCGTATCTATAACATCATGATGTAAGGCACCAAGACTCTAGACCTAAATGATCAAGGAATCCTTTCATGGGAGGATGGACAATTAGCCTTAAACACCACTAATGTTATTTTTTACTGATGGGTTGAGGAGGCATATGAGACCAATAGTTGATGATGGTACTTGGTACACATGAAGGTACTAAAACCAGTAAAGATAGGTTGTGTCTAGATTGATCACACTTCTAAAAGATGGGTCCCTTATGCCAATAATAAAGTAAAAAGAGTCTTTCAACTTAGTAAGGGAAAACTTGAAGCACTCCCAAGATATGAAGGGAGTAATCCAGTAAAAGACTATGCCATGACCTTGAGTCATGCATCCCAAAAGAGGTGGATAGAATGGGTGCACTATTGTACACATTAAATAACACTACCACTCATTGGTGGGTAGTGCAAAATCTTAGTTTATTGACATGGAAAAATGTGAAGGTATCTATTTTCACTAATTCATAAATAATAATGAGGACCTAGACATTTCGGCCTACTCTAGTGATTTTTAACCTATAACATATGTATGTCTTTATGAAGAAATGTGGACTATTTGTAGTGAAAATACTCCAATGAATATATGGGTGCATGCCTTTTATAGGACCTTAAAGACTTAGGCATGGGTATGGTATGTATTAAATGAGACACATCATGATACAACTAATTGGGATTCCCTTAAGGATCCATTCGTTTACACCTTCTCCTTTTTTTCACAAAACCTTGAATTGATTGAGCCATTATAGGTAGTTTGAAGGTTAGTGTTTGAGGACACTACAATATTGGAGGAATGCATAAAAGACATGTTTGGAAAAAAAAGGTTAGCACTCCCAACCTTCTTTTAATAGAAAACTCTCAATAATTACTTTAGTGATGAAGATGATGACACATGGAAAGTGCATAATTAGAAGAATTTGGTAGGCAAAAGGAAGTTAGTGCACCAAGTTGAGGACAACACCCTAGAAGGAGAAAAACCTACCCATATTTGGTTAGAAACAACTGAGGGCATTAGACAAGTCAAGGATTCACACCAAGAGAAAAATGAACCTTACTGAGCACCATTAAAAACTACCAAGGTAGATATAAGTTTAGAGGGGAAATAAAAAATTTCCACTTTGTGTGCCTATTAGTTTGAGATAGAATCAACACATATTATGGATATATTGAAGGAATTCTAAGACTTATTCCCTTGGAGCTATAGAGATATGAAAGGCACACACACATCCCTCAAGAAGATGAACATAAAACTAGTCAATGATGCAAGACCCATCAAGAAGCAGCCTTACAAGATGAATCTAAATCTTTGTACCAAAGTCCAGATGAAGATTTATGACATGTTAACCATAGACATCATCTACCCCATGTAGGAATTTGAATGGGTTATCCTCATAGTGATCAACATCAAAAATAATGGGCACATCTAGATTTATGTTGACTATAGAGTATTGAATGTTGCTTGCATGTCTGACCCCTTTCCAACTCTGTTTACCAATGAAGTACTAGATGGTATCATAGGTTATAAGATATACACCTTTAATAATCGATTATCAAGAGACCATCAAGTCCAGATCGAGGAGGAAGACAAGCCAAAATCCACCTTTGTAACTAAATGGGGTTATTTAACTTACAATATGATATCCTTTGGGCTAAAGAATGCACTAGTCATGTTCTCCCAAGTGGTGATCGCTGCTTTCAAATAATTCATTCACAAGTTCCTCCAAGTATAATTAGATGATTGAATAGTGTATGGGTTAGTGAAAGATCACTATGACAATTTTTTCCTTATGTTTGAAATGTGTAAGTAGTTGAAAAATTCATTAAACCTCAATAAGTGTGTTTTTGTAACACCATTTGACACTTTGCTCAAGCACATCATCTACAAGGATGGTTTACTTGTTGATCCAGAAAAGATTGCAATCATCCTTTAGCTCTAGACCTCACCAATGCACAAATATGTTTGTGCCTTTCTTGGACATAATGGGCACTAAAGGAAGTTCATATGGAATTATTATGATATTATGGCTCTACTAGAAGAGCTATTGCAAAAGGATGGCCCGTTATATTGGGGCACAATGCATGAATATGTGTTTAACACCCTAAAAATAAAAATATCAAGTTCACTGATATTACAATTTCCCAATTGGGTGACTCCCTTCCACATCCATGTTGATACATCTTGTTCTGTAATCAATGCATGTAACTAGGTGAGGGGAAAATAGATCATCCTATTTCATTTGTAAGTAGAAAACTAACATAGGTAGAATAGAACTACACCATAACTAATTATGAGGCACATGCCATGGTATATTACCTAAATGAGTTTTGATAATATTTTTTGGAAACCCCCTTCATCTTCTTCACTGATCATGAGGTGATTAATTACCTAGTGAACAATCCCATTCTACATAGGCACATTTGTTGATGGATTATTTTATTTCAAGAGTTATAGTTCTATATCATAGTGAAGCTTGGAAAATAAATCTTGAGCCTAAACCATCTATCTTGCATCAAATCTAATGATACAGTAGCACCTATCAAATATGATATGCCTAAGTACAAATTTATAAGGTCTATCACATTCTAGAAGACTTGGGCCAAAATTTCCACATTTCTGACTTTCAAATCTACACCTTATACCATGACAACTAAGGAGAAGAAATAGTTCACCATTTACATCCCCCCTTTTTAACTCATTGGCCAGGAATTGTATAAATTGAGTTGTAATGAAATCATGTGTTGATGTGTCATAGAGCACTAACAAGAATTGGTACTACAAGAGGTGCATGAGGGGATTGTTGGAGGCCATTATGCTAGAGATGCCATGAAATGAAAATTACTACAATTAGGCTTATGGTGGCTAACATTATTTCATGACAAAAAATAATGCACCAAGGCTTGTGATGTCTACCAGTGCATGGGAAAACTAAACCACTAGGATGAGATGCCTCTCATCCCCATCCTTGACCATACACCATTTAAAAAATGGGAAATTGACTTTATTGGGCCCATTACTCCCATGGAAATGTGGATAGGTGAAATATATATTCTATTTGACATAGATTACTTCACCAAATGGGCTAAAGCAGTGCCAACCAAAGATTGTACATTTGCCACTGTAGTAAGATTTATATTGGAGAATATCATCAGTCACTAAGGATTCCCACTTATTTTGACTAATGACTATGGTGCACACTTCATCAATGAAATAATATAAATATTATTGTCTAGATATATTAGGGCACACCATAAAATGACACCCTACCATCCCCAAGAAAATTGAACTATAAAGGCATTCAATAAAATATTAGGGATATGCCTCATAAAAATATGTGACATTGGTCACAAGGATTGGGATGACCATGTATCAGGATTTTTATGGGCCTATCATACTAAATACAAGAGCTTGAACAAGGCTACACCATTTCAACTCATGTTTCATGTAGAGGCAAATTTACTTATGGAATTTGTAGTGACCTCACTGTATATCACGTGTATTGGTCAATTGGATGACCAATAGTATTTAAGTGCATGCCTAGAAGACTTGGAGTGCTTGGATGAGACATGTACATAAGCATGATGGGGATAATAGATAGAAAAGGAATGCCAAATGCTATGGCATGATAAGCACATTAAGTGCAAGGTATTTATCGAAGTTGCACTGGTCTTGTTATATGAATCTAATTTCCTCAATCACCCAAGCAAGCTATAGATTATGTAGATGGGACCTTATGTCATCCATAGTATATGAGATACTAGTGCATGCAAGATGCACATGTTGATGGGTGAAATTCTCATTGAGCATTTCAATGATAACAAATTGAAGTTATAAAATCACTAGGGTGGCACTTATGCTAGCTAATACTAACTTCCTGATCATAAGTGAGTTGCTTCATTTGGACCATAATAAGATTTGGTACAAGCCAAATCTTTCCTTATATTTATTTGTTTTTGTGTTAAGTAAATAATCATGGCACTTTCAAACTCATAGGAAAACTCTTTTGGCACTTACATGCATAAATCCATTTGGGTGAGTCAAGCATGATCACTTTATAAGTTCTTAAGGCTAGACACCTAAGTATTTATGCATATGTAAAGTTTTCCAAGTTCAGAAAACTATAAGTATTAGTTGAAAAATGAAGGTGCACCAGATATTCATGTGTAAGAAATCAAGAAAAGATAATGAAGTGCTACAGGACCAGTACAAGTATTTCTATGGAGTAGGGAAGGATAAAGAAAAATACATGAAAGTGTAGAGAAATCAAACAAGAAAAAAAGGCACACTTGAAAAGAAGCACAACATTGTAAAGAGATGGAACTAAGGAGGTTGAATCATGTGCATGTGAATCACTAAACCTAGGTTACCATAAGAATGGTAAAGGTCATAAACAGAGTAAAAAAATGACCATTGAGATAGCTAGCAACCATCTAATAGTCTAGAGGGAGTGACCATTTGAATCACCTATCACTTCTCTGAATAAAACATTAGCAAATTTAATGATATGATGAAAGAAGCACAAAGATCCTCAATAAATGAGTAATCATTGATGGATTTTAGCAAATTTTATAGGTTTAGCATATTTTAAGAAATCCATGTGCCACCAACTATCAATGCAATATCTAAAAACATCATATAAAAGAGTAGATGGCTAAGGTAGAAGGGTTATTATTTTTAAAACTTTTGAATAGAGCAAGGATTTGAAGCCATTAAACCTAAAAACTGATACCAGAGAGAAAACTAGACATCCACATCCCCCTAAGTGAGAACAAGTCAATAATGACAATATTGCATTTCATTTTCAGTTAAAAAATAGGTGAGTGAAGAGAAATTGGTAGAGAAATAGGGCAAAAAAAGTTTTTCAGAACAACCAAGCTATTATTAATAGTGTAGGATGCTTGATAGCCAAACACACAGTTATATTTCCTATGATTGTAAAGAAGTTCCAAGCATGATTTTAGGCTTCAATATAATTAACTATTTGCTCTTTAATAGTATTATATTTAGGATGGGAAATAAGAGGCTAAGACAGTTTTACCACATTTGAAAAAGGATGCAAAGAAATCATGAACAATAAAATAAGTAGCTACTCTAAAATAAGAAGCACATATGGCAGAAGGCATTAACATAATGGATGTAGATCCATAATCAAGTTCAAATATCACCTATAGATAAATGTAATTCCATTCACAGGTCATGGTGGGGGATAAGTAGGTCTCATTTGTGCACATGTAAAAGCTCAATAATTAAAACCATATGACAAGAAGTAATGCATAATAGTTGAACTGAGATTGGATGGTAAACATGAGGAAAAAGACAAAGGTGGGTTCACACTATTTGATGTCTCTATCATAGATAAATTAACATCCATGGGTTCCATGCAACTATTTAAGCTACCAAGCATTAGCAAGCCAAAATACTTGGTGTATTTCTTCCTCTCTAAGATATATGACAACTGATTCTACTTTTTAGGATGATGTATGCAGATCTTAACAAGCCTTATTAGTAGAATCACAAGACTACCTAGCATAGGTGCAAACATCCATGAAATGATGGAGGATGAAGTGGAGGTTAAAAGGGTTACAAAGCTCCTAAGATATTATAATTTAGGGTTTGTGTTCCCCATCAAAGACATCTAAGACCCTAATATAAGGGTAGTAGTGCACTTAGTTAGTTAAAAGCCATGCCCTATCATCTAGTGGTCTGACATTAGCAAGACCTTGTGCATCTCCCACCACATGGTGTAAGGTGTGAAATTTAACATCTCCAAGTTCATTTCTAAGGATATTATCAATAATATACAATAGTACCATTGAGTACATGAAACCTTTTGATGGGGGTATATGTTTATTCTAATAGTGATGGAGGAGATAGGTGTGTTGGATGATGATGATGATGACCACCTATGGGTGTTCCCACTCAACCATGAGTCCATTATGATGAAGTACCAATACTTCATTTTCCCACTTAAATTATCATATAAGTACACGAATAGGGTGTAAGGGTGGTTTGACATGTACATAGAATCATTTGGGAAGGAGTAGTGCATCCCTCAAAAATTTCCCCAACAACTAGTAGGAATGGTAACCTTTATTATGATGTGTCACTTCTACGTGGTGCACCTATTGCTCATGGATGGGAACTTGTTAGGGTGGATTAAATTGACTTACGTATTCTTAGCCAAGTATTTCATGGTGGTACTAAAGAGAATCCCCAATGTGCAATAGCTGGAGATCCCAATCAAGATTATGGATCAAGACAAAAGTAAGATGAGGTGCTAGTTTATATGCCCCAAAGCTAAGGCCATCATAGATGAGGAATATGACATCGACATGATAGAAATCCATCCCCACCATAAATTGATAATAAATGAGAGTATCTTCAACCTCTACTATGAAATGCAGTCGTGCAATAAAGGTGACGATCCTAGAAAGGATTATGATCAGCCCCTCTTTGTTGTTGATGAAGGGAAGGCTATGTTGAAGCTACATGAGAAGACACTATAAATAAAATGGGGTGAGAAGTTTGAAGAGATCATGGAGTGCATTTAGTTAAATATTACCTTTGGAGAACCAATTGTGCCCCCAACTCCAAAAAAACATGTGACCTTCACACAACATAGTGCTTCCTCTAACAAGAAGCACAAGAAAAAGACCAAGGAATTGATTTCATTCCCTACTATAACTCTTATAGATGTGGAGAAAGAGGTGACCCTCATGCCCATAATATAAGATGAAATTGAAGAATACCATGCATGGACCTATATCCTATAGGTAGAAAAAAGAGAAAGGGAGCCAAGTACCAAGAATTTATATGAATCCATACAAAGAAAAATGACTACCATTATTCAAGAAATCAAGGAATGAACAAGCCCGACATCCAATGAAGAATCCTCCACACCTCCTCCTAAAACTTTTGAGGATAAAATAATGGCTTGGAAAACAATGAGGTTGAGAAAGGAGGACATCAATAAGGCATTGAAACTTGAAGAGAAGCAGAGACTTGCCAAGGAAAAGTAATTAGCCAAGTTAGAGAAAAGGTCCCTGAAGGTTCTTATAAGCATAAGAACAGTAGTTGAAATAATAAAGCAAGCACCAAGTGCCCCCAATAAGAAGGTAGAAGAAGGTGCATAAGAGTCATGACTAAGTAGTGAAGGGGTGCCTGAAGGAAAATAAGGTGATATTGGTGTCTTAGAAAAATAAATAGAGATAATAAAGGAACCCCAACAACAAGGTGATGTTGGCATCAAAGGAATTTCCCTAGAGGCGCGTATTGAGAAACCTCAAAATGAAGAAATGAACTAGAGGGAGAAGTCCAATGAAGAAAACCCCAAGGATCAAATAGGTGAATTCTATAAAGAGAGTGCCAAAGAGAGTAGTGATGCCTTTGAAGAGGAAGAAATATAGACAATAAAATCCATCATCAAAAAGGATGACAAGGAGTTGAATATAAGAGAGACAACATATAATAATTGGGTGGAGGAGGATCTTTATATGTATGACATTATGCCCCCCAGGCCACCACAACCAAGATGTGCAAAAAAATTTCGTTTACACTAGACCACTACATATATAAACCCCAACTTGAGGTTCTTAGGGCAGCTATTTCAAGCATGAAAGAACCTAATGAGGGGTAAAACTCCCTCCTTATTAACCCTTATGCAGTAAACCGAGTTCAATCTAGGAATGTGTTGACTAGGATGGCCATAAAAGTTGGGTATCAAAACATCATTAATGATGATAAAGTGAAGAAATGTAAAAATCTCCTCAAAGAATCTAAGGATGAGGTGCAAGACAATAAATTTAAGCTACAAAAAATCTATGAGTACATGCAGGTGGACAAACCATCTCTTCTGGTCAACATCGATACTTCAAATCTATCAAAGGTTAACAAAATTTGCATGTTGGTAGAGCATATGCTCCCAAGGTTAAAATCTAAGCCGATGTAAGAAGAAGAATATCTTAGTGTCATGTTGTGGAAAGATCTAGATAATAATATCTAAGAGGTATAATACCTATTCACTAAATTATAGGAGGGTGTAGAGGTAGAAGATGGCATTTTCTTAAGCTTCTCCAACCAAGCCTTAGTTGTAGATGTGTGCATAAAGTAGGCAAATGAAGAGAAGGAGAAGTTGATGGTGCAAGTGTACTCAATAAGCAAGTTAGAACAAGTAAAAATAATGGGGAGTTTTAACATGCTCAATAACCATATCAAAGATCAAGAGTAAAATCTAGAATAATTCTTCCACACTCTACAAACTAAGACCTATTAGTAAGAAGTGATTCTAGACAAGAGTATGAAAAGGCAAAATCCAATGTTGAGTCCTTCCATAAAGAGTTAGATAAAATGGATGTATTTATGCTCACTGATTCATCCTCTAAGATACATAGTGCCATCAAAGAATCAAGATTGATATTAAAGGCTTTGAAGACTTTAGCACCAAACTTATAGATAATGTGCCTAAGTTCTATGCTCCCAAGAGCTTGATAGCCTAATTTGAGGATGGATTAAAGTTTTTGGATAGGGTAATGTTGGGCCCTTAACTCATTAAGTAAAGGATTCCTACCAACACACCATCCACATAGGCACAATGGAATCATTTTTTTAGTGGCTTCCCTTATGGAATTTTAGCACCATCTAGAAGGTGTAACACATATCTTACACTAGCTAGTAGGCAGCTAAATATCTCTTAGATTTTTAGGGCATATTATAGGATTGTTAGGATGTGGTGATTATAGCACATAGTTCATGAGATTATAGAGTTGATGGGTATGATCACCAAGTTATAGCTCAACACTTAGCATGCACCTTTTATCCAGGTAAAGATGCTCTTGAAAGCTATTTAAGGAGCTCAAGTCAAAATAAGGAGGGAGATGAAGAATTTCAATAAAAATCTAGTGAAATGAATCCTATATAGACATTGAATCAATATCTATTAGCCTTAGGAATAGTATGGAAGCCATGAAGGCTCCATTTGTAAGTACCCAAACTCATTTATGAGCCTCTAGGTTATTAAGTAGTATGAACTGAACATATATTCTACTATGAACTCTATACTCTATTATACATTTTGAGTAATGGTGAAGATTATTGTATAAAAACATGATGTGGATAGTCTATGAATATTTTTTCATCAATAATGGAATGTGTAATTGTGGTAATTTTAGATTTTAAATACAATTATGTTAGGTAATGTTCATGCATGCCAACTGGTTGCTTCTTTAATGGATTCCCTAAAAACTTTCATGATGTAATATTTATTTTGAATAGAGAATGAGTATAGGTTTAGTTCCAAGTATTCATATTACTTATTAGGATCATGTGTCTATCATGAGTATTTTGAGTGAAAGTAGCCTTTTGACCCTTCAAGTTCCTATATGACACTAGGCTTAGTCCACAAAAGGTTTTCACCCATATGACACTAGGCTTAGTCTATGAAAAACTTGCACCTATAGATCTACCTAAATATTTATTTAAATTGGTCAAGACCCTTAATTAAAGTCTTATGCCATGACACAACTATCCTAATGTAGACCTTGATTCCTTCTCAGCTACACTTCAGGTGAGTGCATAAGGCTAGTGACTTATGTGGATTGATGCTGACACAACCGAGTGTTAAAATGTTGAGCACAAAGGGAGTATCCAATGTTTATTCTTGGTTGTAATAAATTTATAATTGACTATATATAACACACTTTTTTCTAAAACACAAATCACAAAGAAGCCTTACTTAGCCTAGGTAACAATGAGGCTTGCTATAAGGATAAGTACGAGTGGGCCTCAGGTACCCATAGGCTCACTCAGGGCCCATATTAATGTTACATGTGCATGATGTTTGAGCCAACAATCACATAGACACCACCTAAAATACCATGAGAGCCCCTACTAACACCATAATAAACTTGAATGTCTAATGAAGATAAACCCATGACTAAAACCAAACCTTGTTCCATAAAAAACTGAGGCTGAGACTCAACATAGCCCAACCCTTTCATATTATGCATAAAAACACCTCCATTCTTGATGCATGACTAGTTACATCAAAATTCTCCTGTAAATAATATAAAGAAGCCCACATACTTGATATAAGTAGTTGCATAGTCAAGCTAGGAGAAAATAAAGTAGCCATACCCACCATATGATGTAATAACTTCATGTATGCCATACTTTATAGATAAAACCAAGCATACCATAGAGATTCTAGAATAGGGATGCGGGTTTTAATAGTGGCAAGGTGAGGAGCTATAAAAAATTTCCCACACTAAGGTTATGGGTCATTTAGAGCTATAGATAACTACTCCACTTAATTATGTAAAGTTGCAAATTTGCCTTTGAGCTCACAAAAAATAGATAGGGGGACCAAACCTAAAACATATTTCCCATAAAATGGCATAGACACAATATTACCAAAATAAAATTACCCATTTACCTCTATCAAACCAAATTTTCAAACTAATTTGACAAATAACTCAACCAAGTCACCAACTTGATACTTTTTCACAAGGAAAAGTATCGAGTTTCTAATGAAGACCAACACAATATAATAATTCACCTTGACATGGAGATAGAAAATGATATAGGCCTCATGTAACACCATTTGGATAGCATTCAAAATTTGAATCATTAGTACCTATAAAACCTTACTCAAACTACCTTCAGACACCTCCCTCAATAAATCCATCTCATTCCTTCTCTATTGAATGTAGACCATTGGTTTAATAGCATTCAAATCCAACACTTGATCTATGACAAAAAAAAACCTAGAGTGAAATCACCTATAGTAGACCTTGGAAAGACCACAATGATTAAAAATTTATAACTAAGCTTAGCACACAAGGCAAGAAAATTATTAATCATGGCATCATAATCCCACATGAACTAGTCATAAATAGATCACATAGAGACATCCACAAGCACTATCATGAGAGGGTTGTATAAACCAATCAAAATATCTTGAAGGGACTTACCAAAACATCATCTATCTAAATTCTACCAAAGGTAATATAAAACACTCTAGTGAAGCACAAGCCACGTTATCAAACACTAAATACTCATCTTGTGAGATTCCTTAATTTTCAAGAAATTTCATTGTCATGTTGGCTTCTTAAAAATATTGATTCACTTCCCAAGAAGAGACAAATTCCAACAAAGGCCATATCCTATAGCCTCCTACTTGTGAAGAGAATGGATTGTGACCATATAGTCTCCCTTAATGATCAGCTTATCCAACCCTCATTGTATTACTAAATCAATCCCCACAATTATCACTTGTAATTCAACCTCATTATTATTGTCATATTACATCTTAAGGGAATTCACTCTAATAAAAAAGTTGTAGTAATCCTTGATTATATAGCTTACTCATGAGGCCCTTGTGTTTTGCAAAGAAGTGCCATCACAATTTAGTTTGAACTATTCCACTAGAGAAAGAATCCAATCAACATTATCCTCCCACCTAGGAAGGGACAAAGACACAAAAGGATCATTAATGGGGGAATAAGCAACAAGTTACACTTAGATTTCATTTTCATATCCTGAGCTAAAATATTATCTTTGTGACTGTGATCATGGATGGAAATGAATTCAGAAATAGAAACTTCTATGTTCTTCAAAAGCACATGCAAAGGGATCTCTTTAACAACAAATATCCTTTGATTCACTTCCTTCTAAATTGGCTAAATTAAAATTACAAGGCTAGCCTTGCAAAGATGAGAAAAATTATCCTTAGGGAAACCCTCTGACCATGAAGATAAAACCTGAACAAGAGAGGGGGGTTAGGCCTAAGACCAATGAATCTTCCAACATAACTAGTACCAATAAAACTACACAAAATCACAAGAGAAAAATAATTGGTATGTAGTTTCCTCCACAACCTTACAAAAGCAACACCAAGAAGATCCAACAAAGACAATTGTGGAAGATGGTCATGAGTAAGGACTCTAATTTGAATAACAATCTTAATAAAGTGCCTCATTTAGGGAGACCCACCTTGTTCCAGCATAGTGAATCAAATAATTCAATTGATAGATCCATTGCCTTTACCATTTCATACCCAAATTGATAGAGTAACAACTAGTTTTAGCCCCAATCCAATACAAAACACCAATCTTAGCATTGAGGAATTTTTTTACTTGGAAAAGATGGTTGAAAGGACTCATATTGATCAATCAGTATGGTAATATCAATCAATTTATTCCATTTCCATGTAACTATGCCATGTAAAGAATGTGGCTTCAAATAGTCAATACCTTTTTGACCCCAAGAGTTAGAAAGAAACACACAAGCATCATTAAGGTTAAAAATAATTTCCCATACTAATTTGGCTCTAGGATCCAAGTTATGAAGGCTCAATCTTTTAACACTAACTCCTCTCACCATTCTAGGGAGACATGCCTTTTCCCCTTTAACTAATGGAATTTTTGTCTTGTTCTCCACATTATTCCATGGAAAATATTTCATGATTTTCTTCAAGCTCTAAAGCACCTTACTAAGAGTGTGAATTACTAAAAATAAATATGTAGGGAGAATACTAAGAAACAATTAGATGAGGGTTAAATGGATACAAAGAGTGAGCCACTTACCCTTCCAAGATGACAATTTTTTTAAGGATCCAATCTAACCATCCAATAAAGAGACCTTTCTAGCACCATCAAAAATTAAAACCATAATAAACTTACTAGGTAACTTGCTTATTTTGAAGAAAATAATATTAGCAATGGAACATTGGGAATGAAGGTTTTAAACAAGAAAGAAAATATCGAATCTACACTAATTTGCAATTTTACCCAAAATTTCCACTTAATTGGAGATAATCCTTTTTAAAATAAGAGCTTCCTAAATAGAGGCATGACCAAAAATAAAAATATCAATACTAAATTGATGATGAGTGATATTTTCCAAACCAACAATGACCTTAATACCAAGAAAATTCATGAAATATTTTTCCACCTGAAAGGTTTATCCCAATGATTCAACCATTAGAATAAAAATAAAATGGGACAAATGATCGCATGGTTAGAATCCTCTTTTATCTTCAAAGAACCCAATTGGATGACTATTGATCAAGATATAGAATTTGGGCCTAGAGATACAGTAGAAGACCCAATCTCACAAATATTTATAAAATCTAAACTTATCAAAAAACTTGATCAGGAGATGCTAACTCACCTTGTCATATGGTTTGATAATATCTAACTTAATAAGCATAACTTTCCTATGACTTTTAGAGAGTATTAACAGTTACATGAGCGATAATAATTCCTTCTTAAATGTTCCTACTAGGGACAAAACCCCCTTGTTCCTTTGAAATTATTGTATCTAGAAATAGTTTTAGATGTGTAACAATAAATTTAAAAATGATTTTTGAAATCATATTACAAAGGGAAATTAGTCTAAAATCCAAAAAATTAACTTGGGTTTCTCTTTTAGGAATAAGAAAAATGAGCATATAGTGTAGATCCAAAGCCACATTTCTTTTATGGTGATATTAATCCACCATTTAAATTACATTAACACCAATAGTGTCAAATAAAAATTAAAATAAGGTAATTTGGAAACCATCTGTTCCTAGTGTATTAAACTTTTTCATCAAAAAATCATATTTCTAACATCATCAATAGTGAATAAAACCAAAAGGGATTGATTTTAGTAATCCAAAACTAGATGGGGAATATGCTCCAGGTTGTTATTTTGAGTTAGTAAAAAATAGGGCCTCAAAACAAGACAAATGATCACTAAATAATTTCACTACTTCCTCCTTGATTTTTAAATTTACAAATATCGATTGACCCTCATTCAAAATGATACCAGAGATCATGTGAGTGGGATTCCATTTTGTCCTAGTCAAGGTTTTAAATAAAGTACTGCTCTTGTCCTCTTATTTGATCCACCCTTAT
The DNA here is from genome assembly GCA_037957365.1 of Torreya grandis. NCBI lineage: Eukaryota > Viridiplantae > Streptophyta > Pinopsida > Cupressales > Taxaceae > Torreya > Torreya grandis. The sequence goes on from JARHVA010002141.1 coordinate 2,103,471, forward strand.
CTACATTTCTTCCTCTAATAAAACTCTTCTCTTATATGCATCTCCTCAAGCTCAACTATCAAACCCTTTTTCCTATGATAAGCCTCGACATTCATGCCCACATTGAAAACTACATCATTAAGGATCAACAAATCTTATTCACCTTTACATTTTCCTAAAAAACTTTTATGAAATGCTCTCTATTCCACTATTTACCATGAAATTCTTGATGTGTTATAGTTTATTTTCCATTTTGAACATTTTAGAGCTAGATAAAAATGGAGCCTTGACCATCATTCTTGAATTAAATCATGGAGGAAGGAATATCTTAACCAAATTAGGTCAAAATTGAAAGGGAACTTAGAAAGAGAAGTGCCAATCAATATTTTGAGCTCAATTGGAGCATGACCTAATCCTAAAATAGTGAGGATCAAGTTTTCCATCACATAATATTTGCCAAGCCAAACTAGAGAGATAAAAAAGCAATGCAACTTTTTATTAATTTTACTAAATGTATTCTTCTATTAGTCCATGATAAAAACCCATTTTTTGGCTCAATATCAAGTAGACCATTGTCCAACATGGAGTATAAAATCTAGTTGTGACTGAGATTGCATTTGAATCCCATCCCTTTATTAGAACTAGAAAGGATAAGATTATAATCTCATTAAATAGGAATATCTTTCTAGGAAACTGAGAGGAGAAATGAAAAATCATCCTATATTTATTTATTAAGCGTAGAAGAATTTGAACCATGAACATTAAGAAGAAAAAATTTACATCATAATTAAAATCTGAGATCATAAAATGTCACCAAGTTGACCCAGAACTAAGAGACTCTAGTTGAATTGTAGTAGCAGACCAGATAATAGATAATCTTTAGGAGTCACTTATGACCTCAAGAAAATATCCTTTAAACTTATTCCATCTCTTATGCATGAGATGAGTTGTTTCAAAGCTATCAAATTTTGTGTCTTGAAGCAAAAGTAAATCTAGAAAGGAAGACAATAATAGATGATAAACTAATCATATTTTGTTAAGGGCATTCAATCCCTTAACATTACAAGATATTATTTTCACAACTCTAGAAGGGAATTCCAACACGCCCCATGTTTTTTAGGAATAAATAAATTAGTCACGATATTTTTCTACCCTTTGAAACTTCACCTACAACATGATCCTTTTTTTATTTATGACTGTGCCTAACTGGTAGACCAAAATCATTTGAGATATATTTAATTTCATTTGATAAATGGAAATATATTATTTTTAGTTAAAATATTATTTTGAAGCATTATCATCTTCTAATATGGAGTCTCCACTTAACTGATGGAAACCGAACTAAACCTCCACACTTGGAAGACTATGAGAACACTCCTTGATATCCATGGAATAAGAATTTTTCAACCAAGATTTAATCATTTGAGTTTTCTTTGATATCAAGTCACATCCTTTAATCATTCAAGAAGGAGATAAAGTAGCTCCCTTATCCAGTTATCTAGTAGAGATTCAATTTTAGCTATTTTCAAGAATTAAAAGTTAGGGCAATGACCCTTTTCAAAATTTGTAAATAAATTAACTCCATTGACTAGATGTTTAAGTATTTTTAGAAGTTACTAAACATACTATGCAAGGATATATATTCCCTTTACCATTTTCATAGAAATTTATATTATGTAGCTTAAACCCCCATTTTTTCTCCCACCATGCTAATGGGGACCATATGTGGACCATTTGGAGGTCATTGGGAAGAAAACATCATAAAATTTCAATGATAAGAATTACTTGGGACCCCAATTTATATTATGTGAAGAGAACATGTGTTTGGTGCAAGTGTAGGTGGTAGATACCCTATATCCTATAAAACTCATGTTATCTTACCACATAGTTTATATCCCATGTATAAATCTGTGGCCAAAAAAGTAATAAAAAATAACATTAGCATCAATGTCAGTGTTAACCTTAATGAGGCTACCAACATTAGCTATGGCTATTGGTCACATTTTTTAATTTAGCTAAAAGGATAGATAACTGGTGGGTCCCATTAATATTTTTATGAAGAGGTCAAATAAAGAGTACAACCATAAAGAGATAGACAATGAAACATATGAGATGATCATGATTGATGGGATTGATGTGAAAAGAGGTGTGACCTTAAAATTTGATGTGTTCATAAATTTTCTTCAACATAATTCTAACCACTAAGCATATCTACCAATCCTCAAATACCACCATGGTATTTAAACCTAAAAATGTTGGCCAACACCCCTAACCCTCCTCCATCCATCATCCTCCATTCTCTTTAACATTAAAATAATTTAGCTTAAAAAACCTCTGCACAATGTTTCATAATTTATAATTTACTCTCCTTTTCAATTTATCATTTTAAAAATACCTACCACACATCACCTATGTATAACCCCTTGTTCCATGTTTTAAATCATACTAATAAAAAGATCAGAAAATGAAAACTTTTTTTATGAGAATAATTATTTAAGTTACACATTTTCATTTGTGGATAAAAAAGTTGCCACGATTTGATATAATTATTAGGTGAATGAAAATGATTCATTTAACTTTGGTGGGTGTAGGAAGTCACATTTTTTGTTCTAAGTTTAGCATATATAAGTTTTGGCATGAGAATGATTTGACAAACAAATATAAATTTCCCTTATATAATAGTATTAACAAGACCAACATGCTTAGTAAAGGAGTGTAGGTGAGTCAAAAGAATCTTTAGGATTTGTAGAAAACCAATTTTTATGTTTGTGTCCTCTATTTATTTCATCAATAATGTCTCAAATCCACATACACTCCCTCTCTATTGACTTCTCATTCAATGATTCATTATCTAGGGAATAATAAATTAATAACAATTCATCTATGGATTTAAGTATGTTTTATTTTATAAGATGTTTAAGTATGTTGAAAAGTGTACTCAATATTACAAGATTATTAATACCTTCAGTTGTGATGTAGGTAAATATATATATTACCCAAATTAAGGCAACCCAAAACCCCACCCACATCACTATGCTAATCACTTATGCAATTTTTCCTATAACTCTCACTAAAATGATTTCAAGTAGAAATCACACTCATGTACTAAAAAACTCCTATAATGACCATTTTCACATTATAAGGTATTGCTTGACCCTAATTGTATCAAGATTAGATTTATCTAGTGTTAAATGGGTAGAGATAGCCTAAGGCACAATGGTAATAAACTCTCTCTAAAATAGGTCAATTGGATGCTAAAATCAAATAAACATATACTTAATTTATTAAACTAAGGTAGGCTAAAATAGTAAGTACAAAAATGATATATATGGAAATGACAAATAAAAAATAACTTAGATAGGTTTAATGATAATTCAATTATAGATCTATAACATGCAGGAAGCATACTAGAAGATGATTCTAAAATAGTCATCAAATTCTAGATTTAGTGATTTTGGAGCTATATACACTATTGTCAGCCATAGATGGTTACATAAATTCTATAGTCTAAACTTGACATAGGTTTCCTATATGGAATACCTAATAAAAAAAGATGTGACCACTTGGATGCTTTTGGGTTTGTCTTCACCTTCACTATGGTGATTTCATATATGGTTTGTGGACTATCACTCCTCATAAAATTTTAAAACCCTAGATCTTCATCTTCATGGTGATCTTGGGGAAAAATGGGATGGTGGGCACACATTATAGAGCTAATTCTAAATAATCCTATATCAACGAGAGTTGCCTACATATCCAATACTTTGAAGAGGGCCTCAGACTAATTAAGTTCTCTCACATGTGTTGGATTGTGTGTGAATCATGCAATACGTAGAAGATAAGTACAATAGTGATCTACCTAAATTGTAAAATCAAGATCTTGGGTTAATCATTTAATAATTTAGACATGTGTGTGTGTGTGTGTGTGTGTGTGTGTGTGTGTGTTATCCCTACAATTGAGATGAAAATATGAGAAAATAGGGAAGCTTTTATTTATCGAGTTCTTGATTGAGTACTTTTATAAGTTGCATTAGGCCTTTTTGAATGTATTCTAGGTGAGGAATGATTGAGGATTGATCTTGTATTTATAATAATCCCTTTGGATAAGTAACTCATATTAAATAACTTAGACCAACCATTAAAATATGTTTCATTTTCAAATTTGATGACTTTAGGGCACTAGACACTTGTGTCAAAATAAGACACCTGTGTCGACATAGGTATCTGTCCAAGATGCTAGTGTCTAAGGAGAAAGGAAGTAGATATAAATTCAAAACTTTTAGAGGTAGAAGATAAGTAATTTTTAAGAATTATGATTAGATATCAAGTCTAGGTCATCAACATAAGACTGATCAGACCAAGAGATAGGGTAAGGGGCATAAGATAGAGCATATATGAGACTTCAAAAAGTGATAAAGGTTTAAAACTAAGAGGAATATCCAAGGTCTACATTTTCCAAGTGTAAAAGAGTGAGGTTATTTATAATCCATAAATATTATCTACATTTCCCCTCCTCTTTAATTTAGTAATGAAATTGCTACTATAAAGGAAAGGAATGCATACCTAGGTGTGTGTATGATTTAACATTTTTGGGAAAATTGGGGTTTTTATTCCTATTTAGTTAAAATTATGAGTAGTAAAATCAATAAATAATATGTGGTAAATAAACTACTAATTTTTGAAATTTATTGGTAAATAGAGATTTTCTAAAAATAATAATAAGAGGGAGAAAATAAGACTTAGCTTAAACTATGTTGATCCAACTGAGATAGGATCTAATATTCACTATGCAACCCTGAGACACTATTGCAAATAGGATTTTAAATTATATTTTCTAATTAGATATGAGTGATAAAAGTGGATAGGAATGGCACTGGTACTGTAGTCCTTGTCTGGTACTATTTTTTTGAGGATCTGAGCTTTCTAGGTTTTGTTCAATAGGTCTGTGTGAGCTTGTGTAGAAAATTTAGGAGGCTAAAAATCAATAGATATTGTTTTAGAGTAGATTATTTATTAAAAACTTATCTTTAATTATGATTTAACCAATTTTGAGTAAGAGGGGGGGGGGCGTTAGTGTGTATAAGATGCACTAGGCGTGTTTCACACCCTGTGTGTGGCCACATTACCTACATACCAATACTCTGAAGAGGGATCAAGCCATATGTAGTTCTCCTAATAGATGTTATTTGTGTAATTAAGTGTATGAATATGTAAATAATGCTAAACTAGATGTCCTTAAGATGACTAAAGACTGGTTTAAGGATTCAAACAAGTTGTAAATAGTGTTGGATGGCTGTATGCATAAAATATGGAAATGTGCTTGAGTAGTCTTGCTTGTATTCTTGTCTACTTTGTGATATTTAACAACCCTTTCTAAATTATCTTTGAATGGGATTTTATAAGGATCTATTGGTCATGGATTAATTTTTTTTCATGTTAGGCTCACAAGGATAAGGATGGAAAACTGGAAGAAATTGACCATTGGGGTAAGAAATGAGCTTGGATAATAGTGCCAAAAGTGGACATGAGTGGCATTGGCACTATTGTCCTAGTGTGGTGCTATTGTCCTAGGGAGATGAGACCTGGGGGGATGAATTGGACATGAAAAGAGGGTCTTGGCTTAGCTAGGATCAGGTCTAGAAGGCTATAAATGATTGGGAATCAATGAAAACAAGCCTATGAGGGTCATGAGAGTAATCAAGATGTACCTATGGGTTGGGTGTCATTAGCCAAGCTCAAGTTACCAGTTTTTGTATTTTATATGACTACATTTGCCCCTCCTTTATTTTAGTGATGTGGCAAGGCAAAATACTAGGATAAAGGAAAAATAAAAAATGTACCTAAACTTACCTATAAGGGAAAAGCCCATGAAGTTGTATGATGTTGGGTGTGCATAAAGAGAGAATATTATGAAGTGTAAATATATAATAAAAAAAAGAGAGTAGATCAGTTCTTATTAGATACACTATATTTAAAATAAGAATGTATAATTTTAGGTAAGGGAGAGAGGAAGAGAAAGGAATGAATACACCTCACTAGGTATGCAAACTAATACAAAACCTATTATGCTTTTAAGTGATGTTGGATGTGTGCTAAACCAAGAGTAATATCATGAACAGAGTTGAGTGCTCAATTCCTCAAAAGTGGCTCAAGAATGCAAAGGTTAGGCCTTTGGCTCCATATTCACTCACTAAGTAAAGCTAGGTGATCATGCATGTGTTGATCGATGTTTGGATCATGTGTCCAATCCCTCTAAATATGTGGCTAAATAATACAAAGGCTAGCTAGTCCTTTGGCTCATCATTTCCCCATGAAATGAAGCTATGAATTGATACCAATATGAAATATATGTCATATTATATAGATTCTTAATCTCATGAATGTACTATGATCTGATAATGTTGGCATGGATAGCTGAATGTATACTTGAAACTAGGCCACTCTTGGGCACTTTGAAAGATGAAGATTATGCTTGTATGAATACCACTCTGAAATTGAGAATCTAGCTTATGTGGAAGCCACTTTGGAACTTGGAAGTTAGTCTTATATGAAAGCCAAACCAAAATGATGCTAATCACCTATAGATGGAGTAAGGTAGGTAACTTCTGAGAATGCTTGGGTAATACTAAACTCAGAAAGAAAGAAAAAAAATGTGCCATACACATTTCCCCTAATCACTAGTGTCTAAAACATGGATTCTAATCTAAAAGTTATACCAACTACCGTATCTAAAACTAGAAGTGAGATCCACCATACCATGCATAATACCCCTTATATCTTGATTTTTTAAGCAAAATGTGTACTAAAACTACTTATTTTAAACTAGTCTAGCTATGCAAATTTATATTTGAGCTTACTTTTCTACCTACTTCTATAAATTCTAGTTTTTCTATTGTTTGGATAGGAGTGTTGGAAGTGGATAGTAGCACCACTGGCACTATAGTCTAGTCTCGACACTATTATCTTAGACCAAATCTAATGACTATTATAGATTTTTGACTATCTGCCTGGTATGTTCTAACTGATTTGATGTCTAGTTGTTGTTTTAAGTGTTTTGAAACTCAATTTTTCTATTTATAGGAGCTATGATCTATGTGAAAAAACCCTTATCTGTTACCCCCTCTTCTAAGGGTAGGAATAGAGACCCTGCATTGACTATCCTCAGAAGAAAGAGCCTTACAAGTGTGTTATGATATAAAATATATGATATAGCAATGATAATTGATAAGATATTCTAGGATATAGCATGGTTTGTATTGAGATATGGTTAGATGAATAGGGGTATGCCTAGACATATGTAACAATATAATAGCATGTGCAATGTACTAAACTAGAATTGGAAGTATTAGTTGTTAGTTGACATAGAGGGATAGAGCATGATGTCCATCATGGCATCCAAGAAGCAAGATAATGCATGATTTGGATCATGGCATTGTAAAAAATCAAAATTAATCAAGCAATAAGCACACAAGGAAAGAATCAAGAAGCGTACAAGAGTGGCCAAGGGGCCAAACAAACAAGGGACATGGCACATGTCATTCAAAATAGAAAACAAGCATACAACACATGTTCAAATTCCACATACACATACAATTAAAACAATCAAATTGGGGTAAAAGCCAAAATCACATAGAAGAGTACATACAAGGGACATTGGCAAATATCCAAAGGTGCACACAATATATAGAAGTAAAAGACATTGGCAAACGTCTTAAGGCACATACAAGAGACAAAAAGGAGATGGTAATGTAATCACATCAATCTACAATAAGCAAGAAGATAAAACATGTAAATACTAGAAAATACAAGAACATCTAACTAATCAAATCAAGAGTGAAAATATGCAATACATGTTAGTAAAAGACTAGGTATATGCAAAGAAATACACAAGTGTTAAATACTAGTGAGTGTCGATAGAGTAATCTATGTAAGCTAGTAGATAATGCACATCAACATGATAACTAGAGTGTGTGGTGTAGAAATGACATAACTTGGATGGTCTAGCCATGTAGAAGATATCCCCAAGAGGAAGATATATCAATGTGGTTCTCAAATGTATAATTAGGATGCCCCATCAATGGGTAGAGTGAAGCAATCAAGGGTCTAAAAGTCATTGTACATTCTCAAAAGAAGATAAAGTGAAGCATGGTAATGTAGATAAATTGACAAACAATAGCATATAACATCAAATTTAAGTCTAGCATAGTAGTACAAATTTAAAGCATTGAGGATGCATACAATCAAGCTATATTTCTTTTGTGACATATTTGAATGTTTTTGGATTTTGAAATTTTGTATTATTTTTCATTTTTTTTGGTATTTAAAAAAAAATGTTATATATATATATATATATATATATGTATGTATGTATATGTATGTATATATATATATATATGTATGTATATGTATGTATGTATATGTATGTATATATATATATGTATGTATATGTATATATATATGTATATGTATATGTATATGTATGTGTGTGTGTGTGTGTGTGTGTGTGTGTGTGTATAATATATGTATATATATATGTATACATGTATATAAATATATATGTATATATGTATATATATATATACATGTATATATATATACATGTATATATATACATGTATATATATATATATATATATATACATGTATATATATATACATACATACAGACACACACACACACACACATATATACACACATGTATATATATACATGTGTATATATATATATACATATGTATGTATATATATACATACATATATACATATATATATATATATATACACACATACATACATATATATATATATACATATATATATATATACATACATACATACATACATACATACATATATATATATATTGAGAATATTTGATCTATGTACAATAAATCATAGGGGAATTGTGTACAATCAAGCATAGGAGACTATATATAGGTAGGCTAAGAAAAGGTGATACTAATTGGTGAGTCTCATGGGAGACTCACTATCATGGTGTCCTATATTCAGGAGAGGAATCATGTGTGATCGGGAAGCACGATGGAGATGTTGAGACTATGGATTTGAAATCTGTATATGCTGAAAAAGCTCTCAAATATCTAAAGTAGAAACCAATTGTGGGGTCCACCTATAACTCTAAGAAGTGGATGCAACTTTAGGGATCTTAGGGTTGCCCCTTTAGAAATAGGAGAAGCTCTCTAAACACATTCTCTATGAGTAGATGCATGAGATCTCAATGATATTTCTCAAGGTGTAAACACTGTAGCTATAAGTTATCTAGAATCCTAAAGATATGGAGGTGTATGAATTCTTTACGTTGGTAATGAATGCATCAACTATGGTTGAATTGAAACTAGAAGAGGAACTATAATTGGTGTAGGAAGTGGAACTAAAAATGGTGTATATACTATAGAAGATGGCTCTGAAGTGGGGAGTGGTAACTCATATAGAACTCCACCAAATGTAATACCCTGATTAGCATGAATGAATTTCAGACATCTATGAAATGTAAAAGGTACTTCTTGAAGTTTTTGAGTCCATGGTAAACCAAGTAATATATCAAAAAATCCTACACTGGGAATAATAGTGAATGGTGTGGCCACGTGTGTTGGACTAACCTATAGAGGAAGTACAATATCATCCAATGAAATTTGTATATGCCCACTAAATCCACTAATAATTATGTCTATATGTGTAATATCCTCCTTTAAATATCTCAAATGCTACAATAATGTCATAGTGAACATGTTCACTTTGGATCCATTATCTATGAGAACACTATGAATATGATGATTATGAATGCAAGCTCTAATAAAGAGTGCATGATAGTTTGTATCATCCTCAATGATATCCTGCTTTGAGAAAGAGATGGAATTTCTAGCTATAACTTTAGAATTTTATACACCAATCATGTTGCTCAAAGGGTGTAACTCAACTGAAGGTACCCTGTATGTATCTGGTGGGGGATGTGCATGATATGCATGGTGAATCCATAATTGATCCCTTATATCCTATTGGGAATGCTATGGAAAAGTATCTAAGAATATTTTCAAAGCTTTATCTTGTGTTTGCTTTGCCTAAGGAGGCTCACCTATAGTGCCAAGATCAATTTGATTTCCATATACTAAATCTTGTATCTTATGTCTCAAATTGATGCATATGTTTGTTGTATGGCCTAGTGCCCTATAAAACTTTAAAAATGCATGATAATCATATCCTCATGAAAGAGGCTTTGTTGGGTTAACTTCCCCAATAAGAGGGAGAGATATGATGTTACAATCCAATAACTATTGTAAAACTTTGGCTAGAAAAACTGGTAGATTGGTAAATGTATGTTAAAGAGGTGTTGATAAAACCACACACTGAGGGGCATCTAAAGCCACATTTACTATCATTTGATTATGAGTCTTGTTATCATTGAGCTTGACCTTGTATGGGACATTGCTATTACTCTTGTTGGTTTTTTTTTGAGATACTTATGTACTTGAGTTTGCCCATTGAAATTAATTTGACTTCTCTTTCCTTTAGTGTGTGACATAATTTAGTGAAGGAAGAGAATCTTTTGAACATAATTGATTCATACAAAGCTGGTAAGAGAATCTATTTGAAGATATCTTTTAACTCTTGATCAACCATGGGGCTAGTCATCTTAGGAAAGATAATCTTATATCGAAGAACATAATCTATGAGATGCTCATTTGACCTTTCTTTCTATTGTGTAGCTTGGGTATATGAAACCTTGTCACCAATGTTAATATTGAAATGAGTTAGGAACATGTCAGCTAAAGGATTGAATTCATTGACCGACTGATTTGATAAATTATAGAACCATTGTAAAGCATAATCCTTTAGGTTCCATGGAAATATTTTGGTAAGTATCTAGTCATTTGGGACATAGTCCAAGCATACTACATGAAAATATCTCAAATGTATCTCTAGATCACCCTTGTCATCATAAAGAGTAAGCTTGGGTTGAAAAAAACCTTGTGGTAAGGGTGTAGAAGCATTGTGATGTACCAATGGTGTATGAAGAAGGAATAAGGAATCCAAAGCCTATGTAGGTCTAGAACCAACTTGCTCAAGATGTAGCACCTTGGATTGAAGAGATCTAATCTCTTGCACAAGGGAAACTACATTAGGAGACAAAGATGTACTAGCTATAACTAGTGGCATAGAAGAAGGTTGGGCTAGTATAAGGGGGTTGTTGAGACATAGTTTCCCTAGTAGTGTCATTTATAACTAGTTGCTCTGTGATTTTATAAGATTGACCATTGTTTACTCTTTGCTATTCTTCTTAGAGTATTTTGAGCATGTCATCTTGCATGTTAGGATGTTTGGTTAGGAGTTAATAAAGTTCCCTTTATTGGTTTCATCAAAACTAGTGTATTGGACCATTATTAAGGTACGAAAATAATTTGAAATATGTTTAATTTTTTTTCAAAAAATTTATTAGGAAAAGTGCTAGAAAAGGTAAGTACTGAATATAGAAAATGTAGATTCCTAAAAATAGTGAATTAAAAATTATGCAAAAAGGATATGAAGATCACAAACATGTAAGGTGATACCTCAAGAAGTGAATAGGAGACAGTACATGTAACTAGGTTTTTGATAAATAATATATGATAAATAAGCTGCTAATTTGTGAAATTTATTGGTAAATAGAGCTTTTCTAAAAAGAATAATAAGAGGGAGAAAATAAGACTTAGCTTAAAATGTGCTAATCTAATTGAGACATGATCTGATATTTATTGTGCAAGTCTGAGACACTATCATACATAGGATTCTAACTTTCATTTTTTGATTGGATAGGAGCATTGAAAGTGGACAAGAGTGATACCAATACTGTATTCCTTGTCTAGCACTATTGTCTCGAGGATTTGAGCTTTCTAGGTTTTGTTTGGTAAGTCTGTGTGAGACTATGTACCAAATTTTAGAGGTTGGAAGTCAATAGAGATCATTGTAAAGAAGATTATTTCTTCAAACCCTACCTTCCATTATGCCTTGACCAGTTTTGAGCAAGAGGGAGGGATTAGTGTGTGTAAGATGCATTGGACATGATTCACACCCTGTGTGTGGGCACACTACCTACATACCAATACTTCAAAGAGGGATCAAGCCATATGTAGTTCTCTTACATGATGTGCTTTGTGTAATTGAGTGTATGAATATGCAAAGAATGCTAAAATAGATGTGCTTGAGATGACTAGGGATTGGTGTAAGGATTTAAATAAGCTATAAATAGTGTTGTATGGCTATATACAGAGAATAGATAAATGTGTTTGAGTAGTATTTATTGTATTCTTGATTGCTTTGTGATATTTGCAGACCCTTTCCAAATGATATTTAAATGGGATTTTATAGAGATATATTGGTCATGGATTGAATTTTCTTATGTTAGGTTGACAAGGATATAGATGGAAAACTAGAAGAAATTGATTGTTGGGGCCATAAATTAGCTTGGACAATACCAACAAAAGTGAATAGTAGTGGCATTAACACTATTGTCCTAGTGTGGTGCTATTGGCCTAGGGAGATGGGACCAGGGGGATGGATTAGTCATGAAAAGAGGGTCTTGACTCAGCTAAGATCAGGTGTGAAAGGCTACAAATGATTGGGAATCAATGAAAAAAGAGTATGAGGGTCATGAGATTGAGTAAGAGGGACCTATGGGTTGGGTGTCATTAGCCATGCTCAAGTTACCAATTTTTGAATTTTATATGACTACAGTATAACACACCTTGCCTTTATGTGAATCCAACATGAGTGTTTTTGTGGTGACTAAACTTCAACCAAGAGCATGTCAAAGTACATAATTAGTGTATATAATCTATAATTGAAAGTATTTAAAATGATTGAAATTAAAAGAGCAAGGTTTAGGAGTACACATGTGTATCGATATAACCACGTCACCTATTATAAAGTTGATTTGAAAGATGTATCATTATATGCATCTGAAATGTATATTAGGAAAAATATGTATAAATCTAGAAAGTAAATATATCTAAGGATATAGAGAGAGATAGAAAGATTGGAAGGTACATACCCCCAACCTTAGAGAAAAGGTGAGTTATCACTTGATAGTTATGATTAGCTCATCTATGAAACCCAATCAATATTATAGCCTAGTGAGCATGAGTGAAAAAAGTCAAATCATACTATCAAATTGGTATGGCTAGATGATATAATCAAGTGTAACTAGAAAAATTGGTAAAATTGAGTGATTTAATCACCTCAACCATACCAAAAGTGAACCAACTACTGTAGTAAATTGAATCAATGTAGTGTCTAAAATAACATCCTCATGTGTGATAATAGTACTTGAGAGGGTTTTGAAATCTAAAATTATTTTAATTTTTTTAATATTAGGTGTAAATTGCATAACATATGCACCTTATATAAGTCTCTTGTTGAAATTGTGTATAACAATGGTACCAATGTATATAATTATGCCACAACTGTGAGTCTAAATTATATAATTTTTTGCTTTGGCCAATTCATAAACTATGTAAGTGTGAAGAAAAAGCTTCCAAAGCATGCCCCCACTATATATAGAGAAATATGAAATAAGTGCCAATGTGGACTTTTTTCAAAATATGCTCCCAATGTAATCTAGATGTGCTAAATATTGAATGGGTATAAATAACATATTTTCAAAACATTCCCACACTAAATTTGAAACTATGAATGTATGGAAGCTGTGCCTATATGACATACCGCCATTGAATCTAAGAACTATGAAGGTGTGGAAGCCATGATATATGGCATGTCCCCACATATGCCAAATGTGGAGAACATGCCTCCCCTCATATGCCCACCCTTTGAGATGAGGAAAGAATATAAACTTGTATTTAACTCACGTCAAAAGGATAATACAACTATATAATCTATGAATGGAAATTTAAACACACAATATTTTTAAACATTATCAATTATTGATGATTTATTTCTTATAAGAATATACCAAGTCTCAATATCTTTGAGTGCACTACTTAAAGGGTGCACCAAGAAAGGGTTGGGAATACCATTGGTGCATCAAAATATTATTATTTCTTATACCACAACTTAAAATTAACACAAGTCCCTCATATACATTTACCTAAGCATCGACACCTTCCTTACATGATCCTCCAAACAAATCACCACCTCAAATAACCCCTACCTAGGTCAAAACATTTTTTGTCTTCCTCAAAAAATAGTCAAATGATCTGACCCTATTTTTGGAAATGAGTACATTATGGGATTAAGTCATCCTAGGAAACTTAGTTTGGGACCTAACTACTTTATTTCCTAAACAACTGGGTCAAATAGGTCGATTATGTTGGCTAAAACTTCAAAAGTTTTTAAGGTTAGATTTGTTTATATTAACACATATTTCACTCCATTTTCATAGAAAGATAGAGATGATCATTATTTTTTACTTATTTACAATCCACTCTTCCACCATTCTACTCAAGGAGTCATTGCTTAGGGTTTACAATTTTAGATAAGAGTCTTGTCTTATGGAAATGTCTTAAATGCATAGCAAAAGTATTATACCCCAGAGATGACCTATCTTGGTGATCCTTATGAACCACAAAAACCTCTTGCAAAGCACCATTGGCTAAGGGAGAGATTGGGCCTCGATGTGTTCATCTTCAAGGTAAGTATGCCTAACTCTTACTCCTCTACTTTGGTAGATAAAATTGCATAAGTAATGGATTATAAATTTATATTTCTCTCCATGCACTAGGATTAAATCTAATTTAACTTGAGTATAGTTCTTATTTGAATGTTTACTTTTATGTTTATTCTCCCCCATTTGTGCCACAAGCTTTGGTGAGCACTAGATTAGATTTAATTTACTTTGGCATTCACTTTCTTAGAAACCATAGAACCTAGCTAGGGTTATTATGTGGTATTGATTGATTAGAGGATTTGGAACCCTCTCTAGTGATATTGTGTGGTAAGAGACCCCTTAGTTAGGTCTAGCGGTTCCATATTGGTCATGACCTCAATTGTTTGAATGTACCAACAATCAAAAAGGCTAAGTCATATTCACTTTCCCTTGTATACATTTTGGTGAACTCAACATGCATCTAATCCTTGCAGGTTTTCTTTCACACTTTCATTTATTTAATTTTTACATCACTGGATCAAATCTATTGACTCAGTCTAACAGTTGTGCATAAGTTTAACACAGTCAATTTGATCAACTTTTCTTGGTTTGTGAAAGCCATCTTCAACTACAAATAACTATATTGATCCATTTGACTTATTTTATTTATTAAAATATAAGTTTTTAGACTTAGTCAACATTAGAATATGTTAATAGGTTAAAAATATTCATATAGATGTCATAGTATAAAAACAATAAATTCAAGATCATTAAAATGGCTAGGTTCATTCTCACTACCTTAGTCATTTATTTCCTTCATTTCATTTTTCAATCTATGAAATTGTAACCCTATAGTCAAGTAAGTCAACAAGACTGATTGATTTATTTAATTATTTCTTACCAAGAGACTCAGTGAACTTGTTTAACTATGTTTTTTTGGCCCTTACTTCAACAAAAATAATCAACCTAGTCGATTCTATTATATATTGTTTGTATACTTCATCAACTAGTTGACCCATTACTCTTCAAGTAAAGGAATTAACTCAAATTACTAGTAATTAACTCATATTTCATTTTACTACTTTATTGATTAGTGTAACACACATAGACTAAATAGGAAATTTCAATTTATCTATTTAGTCACACTAATTTTTATTTTATTCACACACTTAAAAACTACATAATTAAAAAAATATTAAATAAATTCTACCCAAGGTCTACCTCCTTGGATTTGATCACCAAAGAGGAAGTCAACTCAGTTTTTTTGGCTAAGTATAAATATGTGGTTGATGGTGTATATTACCAGATCACCTAACACCCTTATCATTGAGGTATTGTGAAGTGAGGCGGCATGACTCACTACCAAACCACTAAAATCAGCAATATAGATCCATTTCAGCATTAATGACATGAAACCATCTTTATATTACCTTTCTAGTTCCCTTCTAAATCCAACACCCTATTACATTTACTTCCAAAATTAGAATTTAAAACATTTACGAATGGCCCCATAGATTAGAATTTTTATTTTGATTACTTGCTCTTTGATAATTGTATTTTGTATTGCAAAACTTATATTGGACTAGGTTGGTACAAGGTTTATGATGCACAATGCAACTAGATCAACTGAGTTGACCTAGTTTCTTATGTGTTTATTTCAATTTATTCTAATAAATAACACTAGATCATCTAGGGTCATAACTTTCAAAATAATTATTTACCCTCATAACACAATTGATCCATTGGACTGTGTCTCTCATAGTTTTCCATTATATATGAAACAAAATCTTATCTAACCTAATCTTTCACAGGCTAGTCAAATTTTATTTATATAGAACACAGTCATTTTATCTAACCCAGTCTCTCACAAACTAGTCTCAAATGATTCCCCATCAAACATAATAGACCTAATCAAATGTATCCTTTCCAAAATTATTTAGTTGGTATTCCTTTCAAACTTAGTTGACCTGGTCTATCCCGTACCACTTAGATCTTTCAGTTATTTATCTTGAAATCTTGCTTAGTCAATCTAGTTTTATATCTAACAAATTGTGTTCCTATATTTCACCTTTTATCTCTAGTATTATATCCCCATTATAAGGATCATGAAATCCCCAATTAGAATCTTTTTGGATAAAATTAATCTATTTAGATGATACATGGGCTATATTTTTCTTCCTACCTTTATTACCCAAGAAGATACTCACTTTTGGTACACATTCTCTCATCCTTCATCTTTGGACTTAAATATGGTTCCTATTAGCCCAACTAATGATATTGATGGATAAGATCCATTTCACACTTCTCAAGACAATTCCTTTGAAAATCACCTCATTACGCTATAGGGGAAATGACACAAGCTTAACCAATAACCATATATGAAATATTTTAAAAACTAATAACCTATTGACTACCAATCCTCCACCCAAAAACACATCCCCTAATACCAATATAGGTAATGTTCCTACTACAAATCCTAAAAATCTAAATTTAAACATTAATAAGATCAATCCACCAATTGACACCACTAAAATTATTGCATAAATAGGTCAACAAATGAATACTATGCAAACATCTCATAATTCTCAAATGATGCAAATTAAACATCATTTATTAAACATGGCTAATCAACCTCATATTCTCATACCTCAAAATAACCATAATTTTATCCTCTCACCTCTTAGAGATGCCACAATAAATATCATTCCTAAACCCCCTATGCATGGAATGATGCTCCAAAATATTTAAAATGAACCTTTAACACCCTTCATTATATCTATTGATTCTCTCCAACTATTAAATATGATGGTACTAAAGAAGCCACATCTTATCTTAAATCATTTATCAATCTTTATGAAGTGTGGATTGAAACAAATATTTTTTCTTCTACCAAAATTATAGTCAAAAAATTCATAGGAGATGTATTAGAATGGTATAATCAACTCCCTCAACATTACAAATGGAAACTCAAATATTTAGTCAATCTTCTAGTAAAATAATTACAACACAATGATCTTCTTGAAAATTGTCATAGTCACCTTATCAATGCTAAAAAATCTCCTTTTGAATCAGCTTATGATTTCATTAAATGATGGAAATCTTGGGCTCATAATGTTCATCATAACGTGACTGATGATATCTTATTTAAAATATTTATAACCACCTTAACACCTTACCTTCAATACATAGTTCAAAAATTTTCTCCCCAAACTCTAAATGATATAATTGATCAAGCTAAAATACAAGAATATATTGTGAAACAATCAGAGCCCAACCTTAAGTCCATCAAGGGATCTTTCTAAAACTACACTAATATGATAACTAACAATCCTCCTAAAATAAAAATAAGAATAATAAAAGTGGATAACCCCCAAGCTTCTCATACACCATTAACAATTCAACAAATGAAGTAATTATTAGCTCCTTTTAAACATTTCACCTACACTAACAATCCACCTACATAGTATGATGTTAACAAATTTTGTTGGTTTCACAGTAATACAAGTAATTTCATGAAACACATGATGGGCTCCTAAAATTTGTTGTTTATTTTATGTTTAGATATACCTTCAACTATGATATAATAATCAGAATATGTCATCATGATTATGTCAAAGCCTTTCAAAATAAATAAGTTACCAGGCCCTTCATCATCCAAACCTACAAAGAAATTCTACTTCCAACCCACAACATTCCAAAAGATATGTGTGCATTTTATGGTGATTATGACTAATATTAAACCAATTCTCAATATGTGAACACAACCAAAGTAAATTATAGACATAAACGCACCTACAAAGATCCTATCACTAAACCTAAAAACCATAAACTAAAGAACAAATTCTAAAAGACACCATAACCACCACTACCCTACCTTCTAAAATAAATGATGATACGCTCCCATAACCATAAACTCAATCTAATTCTCTTTTTTTTTTAAAAACCATTGTACCTCCCAAGCCTCATGTTGGTTCTTCATATTCTAAATCACATTGTAATTTCCTAGAAGAGCTCAATTCAATGCCTTGTAAATACTCATCATGGAGTTATTTCTTACTTATCCATATCACTAAATTTTTTTAATGCAATAATTACAAGATATTTAAGAACCACCATCCTTTGAGTTTGAATAACCTCCTTAAAATCCTTCACTGATAGAAGTACATGATATTGAAACCATTTGTACTTATTCCAAACCTTTCATATAATTTATATAAGAAGACATGATTAATGATGAAATTCTTTTCTAAGCTAATGATCCACCTCTTTCTACTAAAATTATATTTAATAACACCCTTATTCCAAAAGTCTAAGTATATGAAGGGTCAGGAATTAATGTTACCTCCCTTTAGTTAATTCAATAAATTAGATATACCAAAGATCACTTAAACTAACTTGTCTCACATGTTGAAGATTTGATAAGACAAAAAAAAACCAAAAAAAAAACCACTTAGTTGTATTTAGCTCCGCCTCACTATTGGAACTGAGACTATACATACCAAGATCATGGTCCTTGATTTACCACTATTTACAACATACTCATAGGTCGATCATGGACACATCATATGATGGCTATTGCCTCCTCAGGTAGTTAATGTATTAAATTCATCCATATTGGCAAACCTTATAAACATGAGGATGATCCTAATCCATGGAGTATCCAACAACCTAACCCCAAATCTCAATACTAGGTTCCAACCATTTAATGAATTAAAAGTTTACCTATACCTAAATTTGTTAACATGAATCCATATTTACAAGTCATTCTTACCGATTCTGATGATCATGTACCAAATGACTTACAAAACACTTTTAATACCACTAGGTTACCACCTTACATTTTGGAATGGCTTCCTCCTTTCATTCTACATGATCATACTATCCCTCTAGTTAATGAGATCATGGAAATTCCTCCTCCATGTTGTAGACACCTAAAACTAGCCACCAATGACCTCTAACCAAGCTTTAAACCAATTTCTAGAAAATATCACAATTTGGCCTAAAAACACTAAAAAACAATAAATGGTTTAAACTTGTCATATAAAAGTGATGATTTTGGCAAATATATCTCTAAATGGGGAAATGCATTTTATGAAAAACCTAACTTTGATCATTTCATTCCAAGTTAAAATGATGATTTCACACCTGGGTGCTCTAGATTGCTTTTTTCTACCAATTTTCTTACATGAGACACGTGCCTTTATTTTGTGTCAACAACATCCTAAATAGGATAATGGTTCCAAAGAATCTAACATTTCCTTTCAATTCTAATACAATCAATTTTTGACCCAATAATATGACATTTTGACCAGTTTGATTAATTTGTGCACCAATTGTCAAGACTTGCACCAAAATTAATTAATCATGTTTAAGGCTAATTAATTTGAATCAAGAGCTTAAATGAATTTTCCATGGAGGTTATTGATTATATCACTAATGGAAATTAATTATGAATATCTTCATCATCATGTGACATCATTCTATGGGGTGGCATCCACAAGCCATAAGTGCCTCATATATCTAATTAAGCCCTCGCATGCCTATCTATCCCAAATATTTATGAGGCAATTTATTGATTTTAGCCTCAAAAATTGAACGGATTATTAGCCATACATATTCATCTTGAGATGGATGGTCTAGGTTCATTCTAATCATTTACAAAAATCTATAAATAGAGGGCCTCACACTCAAAAATTTAAGCTATTTTGGTGCAAAGTTATCATGCCCAAATGACTTCAAAAGCTCTCTAGAGATAAATTTATCATGAAAAAATGATTTTAAAATCCATTTGATATTAGTTTTATTATGCCAAATTATCGAGGAAGCTTTATAAAGCCAATGATGTCAAGAGGAGGTGGAGAATAGACAAAGCTTCATTGACAAAGACCTTTGAAGCATAAACCAAGAAAACCACTTCAACAAGCCATCTTGGAGACACAAGGAAGGTAAAAGGATTTGTATTTTATGTTTTAGTTGTGTTTTTATCATAGATTTGTTATTATGTTCCCCTCTTGATATAGATTTAAGGTGTTAATTCCTTAGTGTGTTTTGTTTTGGATTTGATTCCTACACTAACACAATATTAATCTCACCTTATCACAATACTATTTTCACAAATGATATGCTTGGTGGGACCACAACCCATGAATTTGATCAAAAGGTACCTAAAATCATACTACTAACCATATTCATGCAGAATCTTAGATTTTGAGGCCAAAATGGGCGAAAATTTTGATTAAAAAGACATTTTATGGAAGTAGTGATTTTGTCACTATAAACTTGTTATATTATCCTGTAGACCACAAAACTATAACTAAAACAATCATGATTTTGTCTTAAAATAGTGATATTACATTTAGACCAAGTTTTTAGACTAACATATTTTTTATCTGTAGGTCAAATTATGATATTACAATACCACGACTCAATAATCGTGATATTGTAATACTAAGATTTTGTAACTTATGATATCATCGATTGAAGTCACAATATTGTATTTAAACTATTAGTGGTTACCCTATGCCATTAGGGTTAATAGAAAATACTAAAACTCTCTAAGTTACAATACTGTCTTACGACTTGCAGTTTTGTCTATCAGAGTAGTGATTTTATCTATATGGGTTATTTAACTCATGATTTATGATACTATCATATCCAGTTGTAGTTTTATAGAGTTTTGGTATTGAAATGTGGAGTTGTGGTATTACACTATGCAAACTCAAGATCTCACTTTTCAAATTAACTTGTTTCATTCACAAAGGAGCTTCTAAGGTAAACAAATGTTGACAATTTTCTTGTAGGTCCCACTTGAAAAGTGATCAAATCATGCTTAATTAAGTCTTTTAAAACCTCTTTTGGATGCTTAAAAAGAATTAAGAATTTATATTTGGCACTTAAAGGATAACTTAGGGTGTTGTACTTAGATGTTTTTGTATGTGTTTTTCAAAAAAAATTCAACTTAAGGCCAAGGGGCCAAAGAACACCATCAAATATTTCATTTTAGTGCTCTAAAATTGAACTCACTTTAAAGTTAAGTTTTGTTTTGTTTAAATCATTTGATTAGTTAAAATTATTTATGAAAAAGGAAGTTGTGTGTGTATGCTCCCCTCCCATGCCCTTTAGCAAACTTGTGGGATCAAAAGCACCATCTTCATTAAAAACTTGTGCCTTAGTCCAAAGGCATAGAAGATATCTTTTCAAGGCTCTCCCCAAGACTTGCAAGGCTTGGGTGATATAGAAACAACCATAAATCTCCTTTACTTAGTTTTTATATTATGCATCTTGGCTTATGAGAGGGATTTCATCACCTCCAATAAGTTATATAGGGAATCTTTGAACTATGGCTTCATCTCCCAACATTGTCTTCAACCCCTCTCTATAATGGTGTATATAAATTGGTATGCCCTCACTGAGATGATGTTTTGAGCGGTTAAACCATCCATTAATAGAGGCTAAGCTGAGGATGTATGATCATGTTGGACATCACACTCACTGATAAAGTGATGGATGTAGTGGTTGTAAAAAGTGTAAGACTTTTTATAATAAGCCATATGATATGGATGCAATTTATGTGTTGCTTCTCTTATGTGCTAATGTGAAAGTTGGTACATATGAGATCTATCTAGATGTTTGAAATCCTATAGAATTTTAGATGAACCCCACTTGTCATGAAAATATTTTTGATACAAGGTGAAACCAAAGGTCCATGTCATCATATTTTCACTTGAAAAGAGGGTGGTGTAAAATACCCTACTATATAGTGTGCCTTTTTCTTTTGGATGAACAATTAGTTTCCTCTCAAGTGCATGTATAAAGATGGATTTCAATAATATCATGTAAAAATATTAGCTTAAGGCTTAGGAAAATTACTTGGTCATATTTGTCTTTGTCTTAGATTACTTGCTCTAGTTTGGAGTCAAAATTACTTATTAACAAAGGCCATAACCAAACACATTGTCCACCAAATTTATTGAATAAAGATGAATTATGTTGTCTAAGTGAAAATCATCTTTCTCCTTATTCAAAATTATCATCATAAACATTATGTCATATCATCTAAATTGGCATAGTTATGCTGCCCATTTGAGTCTATTCCATTTTCCAAATTTTCTTAAGTCCATTGATAATTTAGATTTGAAATTGTACCTTTCTAAGTTTATAAGGTTGATGTGTTAAGTGGGTACACCATTTTAAATAAAATTGAGGGAACTTGGAATCAATTTTCAATTTGGATTGAGGGCCATTTATAGACTCATTATCACACTTGTCATCTTGGTGCACTTAGGTCCACTTGTGTGTTGCTTACACTCTATGTTCAAGAATGAAATTTTATACTACCCTTCCTAGTACCATTATTTTTGTGCCATGGTAAAAAGAGAGTCTTGAGTCCATTTGATACAACACTTTTTCCTTATAAATCTTTCAAACTTTATGTGTATGTGTCATTTGAGTTGGGGAGCATAGTGTTACACTACCCAAATCATGTCAAACCATTTTTGAATTGGTGTCTTGAAAATAAACATTTGAATCATCTTTTGAGCATTTTAGTGTCCTTATGTTTCTCAATTTGTTTCATATACCTATTTTCATAAAATTTGATTACAAACCAATTTAAATAATATTTTTGAGTCTTTGTCTAGTGTAGTTATGCCATCACTTTTGTCTAATTATTTGTCAAAAGAGTCTAGGTTTGTGCCATTATTTGGGAAAATAATCTATCTCCAAGTTCCTTTTGTTCCATACCTCATACCTATTGATAAATTTTATGTCCAAGAGTCAAATTCATATCTTATGCTAAAAAGTGTCTTAAATCTATTAGATTAAATATTTCATCTTTGTTTCAAGTCTACCTTTTGATGTTGTTTGGCCAAAAGTCCTAGCATAGCCTATTTGAGCCTAGCTTTTGACACCATGTTTGGCCAAAATTCCTAGCAACCTTTATCTAGATTTTGTCATTTTTATTTTTGGTCCATCTACTTGAACTTTTTATGTGAGATGTGTAACATTAGACATTTGATGTTAGCTTATTTTATCATAAGTCATCACTTAAACCTTTTTGGATATACATATACATCCTTTTGACTACACTAGACCAAGTTTGAATCTCTTTTTAGACATTGCTTTTTTTAGAGTTTGAAGAAATCTATTCCCATTTGGCAGCAAAACATTTACTATAGATCCCAACATATCTTCCTACACTCGTAGTGGTGTCATGTACAATCCAAGGCTTAGTAATATAGGTGAAAAAGAATAAATGGTTCAATACCCCTATGTAGAGGATGTTGTTTATGAGACAAATCCTTATCCATATTATAACACTAAAAAGTGGGTACAAAACTAAGACCCATTGTCTCACTATTTGGTTAACACACCTCTATACTCGAAAGAGGATCAGGAAAAAATAGAGAAATACCTAACTGTGGTACTTTCATTTTAAGATTCATTTCCTCAACAACCATACTATGTTACTACACCATGAACCTATGATTCTTATCTATTCAATCATCACTTATTGGAAAATAAAGATGAGATTTTAGTTAGAGATACAGAAGTAGCGGATAAATTTCCAGTAAATTTCCCCCATGAGAATTTTCCAAGCCTAGTAAGAATGCATCATAACATACTATATAATTAATAGGATTCTTCTAACAACCCTCTAGCTCTAGTCCCAAAAACATATCAGGACCTTAATATGCTTGTAAAAGGAAAATACCTCATAGAGGATCAATTTATAAAAATGCAGACAACATACCAAACTTATTTGAACCTAACATGTAATTTAAATAATATGACCATGTCAAACATGCCTCTCATTGATTTAGCTCCTTTAACATGAGTTTTAATGGGATTGAATGGTCAAGAAAATTATGGTTTAGAACTATTTATGAAAAACACTTTGATTGATAACATGATCAATACCTCAACCATTGAGGAAGTGTCTTTTAATTCTACATAGAATAACTAGTAAAACATAGTGGAAAATACATAAGTAATGTCTGATTTGAACCAAAGTGGTGTAAGTGCACAAAAAACTAGTCAAAAACAAAATGTTTTTTTAACTAACACCATTAGTAGTTCTTAAAATTAGGCACTACGGGTTTCGACATCCCAATATCAAACAAATACCACTAATCCTCAACTAGCTTCTTCTTCAAGCACTCAACTAATAGGATTAGGTAGCCAGCCTATGACCAATACCATGCCACAATAAAATATGATAAATGTTACAAAAAAATAGGCACAATCTAATGTATCAATACAATAGAGGAAAAACATATTACTACTTTAATAGGGTCAACCAATGTTACACCTCATCAGGTAATAATGAACATACCTATTTCATTGAAAACTAACAAACCAATTCAAAACCAAATGATGTCTAAACAACAATGTGTATTGGTCAGTGACAAATGCTAAATATCTAACATGAATCTACTTCCCAATAGGGATTCATGTAAAAATGAGGTTCCAATATTCCTCAAGTACCTATCAGGCATCCATTACCTTTCATGTAGAACATGCCACAAGTTCAATGATAGGGTCTTGGTTCACAAGTCCCCCTCAACAATAAGGTTTGATTAGTCAGAAAGATGTCCCTATTTAAGCTTAGCATGAACATTACATCAATCCTAGCCATATCCTTCCATCCTAGCCACAATTTAATCAAAATCAAATCCATATACAAAACCCCAACTAGAATATTATGCAACTGCTAAATAAATTTTAGCAATCACATCCTAATCTGTGAATGTGCATTCCTAGTCCATTCCCCAACCAAACCAATGCTCCACAACAAAATATAACTCTACTATACCCCAATTAAAGTTTTCCACTTGTGACCACCTAGCCTCTACCTCAAACTAATGTTCCATCTAGTTTCTTAGCCTAAGAACTGCAACAAATGAAGGATGGTATTACCACCATCCAAGATGAGAAACAAAACATAAAGTTTAAGTTAGATGATGTGTGTTCTTATCCTTTTAACAATGAGTACTTGTAGATACCATTTCTTCTAGAATAGAAATCACCAAAATTTGACAAATAAAAATAGAAAGGTGACCCAAAAGCACATTTGATAGAGTTCTTTGTCATGTGCCAGCTAGTGGCATACAATGACATATAATTATTGTTGTTTTTTCCAAGAAGCTTAGCTGGACATCTTTTTAGTGGTTTTTAAAGTTTCCCAATAATTTAGTGTCAGATTTTGATGTTATTTTAGATAAATTTTTACAATACTTCTCATACAATCTTTAGCATGAGATTTCACTAGTTGACTTGACACAAGACAAATAAAATTTGGTGAAAGATTTTCAATTTATCTACAATGATAAAGATCCCTTGTAAGCCAATCACCCATAGTTTACCATATAAATAATTATTTGCTATATTTACTAAGAATTCCATAGTGAGATATCCTATCATCTATAACTACAATGTGCACATGCTTTTAAAGAGATCATTAACAAAGGTTTATTGATTGAGTTAGCCCTTATCAACAAAGGAATCATCAAGATTACTTCATAAAATCAAAATCAAGCTACCAATCAAGGAAATGGCCAGAACAAAAACTGGAACCAAGTCCAAGTGTAAGAATCACAACCAACACATTCCAATAACTCTGAAAAACCTAAGCTATTTAATCATAATAAGAATGTTATGGGAAATGGAGTCATTGAGTCATGACATGTCCAAATGGTACAAACACTATGTGCTCATCCCATTCCATATATGTAAATTAATCCTAACCTATAACCTTTTCAACAAATGCAATAAGCACAATAGCCTAGGCCCATGTAACAAACACAACCTTTACCATTACAAACCCATCCTCTAAGGAGACTAGTGCTTCCTCATCACATTTTTAGTGACCCTTGAGAACCTATTGAATTTATATCTCATAAAATTACCACCACTAATTTGATTAGTTGGCCTATACCAAAACATTATCCTATGGGTATTCCTTATCCTGATTGGTACTGACAAGATGAATTCTATGAATATCATCATGTTAATAGAAATAATTTATGACATTGTGTAAAAATAAAACATTTTATTTAGAATATGTTGGATAATAGGGAGATAACATTGTATGGTTGTGCTTCCACTTCAAATCATAACCTTATAATCTATCAAAACCCATTTTCACAAAATAACAACCAACCACAACAATAATAACAAAGATAGTGGCCAATGTAACACCAAAAACAATAGTATCAACAATAAACATCAAACCAATAGGCTCAATAGAATCAAAAGTGTCCAAATAATGGACAAAACCAAGGTTAGAACAATATTAATAACCAACAACTTACCATGCAATTGCACATGACTACAATAAGGTTATAGGCCATATTATAGGAGGTCATGTTAATACCATGTCCATCAATCCAAAATTGAATACCAATCAATTAAGACCTTAGATAAACAATGCCAATCAACCAAGTCATACTGGTAATCTTTTCTTGATCTGGGACCACATACAGACATACCAACAAGCAAGGACTAATAATTTTGGACCCTATATAGATAACTCATCATTGCCTCATGGCTACACACAACTACATCAATGTTTGAGACTTATTCTATTTGGTCCCCCATCATCACCATCATTTGTTAAAAACCATGGTCCTATATCTAATCTCAATTATACAATCACAACTTAATGGTTGAAGACTACCATTCCATGCCCATAACCATCTTTCACCTCACCCATCATCCAACCAACTATTCTACCATGGAACAATCCTTTTACCACTATCCAAGAAAATAAGTTTTACATTGTGAAATAATTAAAAAATATGCAAGCATAAATCTCCATTTTAGATTTTTTTACGAATGTCAACAATCCAAAAAAAACATCTTAAATGAGTTCCTTAGCTGATCCATAGTTTCAAATGACATATCCTATAACCAATTTCAAGATTTGGTTAGATACCTCACTCCATCCCAACAATTAACCTTCCACTAAAGTGATATGTCATCCCTTGGCCCACTATATAATAATCCATTATATGTTGAAGTTTACATAAAATGACATAAAGTGAAACATGTACTTATAGACAATGGATCAAGTCTAAACATAGTGTCTCTTAATCTCAATAAGATTCTGAAGTACATGATGGTATATATCCAAGTAGAAATGATAACCATCAAATCCTATGACAATGAAGAATGAGAGTCACCAGGTACTATCAATTTACCAATTATCCTTGGGCCATTGACCCATGATACACTTTACCATGTGATAGATATTGACTTGTCATAAAATATGCTTTTGGGTAGACCTTGGTTACATGAAATTCATGTAGTCTCATCAATGTTGCACCAATGTATTAAGTTATCCAATTCAGTAATGAAGGTTTATATACTAAGAGATTTACATCCATATGATCATTACAAACATCTAGAGGCTGAGTTCAAGAGCTATAAATACATTTTGGAATGAATATAATTGACAAATAAGACAAGGGAAAGGTAATACTCCTTGATTTATTAGAGGAAAACTACATTGAACTTGAAATACATGATTCACTCTCCCATATGCCACTTCCTAAAGTAGCCAATAATTATATCATCTCGAATAATAACCTAGGAGAGTACTTAACACACAACACCTTTCACATTGTAAATCTTCCATAGAAACTAAAGTCCTTTGGAAGACCTAAATCCAAGATACTTCGTATAGAATGGAAATAAAAGGGAAAAGATAAACTTCATAGTCGAAGACCTGTTACTTTCATTCTAGCATCTGGCCTATAATATGACCCTTTCGAAGGAGATGAATCATGGTTGTACAATGATAAACAGGTTGATTGTTATAAAAATGCAAAATATCCTATTCCTAATAAGATTATAGTATGCCATGACTTTGAAGGAAGAGGCCTTAGACAAAATCAACAAAGAGAACTTGAGTTAATTTCTATGACTAAGTATAAAGGAACCTATTAACTGGGATTTAAATTACTTGCGGTGACCTCACTTTTCTTGTTCACATTCCATCACCTATGACTAGTGATGATGATGTCGATAGTGAAGCAGAGTCTAATCATAGCCTTTTTTATGACCTAGCCCAAAAAAAAGTATTTGATATTCATATTATTTTTACCCTTAGACCAATCATTCATCATAATCCCCTTCTATTGAATTATCCCAAATCGATAGATTGGGACTAGTAAGAATTTAAAGTGGAAGTTGATGAGTTTTAGAGCAATGAATATTTCTATGATTTTCTTAGCTTTAGGGATAATGTTATGTTGGGAGACCATAAATCATGGTTCTCAATCAATTTGGTGTAGACATCTAGTTCCTAGCACCATTTATGTTGAAATTGTCAATCTTACTTGAATTGCACTCAAATGCACATTTTAGGTCAAAATCACTAAAATGCACTAAATGGTCCAAGTTTGTTAGTTACAAGTGCTGATTTAGTCTAAAGTATCCTAAATAGGTAAATACATTTTATGTGATACCTAACTTTGATTGATTATCCTTAAATAAGTAAATGCATTTTATGTGATACCTAACTTTGATTAATTCATTTTTAGTCAAGATGATGATTTTACTTTTTTTTTGCTCTAGATCATTATTTTCTTCTAATTTGTTAGTACACATCACGTATCGTTGTTATTTTGTGTTGGTAACATCCTAAATGTGAATACGGTTCCAACACATCTAACTTCGCCTTCCAATTCTTTTTGAGTTAAATTACAACCCAATAATATGACTTTTTGATCATTTTAATTAATTGAGAGCCAATTTCCAAAGATTTGCACAAATATTGATTAAGATTTCCAAACACTACATGAATGGATTGACTTAATTTAATTAGCTCTCTATGAATTTTTATTTGATTTCTTGGATTAATTCTTGACTAATCATTATTTTAATACACTCTACATTTTGGCTTTCTTAGTAGGACCTAACACATCCTACATACCAATAATATCAATAGACAAGTCTTAAATTAAGATTTGAATGTTTAAAACTTGTTAAATTTGATTTTCTAACTTTGTTTGGTCATATTTCATCTTCATAATTTTACACAAATACCATTAATGGTATTTTGTAACAAAAAACTATCATAAACTAACCTTCAATAGTCATATATAATCACTATCAGTCATATATAACCATCAACGGTCACTTTGTGCATCCTAGAACCATCGACGGTCACTGTGCAGGGTAACAAGCTAATAAGCCATCTTCTAGAGCTTGGTTTGGGGTCATACAAACTCTATTTTTTATGGTTTTTTTAAGGCCATGTGTTTTCACCTAAAGTTTCAAAATATGCTATCAGTCTACCTTCAAGTTGTATAGGTTTTTAACAAAATCAAGTTGTTAACCAAGTCTAATCTAATGCATTTAATTCTTGAGGTTTTGCCTTCAGGTCGATAGGTGTTTACTTTTCAAAGCTAAAGGAGGTTATCTAACTTTTTACATAGGGTCTATTTGAAGAATACTAATTCATATTTGCTTAGATTTTTTTAACCTTCTTTTGGGATGTTTAAAAAGAATTAAAAAATCTTTCATTTGGTGCTTAACGAAAATTTTAGGGTGTTTTATTGAATAGTTTTTGTGGTTATTTCTTCCAAATTTACAACTTAAGGTCAAGAGACCAAAGAACATCACTAATTTTTTTGATTTAAGTGCTTTAAATTAAAAACATTTCAAATTTTGTCTTCAATAGATCATTGCTTTGTTAAAATTGAATGGCAAAAATAAAGATTGTACATGTATGCTTTCCCACCCATCCCCTTTAAGGAACTTATGGGATCAAAAGTACCATATTTATTACAAATTACCATAGTCAAAGGTGTAAAAGAGATCTTGTCAAGGCTCTCCCCAATACTTGTATTGCTTGATTGATCTAGAAACAACCTTAAATCTCTTTTACTTATCATTTATTTTTGGATCTTGGCTTGTGAGGGGGACTTTATTATCTCCCATAAATTCTATAGGGAATCCTTGCCATGGGAATTATTTTCCTAGAATTGTCTTCAACCCCTCTCCATGGGGGGTTATATAAATTATGATCACTCCACTGGGATGATGACTTGAGTAGTTAAACCATTTTATATCATTAGGGCTAAGCTCAAGACGTATGATCATGTTGGAAATCACACTAAACTGAGCAAGCGATTGATGTAGTGGGTTTAAAAAGGGTCATACATTTCTATAATAAGTCATACGATGTGGACCTAATTAACGTTTTGCTTCTCTTACATTTTTAAGTGAAATTTTTATGCATGGGATCCATCTAGAAATGTTCATAAACTTGCTAGTTTAGTTAACTCCACTTTACCACACCTTGTTAGTTTAGATCTTAATATGATTAATTAGTTGATTTGTCTTTATCTTAGATTACTTGGTCTTGTTTTGGGTCAAAACTTTGTTGTTAACCAAAAATTGTAACCAAACACATTTTCCCAAAATTTAATGAACAAGGAGGTGTTAAGCTGTCTAAGTGAAAATCATCTTTTTCCTTATTTAAATTGTCATCTTAAAAATTATGTCAACTTGGTATAATTGGTGAAGTTATGCTACCCATTTGAGTCTAAAACATTTTTCAAATTTTATAAAGTCCCTAATTGATAATTTAAATTTGGAATTAGACTTTTTCAAGTTCTAAAGGTTGATGTGTTAAATTAGGTTCACCATTTGCACATGACTTGTTTTAACTTGGGTTCAATTTTCCATTTGAATTGAGGGTTGTTTATAGACTCAACATTACATTATCATCTTGGTGAACTTAAATCATCTTGTGCATCACTTGTACTTTGAGTCTTAGAACACATTTTATACTACCCCTTTATCACCATATGATGACATTGTGATGCCCATTTTGTTTTAACTTTATACTTATGAATTTTTGCATGTATACACATCTTGATTTTCTTGGTTCATATTGTCTCCTTCATGATCCAATGGGTTTTATTCTAGTTTTCTAGTATCAACTCATCGAATTTGAACTAACTTTTATAGTATTGACTAATCATAAAAGTCCATGTTTTAGTGTGTAAGTCACACTCTAGATCTTTGAGTTATCATACCCTCTTCCAATATATATGATTTCAACTTTACCAAAGGTTGAGTAAATTCATGAACACATTCTTCTAATTGTATTTATTCTCAACCATCCTACTTTTATAGTCTCTTTGATGACTTAGTCATTTGTTTAGAAGAAAGATCACAATCCATCCCTTATTTAAGCATTTATAAAAGATTGTCCAAACCATTTCAAATGTGTAGAACAACATTTCTAAACATGACACTAAGGTACACTCATAATGGGGTCTCATGTGGACTTAGTTGCAAGGTAGATCATTGTTATGATGAACATAAGTATTCCATCTTGTTTGAGGATGTTTCCCTCTTTGAGCCTATTTGATGAAAACCATTCCATTACATGTTGATTGTTTTGCATTATCCCCATCTTTCCCATTAGATTTGTATTCCATGCTCAAAGGTTAATATTTTGGGATATCCTCCTTTTATTTACACACCATGCTCAAAGGTTATAACTATAGGTTATCCCCCTTCAACTTATGTGAGTGATCCAACTTCATAATGTGAAAAGGTTACCATTTTAGGCTATTCTCCTTCACCTTGTACTAGATATCAAACTTCACAATGCGTAAAGGTTACCATTTTAGGACCTCCTCCTTTAGTTTGCATGAGAAACTAAAATATGTATCATCCTATCATTACCTTTCTAGGCACACTACCTATATTTATTGAGCCTATTTTTGAAGATCTCCCATTTGATGAACTAAATTGTGTTGATCCCTTTTTAAATAGTCTAATTTTTAGAAATCCCATTACTTAACCAAAAACCATTGTTCTCGCTAAACCAAATGTTACCCACTTTAGAATTTTTGTACCAATATTTGAGCCAAAACAAGAACCATTTCCTCTTTAAGAACCATCTTATGAAGAGCATAATGTGTTCAAAGTTGATATTTTGTAACTAATTATGAACCAAAAACCCAATGTTATTATTGAAACACCCATTTGTGACAAGTCAACCTATGATGAATCACCTATTCATATGTTACCTATTTTTAAAGATCTTCATCTCCTTGACAAGCTAGTCTCTATAGAGTTATCTCTTGATCTTTTTCCACTTGTCCAAGAATCTCCTTTTGATAGAAAAAATTATTTCAAGTCATCCCTTGAGTGGTACCCTCTCTTTGAGGGGTTTCACTTAGATGAGATAGTCCATGTTGAACCCTTCCTAGATGAATCATTTTTTGTTGAGCCCATTATGCCATCATAGGCCATTATTTGTCCAAAATTTAGCATTCAACATAACATTAAAAATTAGCCATATCAAATGAATAAACAACATTAGAGATAGGTTCTATTTTTGAACCAACATTAGATTTAACATTAGAATGAGAATAAACATCAATTGTGACATTAGATTTAGAGTCCCTTATATCAAAATCAAATTCAAAAACACAATATAGTATTATTTATTACAACATTGGTTATAATTACCTTGTGGATCAATTTGAATATATTTGTGATCCTTCTACATTTTTTGAGGATGATTATTCAGTATAGACATGGGTTCTCATAATATATCCTATGAGGATTGTGCTATCATTCATCATTCCATTATTCCCACCCAATATAGCCATTATATTAATATTCCACATCCCACAAACATTGATTGGGACTAATAGAAGCACACTTTGTTAAACTAAATCCATTGTGACATACAATTTGTAGAATATTAGAGGGGTCAAGACCAAATTCATGTAGAAGAAGAACAATCTTCTAGTAAAACCTTTTCGGAGGCACTAAGGGACAATTAAATAAAAAAATCAACATCTTTTAGTGAAACCTTTTTGAAGATGCTAGAAGATAATCAAATTAAAATGTTAATAACTCTTCATGAAACCTTCTCAAAGGAACTACGGGATAATCAGGGCAAATTCATTGGTGAAAACCTTATCGAGGCACCAATAACTAAGCACAAAAGTTCTTCACTACTTGGTGAATACATTATCAAAGAACAAATCAAAATAACTTCCAATCTATAGAATAATCAGATGGTATCTACTCTCAAGATCAAATAATAGAACAATTTGGTGATCCTATCGAGAACATATTCAAAGGTCTTTAGCCCTACCACAAGAAAAATTATGTTGAATCCAACATCAACAATATTACATGTGACTAAAATTATTGATATTCATTTATTTCCCATTCATTATACATTTCATTCTCAACCACCTATTCATTACCCACTTATATCATTTATCCTAAAATTATTTACCATCACTAGTAATACTTTCCTTTGTAAAAGATATAAGGATGTCTTGTCTCGATGTTTGATGGAAATAGACTTAATGAACAAAAAAAATCACAAACACATTATAGAAATCTAGATCATCAACAAGTTCTTGATAGATCAAATTTTATGAAAGGGTGTTAGATAACAACTTTATAATTGATCATTTATGTTGTCTAACATATTGATTAGGGCATGCATCTCCCTATCATCAAGAGAAACATAATCATTTTTCACTTTTCCAATTACCATTTGCCATTATCATGTCTTATCTCTTGGGGGTAACCCTATAGAATATTTTTAGGCTTATTATACCATTATGTTTCATTTACCACATTTTTTGAACTACATTGCCTTGAGGTCCTTCAGGACAATGTTGGTAGTGCTCAATTTCTATTGAAGTCAACTCGATCACCCATTTATTCATGATCTTGACATTTTAAAAGTATCTTGTCCCATGTTCTCACCTTTTGTAAACAACCTAAGCAATTCTCTTACCATTTTATGAGCAAACTAAGCCAATCATTGCTTGGGGTCAATTTTATTATCATTATAACACTTGTCTTTTGATCATTTTCCTTATACCATGTTTATTTTACCATTTATTTAATAATAACCAAAGATTATTTTTAGCCATCCTATTTATCCTATTTTGATCTTATTTCCTTTGGTTATTCCCATACTTTCTGTGAGGCGATTTTGATCTAGTTTCAACATTTTTAGAATGTCATGTTGAATGATAGTCTATGAGAGTATTATGATATTAGATTTGGCAAGTTATATTTCATCTATCATCTTAATTGGTATCACTAATTATAACCAACTATTGGCAAATTAATATTATATTTGATACCCCTAATTATAACCTCCTTTGGGAAAATTATAATTATGATGTTGTTTCCTAATTATAATTACCTATGGGAAAATTAGGTACAATGCCTTTTTATCATGCATTACTACATCATCTAGTCATTACTATTATTATTTGTCTTATCGTTCACTTTTATTTGTGAAATTTTTATGACCTAATCAAATTTTCACTACCTTTTATATGGGTATAATTACTATGACTTGAGATTATTTCGAGGTTATGTAGGTCATGCTAAATTCATGTTGAGGTCAACTCAGTCCCCCTCTTATCATACACTCTCACCATTTTTGTGAGCTTTTTAAATATTGACACGCTCTCACCATTTCATGAGCACTCTTCTACACTCTCACCATCTTATGGGTTGGACCATTCTATGTCTCTTAATTCTCAATCAAGTTGAGATACTTTGAAAATGCCAAAAATATTTGTGTATTTGATTATTGATATGCTAGTCTTTGTTTTCCTATTTGGCCTTGATTCTTTATTTTATTTTCCAAATACATCTTGATGGTCCACATAGATCTCGATTATTCATATCTTGATCTCATGCTATCAAGTTGTTCTTGCTTGATTTTTATACATTCTTTTCCTACTAAGATCTTGATTTTTCATATCTTGATTTTAAGTTAGGTTCATTAATGTTTATCTTTTTTCTTTGTCTTTGATTTTTTTTAATTGTAAATAACTCTAACTCTAGTTTTGGTCATTATCTACCATTATCCTTAGTTATAGGTATTTAAATTTGAATCAACTCTATGCATTTGAAATGCCATGTCATTATGATTTATTCATATTTATGATGCATAATTTATTTTTCAATAGCAAGCACTTTGTGCTATAGTTTCAAAGTATTCACATCAACACAGCTCTGATGAACAATTCTCAAGATCATTATGCATAATCTAGGTACATGATATGAAAATAGGCATATAGGTAACATGAATTTTAGCACTTGACTCTATGCTTAGATGTGCATCTCTTCATATACGTCATGAGTATAATCAAATATTTTGTCAGTTTTCATCCCTCATTTCATTATATCCCACTTCTTGGGAGAACTACATTAGCTCCATGTCTTAATGGACTTTGTAGGTAGTGCTGAATTTATATTAAGGTCAGATTAACTATCTTTCATTCCTATTTTCATCTCTTTCATCACTTTGTGCATTCTCGTATTCTTGGGTTTTTATGGATTTATAATCCATTATACCATTACATTTATGTTTGTGCCTACTCATTTTAATCTATGCCATAGGTTATTTCTTTGAGCTATTTTACTTACCAATTCACCCATGCTGGGGCACAACATTTGAACCAAGTCACAAATATAAATTAGCTCTATGGGGACATGACCATTCTTTAATTATTTATCAATGATCACAATTAGCCCTATTAGATCACAACTATCTTATCATGATCAAATCTGCTCTATTGGGGCACTTCTTATTATCATCTCTTTAGAGACCACATTCTTATTTTCCTTGAATTCCAAGCTCTCCACACTTTTTCCCATGATGGCAATGTTTTAGTGTGTAACTTGTCTTAGGATTGTTTAATGTTATAAGATCATAGATTTCACTCTCAAATTGGGTGTGGTTCAAAGTGTGTCACTTATATGTTTGGATTGAATCCTTCTCATTCCCCCCATCTTTGGGGCCCATTATACCTCTAATTATATTTTGATCATTGATGGTAATCATGTGTGAAAACATTAGCTCATTTGGATCTAATATGTCTTCTTGAGGGGAGATTAGCTCATTTGGATCATTGATGGTAACCACATGTGCAAGCATTAGCTCATTTGGATATAGTATCTCATTTAGATCTAGTAGCTCATTTAGATCATTATCTCTCACTATCCCTCTCTTTTTGAGAGCCCATCCTTCTCTTTCATCCTAGTATGTCCTCTTGAGGGGGCATCATGGGTCATTTCCAATTTTTTCTTGACAACTCTTTTCTTTGAAAAGATGTTGCTTCTCTTGAATGTCTCACTACACCATCTCAAATAAGGGAAAATTGTAGACATCCAATTCCTAACACCATTTGTGTTAAAATTTTCAATCTTACTTGAATTGAACTCAAATGCACATTTTAGGTCAAAATCACTAAAATGCACTAAATGGTTCAAACTTGTCATTTACAACTACCTATTTAGGTCAAAGTATCCCTAAATAGGGCAATTTATATTATGTGATACCTAACTTTGATCAATTCATTTTGAGTTAAAATAATGATTTTGCCTTTTTGTTTTTTGGATCACTCTTTTCTTCTAATTTATTAGTACATGTCATTTACCATTACTATTTTGTGTTGGCAACATCCTAAATAGGAATAAGGTTCCAACACATCTAACATCACCTTCCAATTCTTCTTGAGTCAAATTACAACCCTGTAATATGATTTTCTAATCATTTTGACTGATTGAGGGCCAATTTCCAAAGATTTGCATAAATATCGATTAATATTGTTTAAGGCTAATTATATCAAATCGATAGATTAAGTGGATTTTCCATGGAAGTCATTGATTATTTCAATATTGGAAATTGATTCTTAATATCTGCATCACCTAGTGACATCATCTATGGGTTGGCATCCAAAAGCCATAATTACAAAAAATATCATGATTATGGCCTCCCATGCCTCTTTGATACAACTTCTTCCCAAATCATGATGATGATATTTATGGATTTAATTACAAATATTAGAGTAATTCATGGCCACACATCTCAATCTTGAGATGGATGATCATGGTTGATCTTGACCAATTCCAAAAAATTATAAATAGAAGGCCTCACACACCATTTTAAGTCTCAATTATTGTAACATTATAATGTTAAAATATATTCACAACTCATTTATGTTTTAATTATTATATTATTCATATTTTGATTAACTTCATTTGATAGGCAATTAGATAGTTTCAATATCATTAGCCTAGCTTTTATGGAGTATTCTTGAGACATTAGAAGAGTTTTGCCACCATTTTTGATGAAGACAAGAATGCTTGATCAAGGGAGAACATGTTTTTGAGTTGATTTTGAGTAATGGAGTCACTTGGGAAGGTAATGTTTTAATTTCTTTCATTTATATCTTATTGTTATTAACAAAACCCCGTATGAATGAATTGGCTTGATTTAATTAGCTCTCTATGAATTTTTATTTGATTTCTTGGATTACTTTTTGACTAATCATTTATTGTAATCCACTCTATAGTTGGAACCTAAAGCCTATTTTTTAGAGTGGGTAAACACCCATAACCAAAAGTAAATACATAAAAAATTGAGGTCCCAAAGTGAAAAACTCTTTGAAACACTTTAAGACTAGGAAAAAAGTAAATAAAAAGGCAAGTCTAGTGGTGAAAACCTATTTTAGGCACCACTAGATAGGGGTGTTCAACCTTATTCAAATTTAGACTAGGAGCCCATTAATGATGAACTTCTTTATAAATTTGAATTTAGTTTTGAAGAAAAAACAAGATTTTGATTAAATCATTCAAGAGTTTCCAAAATTATTTATTACATGGCCATCCTTCCCATTGCGGGGCTTTGATTCATCGTGCTTAGGAGAACTCAAATAACCAGTCCTAATTGAGGACTTTGACATTGTTAATTAGTTCAAATCATTGCCCACTATGCTTGAAAATTGTTCAACCATTCTAGTGGAGGAAATAATAGAGGTTAACATTGGGAATCTAGATGACCCAAAATGGATAAATTTAGGTGCATCCCTCATTGATGAGGAACACAAAGTCTTTACAACCCTTTTGAGGCTATTTGTTGATATCTTTGCATGGGCCTATTCTAACATGCCTGGTTTAGACACCATCTTGGTTGTTCACCACCTTGTGGTATATCCTGATGACAAAATTATCAAACAAAATTTACTTAAAATACATCCTTGCATTGTTTTATTAATCAAGAAAGAGTCGAAGAAAATCCTAGAAGTGAGATGCATAAGGTTGATATACTATTCTAAATAGATTTATAGTGTAGTACCAATAATTAAAAATCTAGAAGGAATCAGGATCTTCACTAATTTTAGAGTGACTTTCCATTTCTAAACATTGACATGATCATCAACTCCACAATGAATTATGAAATGCTTTCATTGATAGATGGATTTTCAGGCTATAATCAGATCAAAATAACACTAAAAGACCACCACAAAATAGTGTTCACCATTCTATGGGGAATATTTTGTTGTCAAGTTATTCCATTTGGTTGTAAAAACATAAGGGCCACATACTAAAGATCCATGACCATCATATTTCATGATATGATGCATGACATTGTTGAAGACTATGTCAATGAGATTCTTAGAAAATCTAAGACTAGGACTGATCATCCAATAGTGCTACATAAAATATTTAAAAGATTGCATAAGTACAAATTTAGGATAAATCCTAATAAATAAGTTTTTGGAGCTACTTCATGCAAGTTACTTGGATTTATTGTGTCTCATCGAGGCATTAGAGTCGATCCACCTAAAGTGCAAGCCATAACTGAAATGCCACCACCAAGTAATTTGAAGTAGCTTCATAGTTTACATGGCAAGATATAGTCTATTTGATTCTTTATATCATAGTTAGCTGAAAAATGCCATCCTTTTATGCATATTCTAAATAAGGGAGTCATATTTCACTTGGATGATTACTTCTAGGTAGTGTTTTAACAACTCAAGGACTACCTAGCAAATCCACCATTTCTCTTACCTCCTACACTAAGAAAGACATTTTTATTATATCTATTATCTATAGATAATGTCCTAGGGCTAATTTTGGCTTAACACGATGATAATTGAAATGAACATGCCATGTTCTATCTATGTTTTACACTAGTCACATATGAACCTAATTATATGCCCATTAAAAAATGTTATTTGGCTATGGTCTTTGCATCTCAAAAACTATCATTACATGTTTAATAGTAAGATCATGGTTATTTCAAAAGTAGATCCACTCAAGAATGTACTATCTAAAACAACTTTACAAGGTCGTATGGCCAAGTGGATCATACTTCTCAATGAGATTGAAATTGAGCATGTCAACCAAAAATCAATCAAGGGGCATGTTCTTATAGATTAGCTTGTTGAATCACCCCTTACTAATACAAAACCACTCACATTCCAACTTCTTGATGAATCCATTATGACCATCATTGACACACCTCTTGAGGAGTAGCATTGGAAGCTATAGTTTAATGGGTTATTCAAAACACATAGATTGGGGGCAATCCTTTTATTTATTATACCCTAGGGGGATCTAATCCTTAAATCATTCTAGATCATCTTTCTTTGTACCAACAACATGGCTAAATATGAATCACTTATTGCATGGCTTTGATAAGTGGTATAATGGAACATACAAAATCTTATGTTTTATGGTTATTTTTAGTTAATCATCAATTAGGTTATAGACCACTTTTAGATCAAAGATGATAAGCTAGTGCCATACAAATTCATGGTCGACACTCTAAAGTAGCAGATTGTTGACATCTACTTTGAACATATACCAAAGACAAGTAATATAACTATATATGCCATGGCTACTATTGGATCTCTAATTTTACAAATAGATACAACTAAAGAGTATTAGTTACTCATCAAGAATTTGCTGGCACTAGCTCATGTACTTCAACTATCACAATGATCTGTGATATTGTTAGTCCTAGTTATATCTAGTATTCAGACTTTTACAACTACCTCCATGACCAAATAATTCCACCTAACTTATTTTACAAGTAATCCAAAGCCTTCATTAAACAAACCACTAATTATACCTTACTTGGATCAACCCTTTACCACCATAGTTTTGATGGAAATCTATTTTATTGTTTAACTTAATCAGAATCTACACTAGTGTTATAGGAAGTTCATGAAAGAGTATGTGGAGCCCACAATGATGGGGTAGTCTTATAAAAAAAGTCTTTCATATAAGTTACTATTTTCTCATGATGGATGTAGATACAATTGCATATGTGAATAAGTGTGATAAATGTCAATGGCATGATAATTTGATTCAATCCCCAACCAAGACTCTCAAACCAATGTTGACACCATGTCCATTTGCTACATGGGGCCTCAACCTCATTGGGAAGATAAACCCTACCTCATCATATGGCCATAAACATATACTTTCCACCATCAAATATTTCACTAAGTGGGTTGAAGCTATACCCCTCACTTAAGTGACTAGAAAGCAAATTTCCAAGTTCATTATTAATCATCTCATATGTTGATAGATATCCCTTATGACATTATATTTGATAATGTAGGGTCATTCAAGAATAAGGATGTTAAAAATTTATGTACCAAATATAATTCAAACAACATTTCTCCACTACATATTACCCTCAAGATAATGGTTAGGCCAAAACATCAAATACAACCATTGTTAACATTCTCAAAAAGATTGTCAATGACGCTGGTCATGATTGACACTTTTTGATATTACGTGACCTTTGGCCATATCACACAAATCATCATACCTTAATAAGAGCCAATCCATACTCATTTATGGTATTGAATTCATTCTTCTCATTGAGGTTGAGTTACCTTTATTATGTATCTCTTTCAAGCATGTTCTAGATAACAATGACTATCAATTAACTTTCCTGTAAGAGATAGAGTCACTTGATGAGAAATGAATGGACATAGTAAACAAAATTAAAACATATAAAAATTGAATTTGAGGCCACTAAAATTAGTGCATGAAACATATATCATTAAATCTTGGTGATCTTATCCTTAAATATTACCAAAAGAATACCACATCCCAAAAGAAGCATAGAGGCAAGTTTAAACCAAACTAGGTAGTCCCTTTAATCATTGTTGTAGACTATGGAATAGGAGCACATAAGTTCACCACACTAGAAGAGGATGAAATTGATGAGTCAATGAAAATTATTCAACTCAAGTGGTACTATGCTTGAGTGACTTGGTGTATTTTATATAAGGACTGTTTCAAGTTGTAATATATTATCGATATTCTTTTTTGTACTTTACCATCCTACCATCCTACTAGCCTATCACTTTGAAATTAACTTAGTAATTAGACCATTACATTATATCAACCAATAATGTTTTTAATCCTATCTACCTATCCCATTTGACCTTGGTTCATCCATTGGTTTTATAACTAGTTTTCACGTGAAGAATCATAGTAGTTTTAACCTAGAAAGGAAGGTAGATCCAAAATACTACCTTTGATTTTAGCATTGTTTCCTTGATTTAGTATATGTGCATTAATTGGGTGATTCCTTACATGAATTTATACTTGAATCCATCCTTATTCATACATCAACATTGTCATCATGTTTTTAATCATTGGTGCATTATTTCTCTTAAATATTGGATCTCTAGATTTAGTCCTTGAGCATATTTTGATCCAGTACTCATGGTATTCTATCATGATGCCTATCATCACATGCTATAACAAAAACCAACTTTATAAATTCTAAACAACAATGAAAACATCAACCTCTCCTCAACCATGGCATTAACAACATCTTGATCCAATCCAAATCATATCCTAAATAGAGTACTTAAATAATTGAATAATTTTAATTTTTGTTAGTTTAGATGAACATCTCCCTAATAGTAAGTTATCCCAATTCATTTTTATTTTTTATACCAATTTTCCATCATACTCCATATCATGTTTGCAAATAAAAGTATAAAATGCTTGCAACTACCTTTGGTCTAACCATTGTACACCATCCCACTTGAATCACATATGATTCTAACTGCCTTTGGGAAAATCATTGCATTTCCATCATTATTTTCCATTTGACTAATTAT
The DNA here is from genome assembly GCA_037957365.1 of Torreya grandis. Classification (NCBI taxonomy): domain Eukaryota; kingdom Viridiplantae; phylum Streptophyta; class Pinopsida; order Cupressales; family Taxaceae; genus Torreya; species Torreya grandis. The sequence continues at coordinate 2,146,008 of JARHVA010002141.1, forward strand.
AACCACCTATGGGAAAATTAGTCTCTTATCATCATACGCCTTCTATTTTTATTATTATAACCACATTTAGGTAAATCATCACCTTTTTTTATTCCACCTATGTCGATGATTATAAACACCTCTAGGCAAGTCATCCTATTTGTCTATCCTAACTGGGGCAACTCAATATGCCACTGATTATAACCACCTTTGGTCAAATTAGTTCTTTCCACCCCATTATTACATCCTTTTAGTAAAATATTTTCCTCTTTTTGAGGGATTGATTTCTGACCCCTTTACCAATCATTCCCTTGAGGGGGCACATATAGTTCATCCGTTATCATTAAAGTCATAGGCATGCAATATTTTTTCATTCTTTGAGAATATGTTACTGTGCTTGTAGCTTGTAATGCCTTCCAAAATAGGGGAAAAATGTGGACACCTAAAACTGGACACCAATGACCTCCAAACAAGATTTAAAAGAATTTATAGTAAACATCACAATTTGGCTTTAAAACACTAAAATATGCTAAATGGTTCGAACTTGTCATATACAAGTGCCAATTTTATACAGTGTATCCCTAAATGGGAAAATGTATTTTATGAGATACCTAACTTTGATTAGTTCATTTCGAGTCAAAATGATGATTTCACACCAATTTTCTTTCATGAGACATGTGCCTTTAATATTTTGTGTCGACAACATCCTAAATGGGATAATGGTTCTAATGCATCAGACATCACCTTCTAATTCCCATCCAATCAAAATTTGACCTAATAATATGACATTTTGACCAATTTGATTAATTTGTGCACCAATTATCAAGATTTGCACAAAAATTGATTAATCATGTTTAAGGATAATTAATTTGAATCAAGATCTTAATTAAATTTTCCATGGAGGTTATTGATTATTTCATTAATGGAAATTGATTATGAATATCTACATCATCAATTGACATCATTTTATGGGGTGGCATCCATAGGCCATAAGTACCATGAATATCTAATTAAGACCTCCTATGCCTTTTTAATGCCTCTCTATCCCAAATATTTATGAGGGAATTTATTGATTTTAGCCTCCATAATTAAATTAATTATCAACCACACATCTTCATCTTGATATAAATGGTTTAGGTATAAATAAAAGGCCTCACAATCATAATTTTAAGCTATCTTGGTGCAAATTTATCATGCCCAAATGACCTCAAAATCTCTCTCAAGCCAAATTTATCATGCACAAATGATTTCAAAAGCCATTTAGTATTAGTGTTATTATGCCAAATTATTGAGTAAGCTTCACAAAGCCAAAGTCACAAAGCCAATGATTCCAAGAGGAGGTGGAGAATATACAAATCACCATTAAAAAAGACATTTGAAGCACAATCTAACCAATCCACTTCAACAATCCATCTTGGAAACACAAGGAAGGTAAAAGGATTTGTATTTTATGTTTTAGTAATGTTTTTATCATAGATTTATTGTTATGCTCCCCAATTGAGATAGGATTAATGTGTTAGTTCATTAGGGTGTTTTATTTTGGATTTGATTTTCTACACTAACATAATATTAATATCCCCTTATTGCAATTTTATGTTCACACATGTAATGCACATGAAGATTATTATAAAGGAGATTACTTCACATGTGATGAGTATGGAGTGGCCAAATTATTTCAAGATACTTTAGCAATGTCATCATGAAAATTCAGCTATTTAGGTACATCCACCTCTGATTCTCCTATAGAAATAAATGATTGCACTATTTCCCACATAGACTATGATAATTATATCATGTCTTAAGTTCAATCATGAGAATTAGATGTAAAATATTATTAACAAATAATAGTGAAAATACATGCTTTCAACTATGATATCCATGTCATTCATATATCAAATAATATTGAATCATAATTTGAAGGTCATGTATCTCTCACTAGTCCTCCACTTTTAGACACCCCATGGGTATTTGAAAAAATCTCAACTCTAAAAAATTTAAAAACTCATGAACCCTATATACCTTCCACACAACTAAACAACTTACCAACTTTTATACCTTCTCATGATTCTATAGATGTCACTAAGGATACCCACCTCAATTCAATTGAGCCTCCATCTATAACACAAACTAACACACCTATTACCAATTTGATTGAGTCCACTCAACCTCAATGTAAAATCACACCTACACCTAAAATTATCTTAAATGGTAAATCCATATATGTATGTAAAATACATTCTAAATATGATTGTAATGATAATAAAATCATTGATATCGAAGTATATATCGATTACTGTGGACCATTACCCACACTTCATATTGATAAATTTATACTTGAGCTTCTCCATGATAGAAAACCTCAACTTCCCTAAAAACATCATAAACTTGGAAACTTCACACAAAAATCTCCTTATTTTTTATTGCTAGTATGGATCCTAAAACAAATCCTATTTCTTCTCTTCCTCATGATCCATATCATTTTCAAGAGATAAATTCTATGCTCATTGAATAAAACATAATAATAAAATATGGTGCACAATCATGTCTTGGATCTATTAATATCTCTAGAGAAATCACGCCAACAGAGAATGATAACTTTAAATTATTCCTTGGAAAGTAATACAAAACATTTTCTTGGTCATATAAAGATATGCCAAGAATTGATCCTAATATCATTGTGCATAATATCATCACCTACCTAGATACAAAACCCATTAGATAAAATTAATGAAAACTTCCACATAAAATTTATACCTTATGTCATAAATAAACTATTATACTTTACATGCTAAATTTATCAAACCTATTGGCAATTGTGGATGGCTATCAAACATTGTTCACATTCATAAAAAAATGACCATGGTCATTTTTATATGCATTAATTTTCACAATATTAACCTTGTGTGTCCAAAATATAACTTCTTATTACCTTCAATATATGTCATAATAGATTTCACTACTGGATATGAAATTTTGCCACTTATGGATGGTTTGTCAAGCTATAATGAAATTCACATATCACATGAATAAAAACACACAAAAAATTTACTATGGAATAGGGAACTTATTATTACATTGAAATGCCTTTCAGTCTTAAAAATGCCATAACAACCTATTAATGCTTAATGACCCACATTTTCCATGATCTTATACAAAAGATAGTGGAAACCTATGTTGATGACCTCATTACCAAATTTAAAAGTTTTATAATTCACCTCACTGATCTAGCTATTATTTTTATCACCTAATCAAGTATAAAACTACAATTAACCCATATAAATGTGTATATGTCTTCACACCTTGTAAAATTGTAGGATTCTTAGTCTTTTTTTGAGGCATTGATGTCGATTTAGCCAAAATAAATGCTATCATCAACATGATTATTCCTCAATCCATTCCTAACATATGTACTTACCTTATAAATCTTGTAGTAATTTGATTGTTCATGCTAAAAATGGCTTATGATATCTACTCTTTAAATTCCACTATAAAAAAAGGCAATGCTATATAATAGATAGATTGATCCAGGCAATAATTTAGGCGATAATTCGGGTGACAGTTCCACCCCAATTGATGACAAAACTTCTGGGAGCCATAAATTTTGTACCATAGCTCCAATTGACTCGCCGTTTGAACCGTTGGAAAGCTAAGAATGAGGATAACATCATGAAATCGCATGAGCTCTTATCAATGAATTTTGACCCTATAAAACCCAATAGAAGTGCCTCAAATTTCAATTTTAGTAGTGCAGTCTAAAAATAGTAATTCCTCAAATTTTGTATTGTTTTAAATCTTGGAAGTCAAACCACGTAATCTCCCTTGATATTGGTGACCTTCCACATCCTCCCCATGCTTTATAAATGTGTATAAATGAAGAGGTAACATGAAATGTGAAGACAAACATCTCTTCCTAGAGATAAGCATATATTTGTATTGCGATCTTGAGTAATACTACATATCTTCTTAGAGAATTCATTGTTACTATGTTATTTATATGCTATTGAGATATTTATCAACTAGAACTTCTGAGTTTTGGATCATAGATTCTTGTAAAAAATATTTTGATAACATGAAAGGAACTTTGCTCCATCCTCCTACTCTTTGACCACCTTCAAATGACCATTCCTTAATCTTATATACCTCCTCTACCCCTATATTAGTTGTGACAATTCTTGCTAATAAGATGATATTGGTGGAGAGTGTGTCATTTATTACATTTGTCATTAGTCAACGACTCATTGACTATGAAAAATGCTATATCAAATTAGAATGTGATTACCTTGCTATCTATTTCACATTTTAAAATATTCATCATTAAATGCTCTACCAAAACACCTATGTCATAGTTCGCTCTGACTCAGTTCATCATTTCTTCTCAAAATCATTCTTACTTGGATATATAATTGTAAAATGGATGGTCTTTTTAATGGAATTTAACCTTAGAATCATTACATAAAAATATGTCAAAGGACATGTCATAGCCAACCAACTTGCAGTGGTACCTTTACCATCTACAAATCACCTTCAATATAATCTCCCTAACGACAAAATTATTTATATTGAAGTTCTTAACCAAACTATCTCTCTTAAATATTATTTCCATAATTTCACTATTGATTTAGAAGCAAATAATCAAGAATATACTAATATCAATCCTGATACTACTAAATCCAAAGTAGGTATCAAATAACTCCTTGAAATTACCATCAATTTACATGAAAACACCTAGACCCTCCACTTTGATGGTCCTAACTACCTTAAAGGAGCTAAAGCATGATGTATTCTAATGAACGCACATGTTAAGATCATACCTTTGGCATTTAGATTGACCTTTGATGTAACTAATAATGTCATCGAATATGAATCTCTAATATTAGGCATGAAAGAAACACTAGACTTAGATATTCCATATCTACATGTTCTAGGATACTCACAACTTAAATGCCCCTAAATTAATGGTGATTATCAATTTAAAAAATAAAACCTAATCAAATTAATCAAATGAATACAACACTTTCCAAAGAATTTTATTATTTTACCATTGAGCCAATTCCAAGAGATCAAAATTCCAAAGTTGATTCTTTTGCTTCCTTAGCATCACTATTTCACCCTCATCAATTAATTAATGATTCCCAATTTCTTATCCAAATAATAAAATCACCTTCTTTGATATAACCAAATGATTCACTCATCTATTACTTAAAGGCTATCACTATTTAAAAAAGCATATGGTACAAAAACATAATCCACTTTATTGAACATCAAACCTACCCTCTAGATAGGGATTCTCTTGAAAAGACTAAAAAATGTAAACAAGCCTTCAAGTATGTGTTTTGATACAACAATTTTGGTGGAGAGTATGTTATTTATTACATTTGTCATTAGTCAAAGACTCATTGACTATGAAAAATGTTATATCAAATTAGAATTTGATTACCTTACTATCTATTTCCCATTTTAAAATATTCATTATTAAATGCTTTGCCAAAACACCTATGTCATAGTTCACTTTGACTCATTTCATCATTTATTCTCAAAAGCATTCTTATTTGGATATATAATTGGAAAATGGATGGTCATTTTGATTGAATTTAACCTTAGAATCATTACATAAAAATATGTCAAAGGACATGTCATAGCCAACCAACTTATAGTGGTACCTTTACCATCTATAAATCACCTTCAATATAATGTCCTTGATGACAAAATTATTTATACTGAAGTTCTTAACCAAACTATCTCTCTTAAAGACTATTGCCATAATTTCACTATTGATTTAAAAGCAAATAATCAAGAAGATACTAATATCAATCCTGATACTACAAAATCCAAAGTAGTTATTAAATATCTCCTTGAAATTACCATCAATTTACATGAAAACACCTAGACCCTCCACTTTGATGGTCCCAACTACCTTCAAAGAGCTAGGTAAAGATGTATTCTAATGAACCCACATGCTAAGATCATACCTTTGGCATTTATATTGACCTTTGATGTCACTAATAACATCATCAAATATGAATCTCTAATATTAGACATGAAAGCAACACTTGACTTAGATATTCCATATCTGCATGCTCTAGGAGGCTCACAACTTATATGTCACTAAATTAATGGTGATTATCAATGTAAAAAAGAAAACCTAATCAAAATCATTAAATGAATATAACACTTTCCAAAGAATTTTATTCTTTTACCATTGAGCCAATTCCAAGAGATCAAAATTCCAAAGCTGATTCTCTTGCTTCCTTAGCATCACTATTTCACCCTCATCAATTAATTAATGATTCCCAATTTCTTATCCAAATAATAAAATCACCTTCTTTGATCAAACCAAATGATTCACTCATCTATTAATTATAGGATATCACTATTCAACAAAGTGTATAGTACACAAATATTATCTACTTTATTGAAACATCAAACCTACCCTCTAGATAGTGATTCTCTTGAAAAGACTAAAAAATGTAAACAAGCATTCAAGTATGTGTTTTGATACAACAATTTTGGTGGAAAGTATGTTATTTATTACATTTGTCATTATTCAAGGACTCGTTGACTATGAAAAATGTTATATCAAATTAGAATGTGATTACCTCACTATCTATTTCACATTTTAAAATATTCATCATTAAATGCTCTACCAAAACACCTATGTCATAGTTCACTCCAACTTATTTCATCATTCTTCTCAAAATAATTCTTACTTGGTTATATATTTATAAAATGGATGGTCCTTTTTATGGAATTTAACCTTAGAATAATTACATAAAAATATGTCAAAGAACATGTCATAGCCAACCAAATTGTAGCTGTACCTTTACTATCTACAAATCACCTTCACTATAATCTCCCTAATGAAAAAATTATTTATATTTAAGTTCTTAACCAAACTATCTCTTTTAAAGATTATTTCCATAATTTCACTATCGATTTATAAGCAAATAATCAATAAGATACTAGTATCAATCCTGATACTACTAAATTCAAAGTAGTTATCAAATAACTCCTTGAAATTACCATCAATTTACATGAAAACACCTAGACCCTCGAATTTTATGGTCCCAATTACCTTCAAAGGTCTAGGTCAAGATGTATTCTAATGAACCCAAATGCTAAGATCACACCTTTGGCATTTAGATTAACCTTTGATGTCACTAATAACATTGTCAACTATGAATCTCTAATATTAGGCATAAAAGCAACACTTGACTTAGATATTCCATATCTACATGCTCTAAGAGGCTCACAACTTATATGTCACTAAATTAATGGTGATTATCAATGTAAAAAAGAAAACCTAATCAAAATCATCAATTGAATATAACACTTTCCAAATAATTTTATTCTTTTACCATTGAGCCAATTCTAATAGATCAAAATTCTGAAGCTGATTCTCTTACTTCCTTAGCATCACTATTTCACCCTAATCAATTAATTAATGATTCCAAATTTATTATCCAAATAATAAAATCACCTTATTTGATCCAACCAAATGATTCACTCATCTATTACTTATAGGCTATCACTATTCAACAAAGAGTATGGTACAAAAACATAATCCACTTTATTGAAAATCAAACCTACCCTCTAAATAGGGATTCTCTTGATAAGCCTAAAAAATGTAAACAAGACTTCAAGTATGTGTTTTGATACAATGCCCTTTACTACCATAATGAATAAGGTACCCTAGTCTACTGTGTAATTCAAGAATAGGTTCCTACTCTTCTCAAACAAGCACATGGGGGAATTTATGGTGGTCACTATAGCATACATGTTACCACTTATAAATTTTTACATATGGGTTACTTTTATTCTATGATAGAAAAATATGCTATTAATTTTTATAAAAAGTGTAATACTTTCCAAATCCATGATGATCTAATCCACTCACCACTAGATGATATCCAAATAGTGGAGTCTCTTTGGCCATTCTCTATGTGGGGATTAGATCTCATTGGTAAATTACGTTGGTCATAAAATAGTAATATTATTTATCATTACTGCTATTGAATATTTTATCAGATGGGTAGAAGCCATGTCTCTTGTTAATGTCATAGGAGCCATTATATTTGAATTTATCCTTAACCAAATCATTTAATACTTTGGATTTACCCATATTATCATCTCTGATAATGGTGGTAATTTCAAACACAAAGACATGAAATAGTTATGTGCTAAATTTAAAATTTCTCAAAAAAATTACACACATTACCATCCACAATGTAATGTTAGTCAGAGGCCACTAATAAAATCTTAAACAAATTACAAAAGACCATTCAAGAAACTTATATTGATTGACACTTTCATTTTTATCCAATACTTAGGGCATACATTACTAGGATACATACTACCATTGGTGTAACATTATTCTCGCTTGTATATGGTTCTAAATTGGTCTTACCATTAGAAGTCAAATTCCCATATTCATGTATATCTCTTCATGGTATCATTCCTGATGAATTATATAGTGAAGCTAATAGTCATTCTTTTTACTTTATTGATGAAATCCACTTGGCTACCTTAAAACATAGCTACCAATACCATGCCCACATTGCTAAATAACATAATTAAAATGTCAAAGTCCACACATTTAATGTTGATGGCTTTGTCCTCAAATTAGACTACACACATGATAAAGAATAAAAATATACCCAAAAATGGTGGGGCCATTATTTATTAAAATACATTCCTGGTCATAATACTTATCATCAACAATCTAATGAAGTCCATGTTTTCAAAGAAACCAACAATATGAAAATTTTGAATAATTATTTTACTTAACTATCTTCCTTATTTTCATAATTCTATATATTACTCTACTAATACTTCTTATAGGACTTATCCAATGATCTCACACTTCCTAATAGTCTATTTTATCCACAAACCTTAGTTCCTTCCTTTGGTCCTTTTGTTTCCTTTAATTCATGAGTTGTATTGTAATACCATCAACAAGACCCAAATTTCCTAATGAATACCTTTTTCTTTCATGCACCGATTTCTCATGCTTTTTATCTTTAGATCACAAGTTTGTTATTTTATAAATATTTTCATTTTCTTCTTTATTTTATGATTTAAATTTTAAGACCATAAATAAGACTAGGCATTCCTCACAAATACCATTTTTAAAGTTTTACACCCACATGTGTTTTTATTTTATGAGTTGTAGTGTAAGACCATAGATAGGACTAGGCTCTCCTCATAAAATCTACACATGCTTTCCCACATTTTTTCCAAACCAAGTGTTATTTTTATAATGTTAAGAAATTGTTACAAGTTTATGATCCAGTATTCTCAACCTCAATTTTTAATAGTTAAAACTTTCACAACAATCTATGTTAGCATGCTTCCCTACACTTACATAAATTGTTATGATAAGGAATCTTACTTACCTATCACTATATCCATTTTCACATTTTCACTTTTTTTTGGAATTTTAGATAATTCAAATCATTTTATGTTTATTTTCCCCTTGTTTTCCCTTCCTTTCATTCCACTTTAGATAAAACAAGGTTAAATTCAAGATAACACTTTTATTTCACATAAATAATAATGATTCTTAGACACCATGCTCTCTAAGTCCTATTTCTTAGAAACCAAGTGTAAAGTTTTCAAATTATAATCATTTTTATCACCCATGTTTGGTTCTATGAATATGTATAGAGGAGGAATAGAAAAACCCATCAAAAAGTTAAAAGCCAAATCATTTATAAAAAAAAGTTTTCAAAAGGTAATATAACTTCTAAAACTAAACATCACACCAAAATATGTGATTCATAGCACATATCCTATCTCTAATCAAAGCTCAAACTCCATAAATGGCCTCATAATAGAGCTGAGATCCATTAGGGTGAATTAGATGAGTATATTGGGATAGGAGAATTCCAAATCTATAGTGATGACTAGTTCCTCACACAAGTACCCAATCTTCACAGTAGACCAATGGATTTATAAGGGGTCCTGAAGAATGGGGAACATGTGGTGGGAAGGTAGGTACATTTTAATTTTCATTAATATATCCTTCATGGGATGCTATTCATACCTTATTTGATAACCCAAGATTTTATGTGGTTAGGAAAAGTTCTTCAGTGTCCTTAATGTCTAAAATCCTCTTGTTTTAACAAATGTAATTTCAATGTCTTGAATTCGATAAAGATTTTATCCACCTTAATTTTTCACACATCTCCCCCACCACCCATTCATTCCCACCTTGATAGAAAAGTTTGATTTTAAATCTATTTCACCACTTCCATATTAATTTTTCTTGACGTCTTAAAAATTGCTATCACTAATTTCTTAATATTTTATTTATCTTTAGAATAAAATGATATGCTTGAGTGACTATGGATTATTTTATTTACACCATTGATTTAAATTTATATAATTTCCTTGGTTTAATTTGAAAAAATATCACCATCACCCCTTTCCTTAGATAACCACATCCATTTTTATATTTTTTTTACTTTTTACATTTTTGAGTGAGTTTGGGTTGTTAATTCTCACTCACCAATGTTGTTTTCACTTTCATGTACTTTTTCCATTGATAATTAATTTTAGATTGTTACTTTTCACTCATGAATGTTGTTTTACCATTTATTTCACATCTTTGTATAAGTAACGATTCTTATTATTTTCACATTGATTTTAAATTTTTATTTTTCATATATCCTTAGTTTGATTTGGTTTGTTGCCCTTATTACTTAAGGTACACTTGTTTGAGTTTTTTGATCATTTATTTCCCTTAGTTTTTTGTTTACCTAATTTAATCTAAAGGTTGACTTGATCATTTGGTCCTAAATTAGAATTTATCAGCCTAACTTACATAAATTCCAAGTACATAATTCCTACATATTTAAATTATCTAGACTTTCTTGCATTTGTTTGTTTTTGATGTTTAAGTTTTGTATCCTTAAGGTTTGTCCAAAGTAGTCTCTATTCCCTCCACAATAAAAAGTAAAAACACAATAGACAACCATTTTATGATAATGGTAAGTTAAGATAAGCATATATTAATTGTTCATTTCCATTATTTATTTTTAGTTATTTACTTTCAATTATTTTGTACTTTAAAATAATGCAACTTACTTAGCTCAGTTTTGTGTGTTACTATGTTATTTTACAAAAGCACCAACCTATGTTGTAAATATATGACACATGATGAGCTTTAATGGGTCATGTGTATACACAATATTTTAAAACTTTATCAGTTACTGATGCTTTCTCTCTTACAATAACCCTCAAGTCTAAATCTCTTTGAGTGCATGACTTAAAGGGTACACTAGGAAAAGGGTGGGAAAACCATTAGTGTTTCAAGAGATTGTTTTTACCTATACCACCAATTAAAACTAACACAAGTCCTTTCTATACATTTTCATAATCTTTGACATCTCCATTACATGCTCCCCCAAGCAATTCACCATCTCCAATAGCCCTACCTAAGCCAAAACCTCTTTTTGTCATCTTTTAAACATAGTCAAATAGGTCGAACATATAATGGGAAATGATCATGTTGTGGGACTAAGTTTACCTAGATGAATTAGTATAGGACCTAATTGACTGATTTCCTAAACAACTAGGTTAATTGGTCCAATTGTGTAGGATGAAAATTTGAAAGGGTTTAGAGTTATATCTGACTATATAAACACATCCTTCACCCCATTTTAAGAGAGAGATAGAGATAATCATTCATTTTCACTTCTTTACAAATTTATCTTCCATCATTCTAATTAAGGAGTCATTGCTTAGGGTTTACACTTGGAGAGATTAACCTTGTATTGTAAAAATGTCTTTGATGCATAGGAAAAGTCTTAAATCCTAGAGATAACCTATCTTTGTGATCCTTACAAACCAAAAGAACCTCTTGGAAAACACCATTGGCTAAGGGAGAGATTTATCCTTGATAGGTTCATCTTTTAGGTAACTATTCCTAACTCTTACTCTATTTTTGTAGATACAATTTCATAAGTAATGTATTTTGAAAGTATTTCTCTCCATATACTAGGATTAACCCTACATTGAATTGAGTAGAGTTATTCCTTGCATGTCAACTTTTATGTTTATTATCCACCATTTATGCCATAAGATTTGGTGAGCACTAGATTAGATTTTCCTTACTTTATCATTTACTTTGTTAGAAATTGTAGGACCTAGCTAGGGTTATTATGTGGTATTTCATGACTAGAGGCTTTGGAGCCCTCTATAGTGATATTATGTGGTAAGATACACCTTAATTAGGTCTACCAAATCCATATTGATCATGATCCCAATTTTATAAATCTACCAAAAATTGGAAGGACTAGTTTTATTTATCTTCTTTGAACTAGGATTGATTTGTAGATCATCTTCAAGTTCCCTTGTATATAAAAACCATGTAGCATATACAAGGGACATGTCTAGGTAGATATAAAATTAAAGCACATAGAACAATGTGATCACATGAAGGCCTAAGATTTATGTTAAATATCATGAAAACATCTAGACAATAACAGTACAAGCTTAAAAATCAAATCAAACACACATACAAGAGAACTCAAAAGAAATTCAACAAACAATGGTCCTAAGAGATGAAAAACAAGGGGAATATTCAAATGCCATAAAATCAAAGGGACATGACTTAGTAAAATGTCTATAAAATCACTTGGATGTCATATTCAAATGTATATACAACAATCAATGTCATTTTCAAATGTCAAAGAAAGCATACTTAGGCATGGGGCCCATAAATAATGGAACATATTCAAATGATCGAACGAGTAAGATAATAGAAATACAAGATACTCAAAGAAGTGCATAAAGTAAATCATAAGCAACTAGAATAAACATATCATTGTAGTTCATAAATCAAATGTGTTAACAAATAATGTCAAGTTCATAGCATATCAAGTACCCTACGAAAGAAATAATCATGGATAATGGAATTTGTAAGTACACATATGAGCTTAAAACATGATAATTTAAACTAAACATAGAATTATATAATCTATAAGTATTTTTATGATACAACATGATGTAAAGAGATTAAAGGCACAAATATGATGTGAATAGAGAAAAGGGCCAACATATGAAAGTAGGAATAAATCAAGTATCTATGAATGTCTATATCACACTCAAGTAGAACCATGAAAAACATATGTATGGAAGAGTAACTGATATGACATCCATCAATAAGGAACAAACACATAAATACAAAGGATCCAATAGAACATTTAGGTGCCAATTTTTTTTTAATGTTTTTGAATATTTTTTACTTCTTTGGTATTTTTTGAATTTATTTCCTTAGGTTGGATAATTTTCATTGATGTATTGATAATTGAGATAATAAATGTATGTAATGAAACCTAATTGATAATAATAAATATCTATTATAATGGTCAAATGGTATCATGATTTCTACTTATAGTTCTAATAATGTAATTGATGTATTTATGGTAGTATCGAGTGTATCATATTCATAAGTTGTTTAATCCATATCATTAGGATCATACCAATATATTCTATAATTAGGATCATAATCACCAATGCAATCATTGTTATCTAAAAAATTTAACTTCTTAGGTCGGTCTTGAACATGTGATATACCATTTAGAGTATCTGTATATGAATATGGAACCATGCCATAGTATGGTTGTGAAATTTTTGGTATGCCACTATTTATATACATGTGCACCTCAAATCTTAATACTTTATGAACATCTTGAGCTATATGGTTGACCCTGATTATATGTGTATTTGGTTTTGTATTATGAATAGTATCACCACTAGTATAATCATTTCAAATTATGTCCTTTTGTTGTTTGGTATTGACTAAAAAAGTGATCTCACATAGTTTACTTTTATGGTGGTTTTGGTAGAATTTATTCCTTTGGTAATTTTATAACATTTGAAAAATTGGAAACCTTTTGTAATGGTATTTTATTTATTTATGTTTTCTTTGGACCCTTCTGTGGCTTTGAAATATTTTTTGGTATCCACATTGTTTTTGAAACTTATGGTTTAGGAAGGTAATCATACTGTGAGTCATTTTTTTGGTTGATTTATTTATCCCCTATGTGTTGGATTTTGTGTGGATCATATAATATGTGAAAAATCAAGCACAATAGTGTGGTGCATGCATAGAGTAAGGGGAAAATTCCATGGACATTTTAGGTAACACGATCATGTTATTAAAGAATGCAATCACATTATTAAATAATGGGATCACATTATATAATTAACATGATCACATTATTTAATTAATGTGATTTCATTATTAAATAATGTGATCATGTTATTAAATAATATGGTCACGCTATTAAATAACATGATCATAGTATTTAATTTAGTGTGATCATGTTATTTAATTAACATGATCGTTATTTAATTAATATGATCACATTATTGAAATTATGGCTTAGTAATTATCGAACCATAACATGTACACATTATTGAAAAATAATGTGTATGAATTAATGTAAATTAAAATAATACATACACATTTTATAATGTGTACATGTTATATAGTGCACTATACAACACATACGCACTATATAACACATACACTCTATATAATGTGTATGCTTAGCCTTGTTATATTTCCAAAACCAACTCCATGAGCATTTGAGAGTTGCACATGAAGTCAAATTTATCCATAAGATTATATTTACTACTCTAAATGTTAATTATGAGTTTACATATATATAATAAATTAGGGTCACTTAGCATATATAAAGTTAGTCTCATAGTTGCATGCCTTACGATGTGGAGAATAGTTACATTTAATTTCTTATACTTTAAATTTATTTTAGTAAATATAATAAATTAGGGTTACTTTTCATATAATATAGTTAGTCTCATAGTTGCACACTTTATGATGTGGAAAATAGTTTTAAAAAATCCAATCAGGTCAGTACTTAGGCATTTTTAGGGTCTAAGTATTAAACCTAGGGATTTTAGGACATAAATTTTGTAATTGATATCCATTTTTGGTAAACATATAGTCATTTTTCAAGTTTTTATGCCTTCTAGATTGATTCCTATCATTTTTAGGAGTCTTAGGTTTGTCAAAATTGAAGTTTTAAACTCACTCACTTTGAAATTGATGCAAAGTGGTGTGATTGGGTTAACATAGGTCAAATTGATGACCTACACACATCAAACAACCACTTTGTGTTAATTTCACTTGTTCATCATCTTTCCATCATCCTTGGTCACTTTTTACTCATGCCTCATCACCCCTAATCACTCTCTTATCATTCTTTATTATCTCTAATCACCCCCTTATTAACCCTCATTATCCCTAGTCATCTCTAATCACTCCCTCTTGATCCTTGATTACTCCCTTATTGACCCTTACTATGCCTCATCATCCATAATAACTCACTCTTTATCCCTCCTCATTCCTCATCACTCCCTCGTTGACCCTCACCATCCCTCATCATCTTTAATAACTCCCTCATTATCTTTCACCATCCGTAATCATCCCTCATCACTCTATCAATCACCTTTACCATCCCTAATCACTCCCTCCTCATCCCTTATTAACCCTCACAATTCCTCATCATTTATAATCACTCCTTCATTTCTCCTCACCATCCCTGATGATGTAGAGCCTTATTATATACTCTACTTTTCCAAACTCTTTAATAATATCCACATAGCTTTCATTTTGTCTTTTCTTGATTGATATTTGTATTTGGACCCTACAAACATTTAAAATTCACATTTTAATTTTATTCATTTCATTTATTCTTCACCATTCTTTGGATGGTCCCACTAAACTCTTGATTCTATGAGTTCGTTACTCAATGCATCAAATCTCTCTTACTTTGAGACTATCTCACTTTCTAGTCGTTATGATTTATGACAACTTCAATCAAATCTTGTCTCTAGTTCCTTAGGATTTACTATGTCTCTAAAAACTTCATTATACTCCTTTGAGTTCTCTTTAACTTCTTCTCAACCCTACTTAACCTCTCAACAGAGTCCTCATATCATACACTACCTCTTACTCTATCATAGACTCTTCTTGTATGTACTCAAATAATCAAATCAACCTCATTTATGGATACCTTTTAATATATCCCATTTATTCGCAAAGTTATAGGCTTTGGTTTAATTATTTGATAACTTTTTTTGGATCTTTCTACTCTCATATTAGGTTTTTAGTTTTCTTTCTATCCTGTCTACCACATAGTCCTCTCACATCTATACTTATCCATACTTTCACAAATTAAAAACACTATACTCTCTTTGGGCATGTTGAAATCAAAATTTTCACCAAATTTCATGAATTATTGACAATTACAACTCCTAAAAACTCACTTTAAAACTTAAAACCCTAATATAGGGTTTAGACTAGTTTCACAAACCTGAGAAGGGTCAAAATCAGATTTCAATGTTCAAAGGAATTTATAATGACTTTGACTATTGGATTAGGTCTGATTTAACCATACACACATTTTACAAGTGTTATATTTCCCTTTTTAAGCTAAAATAGATTGAATTTACAAAATTTGAATAGATTGTGTACTCAGTCATAGGTTTGTAGTAATCTAAGAAGAGGCTATTTATTCTATTATCCCAATAAAAAATTATATGAATTAAAAATATTATTTCATTAAAAAATGTATATCAATGATGAGACATACACTTCTTAATTTTTAATTTAAATTAGAAGAATTTAATTTCTCTTAAATCATATTTTCAAAAATTGAACTTGAAATTTATACATCATCCATAACCATACTCTAGTGTATGGTCTAGTGTAGGCCTTGAGAAATGGATCACCTAGTAGTGTCATTTGGTGTACAAAATCAAGCTTTTTAAAGATGCAATCCTTTGTGACATCTCACCATTATATGTGTGTGATATTTGACATGTGGTCAGCCATGTGTTTACCATTGACATGTAGTCTATGAAGTAAATCCTTAAAATTTTGTGATAGATTGTCTGGATCTAAAATACAATATATCATAGTTAGTTCATAAGTTTTCAGTCATTAGTGCCAGGAAGTGAAAGAATATTGTTAGTTGTAGTAAGAAGTATACTCTCAATGGTAAGAAGTAAGTGTCTAATGACATATTTATGTCACCATATCATAGTATGGTTTATCTAATAATAACAAAGACAAAATAGTTAAACCATAAACTAGATGAATACAAGGATATATTTTAGTCACCTAAATAAGTTCCTGCATACTATACACTAAAAAATACTATTGATTTGATCCCTTAACTACCTCTACCTTAAACCTCTTTATACAACATATCATTTATAGAGAATGAATAGATCAAGTGGTAGATCCATGAAATCATGGATAATGGACACATTATGACTAAATCATTTCCTTGTAGAAACCCAATTGTGTTTGTGCCAAAGTTGTGAATGAATTAAAAAAATCTTAACAAGATTAACGTGAAGAACTATTATCCTCATTTAAACATTACAAATTTTTTCTACCATATCCATGGTGTATAAGTCCTTTCAAAAATTGATCTTAAGTTTAGGTATGATTATATTCATGTTAAACCTTTAGACATTTAGAATATAGTCTAAAATCCAAAGGATTGATTGAATAATTGATTATGCCTTTTAGGATAACTCATATAATGAAATCATTCATTTCAAGATGTTGAATGACATCCTTAGGCCCTTTACCTATGCCATTTTTTTAATATACCTTGATGACACCTTAATATTTATAAAACATGGGATGAACATCTACACCATGTTGAATTAGTGTTTCACATTTTATAAAAACATATTTTTGTGATAACATGAATCAATGTTAATTTTTCATGTAAAATACAAAATATTTGGGACACATTACACACACAAGGAGTGCATGTGTGAACCTAACCAATACTCATGTTATACATGAATGGGAAACACTAAATAACTTTACATCTGATTCAAATCTTCTCAGAATTAGAAAATCATATAAGAGATTTGTGTTTAATTTTTATCTTTTGAACCAAACTGCCAAAGGTGGAATCGAATAAAGTTTCATTTAGTAAGCTTCTTAACAAATATAATTTGATTAACTAAAATCTAGACTCTATTTTGAGTTAATACTTATGTTACTTGACTATAATTTGGAAGATCATCCAGTTCATTTAGTAATAAAATTGACTATCACAAATGGGTATTGACAATAAAAGTCCTAAAAAAGAGATAATTTATATTATAATGGATTAAACAACATATGATTTGAATCAAAGATATATTTATAGTATATACATACACCAAATTATGAGGGAGTGATTAGGGATGGTAAGGGATGGTGAGGGTTAATGAGGGAGTGATTAGTGATGATGAGGGATGAAGAAAGATTGATTAGGTATTATGAGGGATGAGAAGTGGGTGATTATGGATGATGAGGGGTGGTGATAATCAATAAAGGAATGATTAGGGATTTTAATAAAAAATGATTCAAGATGATGAGAGACAACTAAGGTTAATGAAGGAGTGATTAGGGATGAGGAGGGAGCTAGTGTGGATGAAGAAGTAATTAGGTATGAAGAGGAATGAGGAAAGAGTGATTAGGGATGATAAAGGATGGGGAAGAAGTGACTAGGGATGATGAGGGATAGTGAGGGTCAATGGAAGAGTGATTATGGATGATAAAGAAGTGATTAAATATGACTAGGGATAGTTAGGGTCAATGAGGGAGTGATTAGGGACAATGAGGGTTGATGAGAGAGTGATTAGGGGTAATGTTGGATGAGTAGGAAGTGATCAAGTATGAAGAAGGGGTGATGATAAAGTGAAATTAACATGTAAAGTGGTTGTTTGATGTGTGCAGGTCATCAATGTGACCTATGTTATCCCAATAACACCGCTTTACATCAATTTCAAAGTGAGTAGTTTGAAAAATTTAATTTTAACAAACCTAAGACTCTTAGTAATGCTAGGAATTAATTTGAAAGGCATATAAACCTAAGAAATGAATATATGTTTACCAAAAATGGATATCAATTACAAAATTTATGTCCTCAAATCCCTAAGTTTAATACTTAGACCCTAAAAATGCCTACATGGATATTGGCAAAGAGTTTGGACAAGTAGAGTATGCAATAGGGCTCTATATTAGGAGGGATGGTGAGGGGAAATCAGGGAGTGATTAAAAATGATGAGGAATGGTGAGGATCAATAATGGAATGATTAGAGAAGATGATGGATAAGGAGGGAGTGATTAGTGATGATGGAGTGGTGATTAAGAATGGTAAAGGCTAATGAGGGAGTGATTAGGGACATTGAGGGAATGGTGAGAGCTAATGAGGGAGTGATTAGGGATGATGAGGTAGTGATTAAATATGATGTGGGATGGTGAGGGTTAATGAGGGAGTGATGATGGATGAGGAGGGACAAGGAGTGAGTTATTAAGGATGATGAGACATAGTGAGGGTCAATGAGGGAGTAATTAGATCATGAGGGATTGATTAGGGATGACTAGCGATATTAAGAGTTAATGAGAGAGTGATTAAGGATAATGAATAATGATGAGAGATTGATTATGGGTGATGAGGCATGAGTAAAAAGTGATCAAGGATGAGGGAAGGAGGATGAACAAGTGAAATTAACACAAAGTGGTTGTTTGATGTGTGTAGGTCATAAATGTGACCTATGTTATCCCAATCACACCACTTTGGATCAATTTCAAAGTGATTAGTTTTAAAATTTCAATTTTGACAAACCTAAGACTCCTAAAAATGTTAAGAATCAATCTAAAAGGCACAAAAACCTAAAAAATGACTATATATTTACCAAAAATGGATACCAATTACAAAATTTATGCCCTATAATCCCTAGGTTTAATACTTAAACCCTAAAAATGCTTAAGTATTGACCTAATTGGATTTTGAAAAACTATTTTCCACATCGTAAGGCATGAAATTATGAGACCAACTCTATTAGATTTTGAGTGACCCTAATTTTTTATATTTACTAAAATAAATTTAAAGTATAAGAAATTAAATGTAATAATATAAATCTAAACTTATATTTAACATACTCCCAAATGCTCATGGATTTGGTTTTGTAATTATAACAAAGCAACATGCATGCATTATATAATACATACGCATTGTATGGTACACTATATAATATGTGTGTTATATAGTGCATATACATTATTTGAATTTGAAATTGAAACTATGCTTTTAAGCTCAGAAATGGCTTGCATTTTTGAGCCAAAGGCTTGGGATTATGCATCTACAACTGACACCAAGAATTTTAGGTAAAACCAACAAATTTAAACTTCAATAAACAAATACACTATGGATTTCAACATCCAAATTCAAAAAAATATTACTGTTATGATGAACATGTTATCCTATTTTTAAATGTATGATTTTTATAATTTTTGGGCTGTTTTAAGGGTTCAAACTATATTTATTTCTAACATCACCTTTTTTAGGCCACTACATGCCTCACCCATACATTTCTATTTGTGTTTATCTAAATTGTTTTTCGTTGATCCAAATGTAAAAAAAAAATATATGGTAACAAACTAGGCCTAATTCTACACACACTAAAAAAAATCAATTTTTGTTTTTTAGTGAGGTAGTTAGGGTGGGTTGCACTGATTGTTATCTATTTTTTGTCAGTTTTTAAGATATACTTAATTAAAAAATTAATAAAAAAAATATTCATAAAAAAATATAATTTTTTTTGTAACACATTATAAGTTATAATATAAATACTCAACAAAGGGTTTCTAACAATATTTAATGATGCTAAAAAAAGGAGGGTTGCACGGAATGGTACAATACAAATTTTCTTAAGAAAATATGAGGTCCTCTTCAAATTTTATATGTTTGTCCTAGTTATACTTAACCTTTCTAAAAAAAAATATTTTTTTGGAAACTAGACTCGAAATACTACAATTCATATTTTTATACCATCTTCAAATTTTGAGTGTATCCATCTCTAATTATTTATATAATTTCACATTTTTAAAATTTTATAAAAATCATGTCCACAGGTAGGTCCTTTTTTGTCCCCCAAGTTGGTGCACTTACCTAGTGTCTTATCTTAACCCTAGCAATTCCCCCTAGAGGTCATGGTAGAGAAGTGGGTGCCATTTTTGCACATGTGCAAGCTCAAGGATTATAACCATAGGATAAGAAATAATGCACAAAAGTTGAACCAAGACTGGATGGTAGACATGGGGAAGAAGACAAAGGCAAGTTTTTTACTCTTTGATGTCTCCATCAAAGATAAATTTGTAACTATGGGCACCACACAACTATTTGAGCTGCCAAGTTTCAACAAGATGGAAGACTTGGTGCATTTATTCATCTCCAAAGTACATGGTGACTAATTCTACTTCATAGGATGATGCATGAGGACCTTGACAAGCCTTATTAGTAGAATCATGGGACTACCTGATGTACGATCAGACATCCATGAAATGATGGAAGATGAAGTGGAGGTTGAAAGGGTCACAAAGATCTTGGGATACTACATGTCAGGTTTTATGTCCCCCATCAAGGACATTCAAGACCATAACATAAAGGTAGTGGTGCACTTGGCTAAATCCAATCTATGCCCTAACAGATGATGGTTAAACAATAGAAACACCTTGTTGTGCATCTCCCACCACATGACACAAGGTGTGAAATTCAATATCTCCAAGTTCATTACTGAGGAGATTATCAATAACATGAAAGAATGATATCAAGTGCATGAAGCCTTTTGATGGGGGTATATGTTTATCTTGATAGTGATGAAGGAGATAGTTGTGTTAGATGATAATGGAGACAACCTATGGGTGTTCCCACCAAATCATGAGTACCCTAAGATGAAGTACGAAGACTTCATTTTCCTACCCAATTTATCACATAATTATAAGACTAGGGAGCAAGGGTAGTGTGAAAGGTACATATAAACCTTTGGGAAGGAGTGATACATCCCTTAGGAACTTACACAATAACTAGCAAGAGCAATAACCTTTGCCATGTTGTAAAAATTCTATGTGATGCACCTAACACTCATGGATAGGAACAGAGTAGGGTGGATTTAGTTTCCTTATGCATTCTCAACCAAGTATTTCATGGTATCACTAAGGAGAATCCTCAACATGCAATAGCTTGAGATCCTAGTCAAGACTGTGGATCAAGAGAGAAGTAGGATGAGGTGCCAATTTATGCACCCCAAAGCCAAGGCCACCAAAGATGATGAAGATAACACTGATAGGATGGACATCCATCCTCTCCATTGAGTGATAATAAATGGGAAGATATTTGACCTCTATTATGAAATTAATCCACACAAGAGAGGTGGAAATACTAGAAAGGATGATGATCGTCCCCTCTTAGTCAGTGATAAATGGAAGTCTATGTTGAAGCTATAGGAGAAGACACTCTAAAGAAAATGGGGTGATTAAATTGAAGATATCATAGAGTGCATTAATTAAATATTACTTTGAAGAACCAATTGTGCCACCAACTCTAAATAAGTGCATGAACTTCATGTAAGAGAGTGCTTCATCGAACAAAAATCACAAGAAAAAGACTAAGGAATTGATTGCATTACCTACTATAAATCTTGTATATATGGAGAAAGAGGTGACCCTAATACCCATAATTGAAGAGGAAATTGAAGAAGACCAAGCAGGGACCTATATCTTAAAGGTAAAATAAGGATAAGAGGAACTAAGTGCCAAAAATGTATAGGAATCCCTACAAATTGGCATGACTAGCATGATTCAGGAAACAGAGGAACTAACAAGCCACATATCTAGTGAAGAAGCCTCCACACCACCTCTATAAACTATTGAGGAAAAAATAATGGCTTGAAAGAAAATGGGGTTGAATGAGGAGGACATCAATAAGGCATTGGCACTTGAAGAGAAGTGGAGACTTTGTAGGGAAAAGTAATTGGCCAAGTCAGATAAAAAGGTCCCTAAAATTTCTCAAAAGTATAGGAGCAATAGTTGAAATAATAAGGTAAGCACTAGGTGCCCCCACTAAAAAGGAATAATAAGCTATGTAAGAGGAACTGTCGAATAGTGAAGGGGTAACTAAAGAAAAAGAAGGTGATAATTGCACTTAAAAAAATATAGATAGTAGAAGAACCTTAGAGACAACAAGGTGATGTTGGAACTGAATAAATTTACCTAGAGGTGAGTATTGAGAAACCTAAGAATGATGAAATAAATGAGGGGGAAATTTTCAAGGAAGAAACCCCCAAGGATAAAATAAGTGAGTTCTCTAAGGAGAACACCAAAGAGATGGTGGTACCAGTGAAGAGGAAAAAACATAAAAATTCATCATCAATAAGGATGACAAGGATTTGAATATAAAAGAGATGACATAGAAGAATTGGGTGGAGGAAGATCTCTATATGTATGCCACTATGCCCCATAAGCTACCATGACTAAGGCATGAAAGCAACTCTTATTTACACTAGACCACTACATGGATGAGCCCAAATTTAAGGTGCTTAGGGTGGGTACTTTGAGTTGAGAAGAACCTAAGGAGGGGTAAAAATTCCTCTTTATTAATCCTTGTGAAATCAACCACGTCCAATCTATGAATGTGATAATTAGGATGGACACATAAGTTGCATGTTAAAACATCATCAATGAAAATGAAGTGAAGAAATGGAAAAATCTCTTGAAAGAAGCCAAGGATGAGGCACAGGCCAATAAATTCAAATTAAAACAACTATATGAGCATATGGAGGCAGTCAAACCATCTCTTCTGGTTGATGCTAATAATTTAGAGATTTCAAAGGTTGATAAAATTTTCATGTTGGTGGAATAGATGCTCCCAAGGTTAAAACTTGAGATGAGATAAGAAGAAGAACGAGATCCTACTGTCTTTCTATAGAAAGAGCTAGTTGATAGGCTCTAAGAGGTATAATACCTCTTCATTAAATTATAAGATGGTATAAAGGTAATAGAGGCCATTTTTTGAAGATTCTCAAACTAAGCCTTAGTTTTAGATGTGCTCTTAAAGTAATAAAATAAATAGAAGGAGAAGTTTATGGCACAAGTGTACTCAACAAGTAGGTCAGAACTAGTGCAAATCATGGGGAACATCAACATGTTCAGTAAATAGATCAAAGATTAAGAGTAGAAATTGGAAGCACTCTTCCACATTCTATAGAATAATATTTGTGAGCAACGAGTGATCCTATTTAGGAGTGTGGGAAAGGAAAAATACAATATCAAAGCCTTTTGTAAGAATCTAAATAAAATAGATGTGATTTCACTCACTACTGCATCCTCTGAGATAGATATAATTATCAAAGAGATCAAGCTCACTATTAAGGTCTTTAAAGACTTCAACATCAAACTTTAAGAGAATATACCTGAGTTATGTGCTCCCAAGAGCTTGAAAACCTATACTAAAGATGGATTAATGTTTTTGTATGGGGTAATGTTGGGCCCCTAACTTGTTAATTAAAGGATTCATGGCAACATGACATCCACATAGGGGTTAAGGAATCATTTTTTATAGTGGCTTGACTTGTGGCATTTTAGTACTAGATGAAAAGTGTAACATATATCTTGTGCTAGCTGGTAAGTGACTAATTATCTCCCAAGTTATTAGGGCATATTCTAGGATTGGTGAGATGTGGTGACTATAGCACAAATTTCATGAGGTTATGGAGCTAATGGGTATTATCACCAAGTTCTAGCTTGGTACTCAACATGCACCTTGCATCCTGGCAAAGATGCCATCGAAGGCTATTTAAGGAGATCATGTCAGAAGAAAGAGGGAGACAAAGAATTTTAGTGGATCTCTAGAAAAATGAATCTTATATAGACATTGATTTCATAACCATTAGGATTTGGATTAGTATGGAAGCCATGAAGGCTCCATTTGTAAGTACCCAAGCTCTTCTGTGAGCCTCTAGGTTGTTAAGTAGTATGAAATGAACATATATTATGCTATGAACTCTATAATTTGTTAGAAAATTAGATTAATGGTGAAGATTGATGCAAAAAAACATGATGTGGATAGTTTACACATCCTTTTTCATCAATAATAGAATGTGTAATGGTGGTAATTTTAGATTTTAAATACACTTATGTTAGGTAATGTTCATGTGTGCTAACTAGTTCACTTCTTTAATGGAGTCACTACAAACTTTCATGATGTAATCTTTATTTCACATAGAGAATGAATATAGGTTCTATGCTAATTATTTATGTTCCTTGTTAGGATAATGTGTCTATCATGAATAGTTTGAGTGAAAACAACCTTTTGACCCTTCAAGTGCCTATATGACATTAGGCCTAGTCCACAAAAGGTTTGCACCCATATGACACTAGGCTTAGTCTATGAAAGGATTGCACCTATGGATATACATAAAGATTTATTTGAATTGATCAAGACCCCTAGTTAAAGTATCGTGCCATGGAAAAACTATCCTAACACAGGCCCTAATTCCTTCTCATCTGCACTTTGGGTGAGTACATAAGGCTGATACCTTACGTAGATTGATGTTGTTGCAACTAAGTGTTAAAATGTTGATAAAAACAGGTAGTATCCCATGCATGTGCCTATTTATAATAAATCAAGAATTGACTAGAGCTAAGACACTCTTTTCTACAATAGATAACACAAGGAAACCCTGATTAGCCTATGAAGCAGTGAGTATTTATACAAGGACCAGTATAGGTGGGCCTAGGGCACCCTTGGCCATGCTTAGGACCCATCTTAATGTTACATGTGCACATCATCTGAGTCAACCACCATAGAAACACCACCCAAAAGACTAGGAGAGCCCCCACTAGTGCCATAATCAACCTGAATGTCCATCAAAGATGAACCTAGGCTGAATGCAAACCCTACTCCACATAAAATTGAGGTATCAAAGACTCCACATATCCCAACCCTTTCATATAATACATGAAAACAACTCCATACTTGAGGCATGACTATCTGTAGAAAAATGCTCCTAAAATGATATGAGGAAGCCCACATACATAACATAAGTGGTTGTATAATCAAGCTAGGAGAAAACATAGTAGCCATACCCACCATATGATGTAAGAACTTTATGGCCACCATACTTTTAGGATAATACCAAGCATACAAGAGATATTCTAGATCAAGGATGGGGTTTTTAATAGTGGCAATGTGAGGAGATGGAAAAAACTACTGGAACTAAGGTTGGTGGTCCTTCAGAGCTATAGAAAACTACTCCACTTAATTACATAAATTTACAAATTTAACTTTAATCTCATAGAAAACTACTAGGTGGACCAAACCTAAAACATATTTCCCTAAAAATGGAATAGACACAAGATTACCAAAATCAAAATCCCTAATTACCTCTACCAAACCAACTTTGTGAACTGATTTGACAAAGAAATCAACCAAGTTACCAACTTGATGTTTTTCCATAAGGAAAAGTATCAAATTTCTCTTGATGATCAACACAATATAGTAATTTTCCTTAACATGGTGATAGGAACTAATATAGGCCTCATGCAACACCATTTGGATAGCATTCAAAATTTGACTCATTAACACCTATAAAACCTTCTCAACCTACCTTCAGATACCTCCCTCAAGAAATCCATCTCATGCCTTTTCTAATGAATGTAGGCTGTTGGTTTAATAACATTCAAAACCAATGCTTGATCCATGCAAAAAGACCTAGAGAAAAAGCACCTACAATAGACCTTAGAGAGACCACAATGCCCAAAAATTTTCAACTGATCTTAGCACATAAGGAAATGAAAGTAGTAATCATATCACCATAATATCACATGATCTATTCATAAATAGATGGCATGGAGACATCCATAATCACCACCAAGAGAATGTTTTATAAACCAATCAAAATATATTGAAGGGACATAACAAAACATCAACTATCCTAAGTATACTAAAGATAATAGAAAACACTCCAATGAAGCACAAGCCATGATATTAGACACCAACTCTTCATCTTGTGAGATTCCCTACTTTTCAATAAATTTCATTATCATGTTGGATTCTCAAAAATAATTCTTTGATTCCTAAGAAGAGACAAACTCCAATAAAGGCTAGATCCTATAGCCTCCTACTTATGAAGAGCATGGATCATGAACATAGATTCCCCCTTAATGATCAACGTATTTAACCCTCATTGTATTGCTAATTCAATCCCTAGAATCATCACTTTCACTTTAACCTCATTATTATTATCATCTTCCATCTTAAGAGAAGTCACTCTGATAAGAAAGTTGTAGAAGTCCTTGATTATATATCTTGTTCATGAGGCCCTTGGGTTTCCCTAAGAAGTTCCATAAAAATTTAGTTTTAATCATTCCAATGGAGAAGGAATCCAATCCACATGATCCTCCTACCTAGGAAGGGACAAATAAACCAAATTCCCATTAACGGAGAAGTAAGCAACAAGTTACACTTAGCTTTAATTTTCATATCCTAAGCTAAAGATTATCTTCATGCCTATGAGCATGGATGGAAAAAAATTTAGAAATAAAAACTTTCATGTTCTTCATAAGCACATGACAAGGGCTCTCTTTAAAAATAAACATCCTCTAATTCATTTCCTTCCAAATTGACTAAATTAAAATTACAGGGCTAGCCTTATGAAGCCAAGAAAAAATTTCCTTATGGGAACCCACTAACCATAAAGATAAAGCATGAACAAGAGAAGGGAGGTAACGCCTAGTATTAATGAATCTTCCAACATAAGCAGTACCAATACAACTACACGAAATCACAAGAGAAAAATAAGTCATGTGTAGTTTCCTCCATAACCTTATAAAAGTAACACCAAGAAGACCCAACAAATCTAATTTTTAAAGAGGTCATGAGTAAGGACTCTAATTTTAATTAAAAATTAGGCAAAATTTCCTCCTTTAGGAAGGCCCACCTTGCTTTAACATAGTGAATCAACTCGTTTAACTAATGGATCCATTACCTTTACCATTTGATACCCAAATTGATAGAGTAACAACTAGTTTTAGCCCCAATCGAATGCAAAGCATATATCTTAGCATTGAGTAATTTCTTTACTTGGAAAGGATGGATGACATGACTCACATTGATCAACTGATATGGTAATATCAGTGAATTTAATCCATTTCAAGGTAAATATACCATAAAAAGAATGTGGTTCCAAATAGTTAATACATTTTTGACCCCAAGAGTTAGAAATAAATGCAAAAGCATTATCAAGGTTTGAAAAGTCCAGCAATGATATGTGACCATTCTATGAATCTTTATAGAACATAGCTTGTCTTCCATTCTTTATTGTCTAAAAAATATGATCCTTAATCAAAGGTATGAATTTTAGAAAGGAGTTCTCAAAATGAGAGGAATTGGGAGGATCATATACATAAACTAAGCTCAATGGATTCTCATCCCCAAAATATTTATTAAAAAAGGTCTTCTCCATAAATATATTGAGTTAGAAATAATTTCCCATACTAATTTGGCTCCAGGATCCAAGTTATGAAGGCTCATGCTTTTAACACTAGATCCACTCACCTTTCTAGGGAGACATGTCTTTTTCCATTTAACTAATGAAAATTTCCTCTTGTTATCCACATCATGCCAAATAAAATATTTCATGATTTTGTTTAATCTCTAAAGCACCTTATTAGGAGAGTGAATTACTAAAAACAAATATGTAGAAAGAACACTAAGCAAAAATTTGATTAGGATTAAATGGATAGAAACAGTGAGCCACTTACCCTTCCAAGATGACAATTTTTTTTAAGGATCCAATCTAACCATCCAATAGAGAGACCTTTATAGTGTAATAAAAAATTAGAACCACAATAAACTTACTAGGTAGCTTGTTGATTTTGAAGCCAAGAATATTAGTAATGGAACATTGGGAATAAAGATTGTAATCAAGGACGAAAATATCATATCTATACTTGATTATAATTTAACCCAAATATTCCTCTTAATTGGAGATAATACATTTAAAAAAAAGAGCCTCCTTAATATAGGCATGACCAAGAGTAAAAGTATCAATAGTAAATTGATGATGAGTGAGAGTTTCCAAACCAAAAATGACCTTAATACCAAAAAAATTCATGAAATATTTTCCCCATCAAAATGTTTGTCCCATATCTTCAACCATTAGAATAAAAATAGAATAGGACAAAGGATTATGTGGTCATAATCCTCTTATATCTTCAAAGAATCCAACTAGATGACTATTGATTATGATATAGAATTTGGGCCTAGAGATACAAGAGAACACCCAATCACACACATATTTATAAAATCTAAACTTATCCAAAACTTTGATCATGAGATGCTAATTCACCTTGTCATATGCTTTGATAATATCTAAATTAATAACCATACCTTTCCTATGACTATTTTAGAGAGTATGAAAAATTACATGAGTGATAATAATTCCTTCCTAAATGTTCCTACCAAGGATAAAATCCTCTTGTTCCTTTGAAATTAGTGTATCAAGAAATGGTTTAAAATGAGTAACCATAACTTTAAAAATGATTTTTTAAATCATATTTAAAAGGTAAATTAGTCTAAAATACCCAAAATTAACCTGGGTTTCTCCTGTAGAAATAAGATAAATGAGCATATAGTTTAGATCCAGAGCCACCTTTCTTCTCTGGTGATATTATTCGACCATTTCAATTACATCAAAACTAATAACGTCCAAGAAAAAATAAAAAGGGTAATTGGGAAACCATTTGTTCCTAGTGTCTTAACCTTTTTCATAAAATAAATGATAGTTCTGACCTCATCAATAATGAACAAAACCTTAAGGGATTAATTTTGGTAATCTAGAACAAGATGGGGAATATGCTCCAGGTTTTTGTTTTGAGCTAGAAAAGATAATGCCTCAAAAAATACAAATGGTCACTAAATAATTTCACCACTTCCTCAATATTTGAATTTAGAAATATCGATTGACCCTCCTTTGAAATGATGTAGGGGATCATGCGAGTGAGATTATTTTTTGTCCTAGTCAAGTTTTGAAATAAATCACTATTCTTGTCCTCTTCTTTGATCCACCCTTCATTTCTTTCTCCAATATAACTCTTCTCTTATATGCATCTCATCATGCTCAACTATCAAACCCTTTTTCTTATGATAAGCCTTGACATCCATGCCCGCATTAAAAACTATATCATTAGGGATCACCAAATATTGTTTCACCCTTATAGTTTTGTAAAAATTCATTTATAAAAAACCTCTCTATTCCACTGTTTACCACACAATTCTTGATGTGTTGTAGTTTCTTTGCCATTTTGAATAGTTTAGAGCTAGATAACAGTGGAGCCTTGACCCATCATTCTTAAATTAAATCATGGAGGAAGGAGTCTCTTAACCACATTAGGTCAAATTTGAAAGGACACTTAGAAAGAGAAGTGTCAATCAATATTTTGAGGTCAATAGGGCATGACCTAATCCTAAAATAGTGAGGATCGATTTTTCCATCACCCAATATTTGTCAATCTAATCTAGAGAGATAAAAAATCAATCCAACCTTTAAGTAATATTACCAAAACCCATTCTTCTATTAGTCCATGATAAAAACCTATTTTTTCCTCAATATCAAGTAGATCATTTTCCAACATAAGGTTGAAAAAATTGAGTTGGGACTAATATTGCATTTGAATACCACCCCTTTCTTGGAACTAGAAAGGATAGGATTAAAATCACATTGAATAGGAATATCTTTCTAGGAAATTGAGAGGAGCAAAGAAAAATCACTTCATATTTATTTATTAAAAGTAGAAGAATTTGGACCATTAACATTGAGAAGAAAAAAACTTATGTTATAATTAAAATCTAAGATCATAAAAAGATGCCAATTTGACCCAGAAGTAAGAAACTCCAATTGAACTAAAATAGTGGACTAGATCATAGATAATCCTCGGGAGTCACTTATGGCCTCAACCAAATATCCTTTAAACTGATTTCATCTCTTATCCATAAGATAAGCTGTTTCAAAACTATCCAATTTTGTGTCTTGAAGCAAAAGCAAATATAGAGAGGAAGACAAAAATAAATGATGAATATATCATATTTTGTTAGGGGCATCAATACCTTAACATTATAATATATTATCTTCATAAATATAGAGGTGAATTCCATCACCCCCATGTTTTTTAGGAACAAATAGATCAGTTGTGATATTTTTTACTTTCTGAAATATCACTCACAACATGATCCTTTTTTAATTTTTGACTACACCTGATTGGTAGACCAAAATTTAGCTGAGATATATTGCATTTCATTTTATAAATGGAAATATGTTATTTGGAGTTCAAAATTTTTTTTGAATCATTTTCATCCTCCAATGTAGATTCTCCACTTAACTGATGGAAATCCAACTAAGCATCCACACTTGGAAGACTATGGGAAACCTCCTTAGTCTCCATGAAATAAGAACATTTCAACCAAGATTTGATCATTTGAGTTTTATCTGATATCAAGTCACATCATTTAATCATTCATGAAGGAGATAAAGTAGCTCCCTTATCTAGGTTATCTAGTAGAGCTTCAATTTTTTCTACTTTTGAGACTTAAAAGTTAGGGAAATGCCCCTTCTCACAATTTGTAAAGAAATTACTTCCATTTATAATATAAAAAACCTTAGAGGGTGACCTAAGACCAGCCTTATGGGTTTAAATAAAAATAGGTAAGCTTTTCTAATTCAAAATACTATGACCAAAATTTTTGTTGAGACTTAATTATAATGCTTTCTAGAATTTTAATATCTAGATCCATGAACACATAGATTATAGAATAAGAATCCTAAATACCTTATTTTGGTTTGGCATCAATCTTGATGAAAACCCCTAGCAATCCTCCCAATGCCTTGAGAATTTGACTAATATTCCATTGGTAAACCATAAACTATGATTCAAATTAGAAAAAGACCCCTTTTAGTTATGTGAAAATCAAAATTTAGATACCATTGTTGAAATTAAAGGCCCACTCCTTCCAAATACCATAAGGGTTGATCCAAAATTTATTTCTTCTTCATAGCATTAGGGTAAATGGATTTAAAAAACCCTTTGGGAATGAATCTAAGAGAGATAATAGGCTCCTAAGACTTCAACACTTAGGTTTCTAATGTGTCATCATTGGCCATTTCCCAATGCATTTAGCAATGAGCACTCTATTTTATGGTTCTTGAATGTTCTATTAAAAAAAACTAGCCTCCCAAACTAATTCCTTCAATTTTAAATAAGGAAATCATCGTAGGAATGACCAGGAGAAAACACAAACTTGGCCTCTGCGGGCTTCGAGACTCCATAGAAAAAAAATCTGCCATCATTATGTGGAGACTCCTTTCCCTAAAATATCATATTCACTCTTATAGTCACATCCCTTTGAACAATCTCCCCTAAAGTGTAGAGTTTTCCAATTGGAACTACCTAAGTCCTAGCCTATTGATTATGCTATGCTATGACAATCTGTATCCACTACCCATTATTCACCAATTCATGCACCTCTATGAATTACTCATTGATTCTCCACTAAAACTCCTTTCATGAAAAATGCAAAATAATAATAATCTAAGGTTTGTAAAACCAATTGATTCTTCCCCATGCTTATGCCATATATGCTATTATTATTAATATTATTAAATATTAATTTGGATATTATTATTATAATAATATTCTTATTATTAAAAAGAATTAAAATTGATGTGCTCTTAGTAGAATTGGATTTAGGATTTATTATAACCATTGTGGTCATTCCTTCTACCCCAACTATGGCATCACTATGGTGAGGGATAATTATCTCTCAAGCTATTTCCATTCTGTGCTAGGGTTTTTCAATATTATAGGGATGGTTTATTATGTGGCTATTACTCCCTTCTACTTTTTGCATGTCTTCCAAGAGTTTTTTTACATCTAAAATGGGGGAAGATCTTATAGATGTTGTGTATAGGGTTTTTTTGTTGTTCTTTGTTCAATTTCACCCTCTTTTGCTTTGAGGGTTTTTTCTATTATAGGTGTTTCAACTGTGCCTCTAGATAAGACCAATCTAGGTATGAATTATAATGTTCATATGTTTGATCTAGGAAGTGAGGTTTTGCGAGGTGAAGTTTAATTTTCATTTATTGCAGTAATTTTTTATTTTAACAATTTTTGGTCAAGCATAGTTAACTTGAATCCCTATATTTCTAAGAATTGGAAACATCTTTTAGCTAAAAGTTTCATTATTCATATCTATGGAAAATGATTCTTCATAATTTTTTGATCTTCCATTGCTTATAAAGACCAATTATTACATTTGGTCCCTTGGAATTAGGATAAAACTTTTCTTTGAATGAAACCATAGTTCCCTACATTTAATCTAGTTACATTATCTTTTAATACTTATCCAATTTGGGACATGTTGTCCCATTTACCTTTGTAATTTTATATGGTTTGTTCTCTTCAAGCCATTGACAACTCCCTTGGGTAATTTATCTCAGTCGCTACTGATACTGAAGACTGCATAAAAATTACCTTTACTCGATTATGCTTTGTCATGGATCTCTCAAAATATTTACCATAAGTTATTAAGATCGAGATTAACAATAGAATTTGGATTCAAGCTATAGATTATGAAATATTAAATTTAAGATGTAAGAAATGTTTTGTTTGTGGGAATGTGACTATTGATTTCTTTAAAAATTCTAGTGGTCAATCTAATAACAAGTTTAAATTTGAAAAAAACTAGAACTTGGTGGAAGGATGTTGAGGTGGATCATCTAATTGTCTTTGGTAAGGATAGGGATAGGAATAATGGTGGCGGGGGTAAGGATAATGGTAAGGTTAAGGATAATGGTTCTTTCACATACATGATTAAATCTTCTCCAAGTCCTTATGTGTCCTCTTCCATGGTGATCTCTTCCTATTCTTTTATCAAAGAGGTTGTTCCTTTTGTAAAAGAGGTCTCCATTTTGGATAATTTTGTTTCAAGGTATACCAAAATTTTATCAAAGCTATCATTGTAAGAAATGAATCCTTCCCTTTTAGGAGTTCCACTTGTGGAAGTCTTGGACTCAATTTTCAAATCCCCTCTACTTGGTAGTAAGGTTAATGATCCTAAAGGATGGGAAAAGGTCTTAAATAAGAAAAATTGTGCCAATCAGAAGAATTTTTGTCATATGGGACTTTGCTCTCATAAGAAACCAATAATACGTTAAGGTTTCTTGTTATGTTTTGGTGGTTAATTGGTTTTGCTCCTTTTTTGTTTAGGGCATTGGGGTTTATTCCTTATTTTAACTTAGGGATTGTTTCCCTGAGGTTTCTTGGGCTATCCATTTTATTGGATTATGTCATTTTTATGGGAAATATTTAATGATCACTCTTAACCATTTTATTCTTTATCGCTTTCATTTGTTTAAATAAATATTTGGATAAAAATCCTTGTACAACTCTTAAAATATATCTGTATATTTATATATATTACTATTTTAATTTATTATTTAATCTATATATAAATTTAATTAATTTTTAATTTTATTCTTATATATTATATTTATTTTTATTTGGTAGAGTAAAACACATGTTTTAAAAGATCCTATAATTTTTTAAAAAAAGAATGAATAATTAAACTCGAATGAGATACATTAACTAGTAGCTCATGTGTTATCAAATAACTATTAGAAAACTAAACCTTAGTCTACCAAAAAAAGAATCCCCTACCTACAAAAAATCTCCACCCAAAAATGGGTAGTCTTCCACTAAAATTTTGTCTCTATAAAACAATCACACAATCAAGAGAAACAAACTAATACTTGTTTGATGGTATGACATGTAATGGTTTTATGTTTTTAAGTATTGAAAAAACTGTTCATTGGAAGTTGGATAATCCTTGAGGCAAAAACCTTGTTACAATCAGCTTATTATGTGCATGACGTCTCCTGCAAAGCCCACAACTTATTTCTTAGCACATACATCTACCCACACATTATTGAAAAGTGATGCCACAGTTTTTTAAAAACCATGCTCACTTCTATTTTTAAACTACTAGTTTAAAGAGTAGTTAACAAACTCTTCTTTGCCATCAAACTGCCACTCTTCCCACATAGCAAAGAATGCATGTCAAGTGCATGATTTGTTATCTTTTTTTAATCCATTCTATCTTTATATACAACATATTTTTTTTAGCATAGTTTTTTTTTTATATATACATCAATAAAGACTGTTATTTTCAGCCTACAAAAATATAAAATTGTGTATTAATTTAGTGCTCTATTTATTGAGTTCATAATTTTAGATCTCTGGTCTCATAATTTACTACTGTTATTTTTATATCTCTATTGTTATTTTATTCATATCTCGCTGGTTGAATAATAAGGCATTCTTATAAAATATACATTTGGTATCAGAGCTGGTATTTTCTTTTGGGTTAAAAATATAGTAGTTAGAATTTTGCAAAAGATTTATCATGTCAAATTCTAACTCCTTGCCCATTCCAAAATTTGATGGAAATGAGTATGATTATTGGTGTATTAAAATGATGACTTTTTTGATAGGAAAATATTTGTGGGAGATTGTTGAATCAGGTTATGCAGACCCAACTGATTGGAATGCCCTCACAATGAATGATGAAATAACTAAGAAGGAGACTAAGAAGAAGAATGCTCAAGCCTTATTTCATATTCAAATAAGGCTTGAGAAAATATGAGGTCCTCTTCAAATTTTATATGTTTGTCGTAGTTATACTTAACCTTTAAAAAAAAATAGTATTTTGGAAACTAGACTCAAAATACTACAATTCATGTTTTTATACCATCTTCAAATTTTGAGTGTATCTATCTCTAATTATTTGTAGAATTTCACATTTTTAAAATTTTATAAAAATCATGTCCATAGGTAGGTGCTTTTTTGTCCCCCAAGTTAGTGCACTTACCTAGTGACTTATCTTAACCCTAGCAATTCCCCCCAGAGGTCATGGTAGAGGAGAAGTGGGTGTCATTTGTGCACATGTGCAAGCTCAAGGATTATAACCATAGGATAAGAAATAATGGACAAGATTTGAACCAGGACTAGATGGTAGACATGGGGAAGAAGACAAAGGCAAGTTTTGTACTCTTTGATGTCTCCATCAGAGATAAATTTGTAACTATGGGCACCACACAACTATTTGAGCTACCAAGTTTTAACAAGATGGAAGACTTGGTGCATTTATTCATCTCCAAAGTACATGGTGACTGATTCTACTTCATAGGATGATGCATGAGGACCTTAACAAGCCTTATTAGTAGAATCATGGGACTACCTGATGTACGGTTAGACATCAATGAAATGATGGAAGATGAAGTGGAGGTTGAAAGGGTCACAAAGATCTTGGGATACTACATGTCAAGTTTTGTGTTCCCCATCAAGGACATTCAAGACCATAGCATAAAGGTAGTGGTGCACTTGGCTAAATACAAACTATGCCCTAACAAATGATGGTTAGACAATAGAAACACCTTGTTGTGCATCTCCCACCACATGACACAAGGTGTGAAATTCAACATCTCCAAGCTCATTAATGAGGAGATTATTAAGAACATGAAAGAATGATATCAAGTGCATGAATCCTTTTGATGGGGGTATATGTTTATCTTGATATTGATGGAGGAGATAGTTGTGTCAGATGATAATGGAGACAACCTATGGGTGTTCCCACCAAATCATGAGTAACCTAAGATGAAGTACCAAGACTTCATTTTCCTACCCAATTTATCACATGATTACAAGACTAGGGAGTAAGGGTAGTGTGAAAGGTACATAAGACTAAGAAGTTGTATTTGAATATGAAATAAGTGCTCAAGCCTTAAGAGTCAATTTCATAAAGTTGTATTTGAAAATCAATAATGTATAATTTATGATAAAAATCAAGGAAATAGAGTGGTAATAGTTGTGCCTATGACAAATAATATGATGTTCCCATTGAAGTTTGGTGAACATAATAGGAACCTTGTCAATATGGCATATGAGGATACAAGTTGGTTGTGGCATCACAGGTATGCGCATTTAAATTTTCATAGTTTGAAGATTCTAACATCAAAATCATTAGTTTCTGGTTTGCCTAAGGTTGAAGAGCACAAGGAAGTTTGTGAAAGATGTGATAAAGGAAAACATGCAAGAGAAAAATTTCCAAAAGGCAATGCATGGAGGGCGCATTATCCACTCCAGTTAGTTCATTCAGACATTTGTGGTCCTATGCTGATAAAGAGTTTGGGTAAGTCATCATATTTCATTACTTTTATTGATGATTACTTACGACAGTGTTGGGTTTATTTTTTGAAGACTAAAGGTGAAGCTCTTGAGACATTCAAGAGGTTTAGAGCCCTTGTAGAAAATGACAAAAGGTGCAAAATAAAATGCTTAACGACTGATTATAGAGGAGATTTTTATTCAAAATACTTTCAAGGTTATTTTGATATGCATGACATTAGAAGACAACTCACCACTGCATACACACCTCAACAAAATGGTGTAGCTGAAAAGAAGAATCGTATAGTGGTAGAGATGGCACGAATCATGCTACAAACAAAGGGATTAAGCAATTATTTTTGGGGAAATGCAGTTTCTATAGCAATATATATCCTCAATTAGAGTCCTATTAGAGCACTTGATAGGATGACTCCGTATGAAGCCTGGTATGAGAAAAAACCAAATGTTAATTATTTCAAAGTTTTTGGTTACTTAGCTTATGTTCATGTTCCTGATCAAAAGAGGAAAATGTTAGATCCCAAAAGTGAGTCATGTATTTGTGTTAGATATAGTGAGGAAATTAAGGCTTACAGGTTATATAATCCTCTCACTAATATGATTATTGTGTCAAGAGATGTGATTTTTGATGAAGGGGGAGTTTATGGTCATCAAAAAGGGCATATGGAGAATTCGAAATCTATTTTAAATGAAGTTATTATGAATGATATTGATCTTGGAAAGCCCACTAATATTTCTATTCCAAGTGATACAAATCCACCAAGTAACCCCTCATCTAATTGTTCAATTCCAAGTGTAAGTCTAGATTCAAGTCCTAGTTCTACAAGGAAGGTAAGAAGATTGAGTGATAAATAAGTCCTAGTTCTACAAGGAAGGTAAGATGATTGAGTGACATTTATCAAAGGAGTTAAAATCAAGCACATGAAGAAAATCCAAGAGACGAGACACTAAATTTTACATTATATACCAAGGCTGATTTTGAGCCATCATGTTTTGAAGATGCATATAATAATGAGGTTTGGATGTAAGCAATGCAAGAAGAGATGGATTCTATTCACATGAATGACACTTGGGAGCTTACAAAGCTTCACATGACAAGAAGAAGATTGGCACCAAATGTGTCTACAAGACTAAGTGTAACAGTGGTGGAAGTATTGAAAGGCATAAGGCGAGATTAGTTGCTAAAGGCTTCACATAGAAGTATGGCATTGATTATGAAGAGACATTTGCACCAGTAGCAAGACAAGAGACCATTAGAATGTTGATTTCATTAGCAACTCAAACGAATTGGAGCATCCATCATATGGATGTGAAAAGTGCCTTCTTGAATGGGTACTTAGAAGAAGAAGTATATGTGGAATAGCCACAAGGTTTTGAAGTGGAAGGAAAAGAAAATCATGTCTACAAGTTGAAGAAGGCTTTGTATGGCCTTGAATAAGCACCAAGAGCAGGTATGATAGGATTGATGGATATTTTAAAGAGAATGGCTTTCAAAGAAGTAAGAGTGAGCCTACCATTTACTACAAACAAGAAGGTAATAATATCTAATTGTAAGTTTGTATGTTGATGACTTGTTGTATATGGGTAGCAGTTCTATAATGAAGGATGAATTCAAAGTTTCCATGATGAATAAATTTGGGATGAAAGATTTAGGCCTCATGAAATATTTTTTAGGAATAGAGGTTTATCAAAGGGAGAATAACATTTTCATTTGTCAAACAAAATATGCTAAATATATGTTGAAGAAACTTGATATGGTTGATTGTAAACTAGTCTCCACTCTAGTTACTCATGGAGTTGTGTTGTGTAGAGATGATGGTGATGAAAGAGTTGATGAGACAACCTATAGAAGTATTTTTGGAAGGTTAATGTTTCTAACTCACACAAGACCTGATATTGTTTATTTAGTTTCACTTATTTCAGGGTACATGACAGAGCCATCAGAAATATATATGAAGGAAGCCAAGAGAATTTTGAGGTATGTGAAAGGCACTGCAGATTTTTGTATTCATTACTACACTTCTAAAATGTTTAATCTTGTTGGTTTTAGTGACTTTGATTGGGGAGGTAGTTTGGATGACTGAAAGTCAACATCTGGGAATTATTTTTCTTTTGGTTCTGGTTTGATTACTTGGAACTCAAAGAAGCAAAGTATAGTTGCCCATTTCTTCTACAAAAGTAGAGTATGTTGCAGTCACTTCAGCAGGTACACAAGCATTATGGTTTAGAAAACTTATTGAAGAAATTGGAGAGATTCAAGTTCAGCGCATAGTTATTTTTTGTGATAATATTAGTGCTATTAAATTGACCAAGAATCCAATTCATCACAACAGGGCAAAACACTTTGATTTAAAGCATCATTTTATCTGAGATTTAGTGCAGATGAAGGTAGTAGAATTGAAATACATCAACACTAAAGAACAGTTTGCAGATATCTTCATGAAAGCAGTTGCAACAGATCAGTTTTTGACACTCAGAGATCAGAGTGTAAGCCCTCTCAGCATCAAGGGGGATTATGTTGAAAAGTGATGTTGTAGTTTGTTAAAAACCATTCTCAATTCTATTTTTAAACTAGTAGTTTAAAGAGCAGTTAACAAACTCTTCTTTGACATCAAACTGCCAGTCTTCCCACGTAGTAAAGAATGCATGCCAAGTGCATGCTTTGTTATCTTTTGTTTATCCATTCTATCTTTAAATGCAACGTATTATTTTTAGCATAGTTTTTTTTATATATACATCAATAAAGACTGTTACTTTCAGCCTGCAAAAATATAAAATTGTGTATTAATTCAGTGCTCTGTTTGTTGAGTTCATACTTTCAGATCTCTGCTCTCATAATTTACTGCTGTTATTTTCATATCTCTGTTGTTATTTTCTTCATAGCTCGCTGGTTGAACAATAAGGCATTCTTTTAAAATCTTCACACATCACACATCGCACATTGAACATCACCTTAGTTGGGTTGCTAAGACTGCTAATTGATTTATAGATTACAAGTAATAAACAATAATAATAACGAAGCAGATCTGATAGTAGCTGCATCTAAAAATTTCATAGTCCGTCTTACTGCTCAGTCGTGCTCTTCTTTCAACCCTATCCAGTCTTCCAAATGAGCCGCCTGATAGTTTAAAACTATGGTATTAGTTTCTCAAATATATCTGCCTAGGTAATGTACCAAGCATAGGTATATAAATACATGACCTGTAATGACGGTTTTTACTTTGTTGTTCCTTGTTAAAATGGATGCAGTTTATCACAACACGACTCCTCAGATCTGTCGTTTTCAATCACAAACAGTAGATCAAATTCTACAGCCTCATAAAAAAGTAATCCATATTCCATTTACGATTTGTGGATGGAAAGAAGAATTAATTGAACTACTAATCTAAGAGAATTGAGAATTGCGTACCTGTGCCCATGTAGTTTGTGTTTCGTGTGCAATCTGTGCACGAGCGTTTACAAATCATCCCTACAGACAATGATTGTTTAGTTGATGTAGGTATTCCTCTGCACCGCAACCTTGTTCACTTTACCCTTTGCCTTCTCCTTCCCTTTCCCCTTCAGCATTTCCATTCTCAAATTTAACATGCTACTTATCTGACTGCCTGTTTTATCCAGATGGCATTTAGATTGCCTTGCAACTGCAGTCGACGCCATCGTGATGTCACACCATTGGGACATACCACAAGACGAAAAAACCTTTTTTCCAAGGAGGCGGCCCAAAGGTGCAAAAGTTATGTGGAAAGGGCTATAATTTTCTGTTTGGGTAAATCTGTGTTTCTGTACGTCACTCAAACTCTATAATTAGTGACTTCTTTATTTTTGTGATGGGAAGGGTTAATTAAAATTAATCTTATATTTTTAGTGGAGGTGATGGTAAAAAATGAGGTTGTGTGTTTCTTCATACAATGTGGCAATGCATTATACAAAGAGGAGATATTTCTTTTCACAATGAGCTTGAGTAATGATGAAGTGGTGATGAAGGGCAATGCAATAAAATAAATACAATTTATAAAATATATCAAGGTGAGTTAAGTGGTTATGGTGAGGGACAATGACAATAATTCAATGATGAGCTTGAAGAAGCCCATGCAAATACAATTGCAAAGTTTAGTGATATGCCATATTTGTAAATGTAACATATATCTTTCATCAAACTATTTCAGTTATCTAAATCATATCATAATTATGTGTGTGTGTGATATATATATATATATATATATATATATATATATATATATATATATATATATATATATTAAGATAAAATAATATTATAATTAATAATATAATATTATGTTAACTGGATTAAAAATGGAGATAGCTCTAAATCAATAATATTATGTTAGTAATCTCTATCTGGATGTAAATTTGGTGAAATATCATTTGGAAAAGGCATGCAATAATGTCATATCATATTTTCCAAGAATATATTTGGTGGCATCTTAGACACCTGTCTTGTCGAATATAATGGTAAATGAGCCAAGTGTTATGGCCATTAATTGCTATCGGCCCAACTAACAAACAACATTACCATATCAAAAGTGGAATTATAGGTGCACGTTTAAAACCTCATACAATTATAGATTCCAAGTTTTATGATGAAATTCATTAAGTTTTTCACGTAATTAAATCATTATGATTCTGGCCCAGTGCATTCACTAGAGGTTTTGAATGCCAATTTCAATTAGGTCTAGTTGCCAATAACAATTTCAAGGCAGTTTTCAAAACTCAAATGTAAATTCAGCCAAGATGATTTACATTTTCTATACATTTTCTTTACACGTTGATAATTTTTTTTATTTTTATTAGTTTTATAGTTTCTTTCTATGTAGTCAATAAAAAAATAGTATAGCATAGAGAATTAGTGAAAGACAATTTAAAATTATCACAAATGAAAATGCAAAAGTTTTTGGAAGTAAGTGTGGCAGAGGGAATGCAAAGAGTAAGGTTACTAGTAATAACGTGAATTTAAATGAGCAGTCGTCTGTGAAGAATCTCCTAAAGAAGGAAATTAGTTTGAATTTTTTTGGGGAGGCCATCAATAAGGTGGAGGCATTAAATAATTGGTTGTCATAGTTGGCCATAATTGAGGATCAGTTTGGATAGGACTGAATACACAAAGGTAAAATTGTATGGAATAGTGAAATCATGAACACATGGGAGGAAAAAACTCTATGATATATAAAAGCATTTAAATGCAATAACATACCAAGTTGGTTAGCCAAAATTATATAAAAAAGGTACATATATGGGTGAAAGATAGACATGTCCTCACATCCTCATGAATGTGAGATTATCCTCCCCAATGATCTTTATTATACACTTAAGTGACACCTAATCAAGCTAACTGCATTGTGTAGGTAAAACCACATGGTGGGAAAAATCCTACACCAATGCCTCCCCTTAATTGTAACTTAGGAGGGTATTATAATTAGATCTTGGATCGAAGGAATGATGAGGCACATAAGTATATAGTCAATAAAAAACTACCAATTCTTCATAGAAGATGTTGAGGCTATCTACAAGAGATCTTGAAAAATGACCAAGGTCTATGATGAGATCCTTTGCCTGAAGACTAAATAAGCTCCATTCACATCAAATGATGTTTCTTCCCTTTACCAAAAGAATAATATGATGATTGTTCTAAAATTATACCCATTCCATAATGAAATATTAAAGTAGTAGTACGAACATCTCTAAGTATGATTTTAAATTTAAGTGTGACATAGATCTAGTAAGATTAAGCATAAGAATTGAATGTAATGCCACTAAACTGAACTTGTCAGAAAAATGGCATGGAAAATTCACTAAAAGAATGCCCATGTGAAGTGTGAATCATGGATTAATAACCCTTGAAATTAAATATTAGATTGTAGATGAAGTACTCAGATATGTAGCATGAATATCCACTTGAACATATGAGTTGTCAATGTTCTCAATAAGTTTACTCTCACTAGAAAAAGTATAGTCCTCTGAAGTATAAGTATGTGATGGCTCTAGAAGGAGAATACCCTGAATAGGAATGGATATAGAATCTAAAAAATGATATCTAAGGTTTGGTAGAATCTCATTCAATAGTAGTGGATCTATATAAGGAAGAACACTATCCATTTGGAATGTGTCATCACGAGAAATAGAAATAAGATTAGAGAGTAAAATAGTCTCTAAAGATATAATAGGTAGAGGAGGAAGAAGAGTGACATAAATCAGAAAAATATCTTTAGAAAGAGTTTGAAGAGTGATCCAAAGCATGGAAGACACTCTATATGCTCTACATGGTATTGTATATCCCATGAAACATGTATCAATAGGTGACCATAGACACAATCATAAGTGTTGGCTCAATCATTGTATTGATACAGGTCAATAAGAATAAGAATCTCTCCATATAGAAATGGAATAAGGTAATGTCATGTGAGAAAGTGTTTCATGTACATCTACTATGAAGTATAATTAGTCTTTCGAAGAAGAACTACTAGATTAGAATCAAATGGCCTCATATGGTATCTACTAATTGAATATAAGTGAATCGACATGACCATAAGTAACCATACATGTTCAATGTGATGGGCATCAGACTCAGTCAAAAATGTATTGAATAATTTTTGAAATAATCACTAAATTTCCCTAATATTGTATAGGTTGGCACATTATATTTAAGTGCATATACAATCATCACATTTAATTGAACATACATTCAACACAATATATATAACTAGCACAAGTATGCAAAAGATAATAAGAAATGCAACAACCCTAAAATTATACAAGATCAATTTTAAAAGGATTGAGAATAAGATACATTATTGAAATAGCTATAGGCTGAAAATCATATGAGTTTGCATTATTTTACAAAAAATCACCTTGAAAAATCAATATTTTTATCTTGAAAAATATTTCACTCAAAATTTAATGAAAAACTCAGAATGTAGTAATAGTACATCATGAATAGATTGTTAGAAAAAGTATGAACTAATATATTAGGGTATAATTTAGCAAGTCACACCCAAAGGGTGTAGTCCAACATTGATCACAATAAATACCAAAAAATAACCTATGTAAAATACCAAACCTACACACAAAAAACTCAGATCTAAAAAAACTGATATAGCTTCCTCTAAAAGTATAAAAGACCCAATAGTTTTTTGTAAAAATATAGAAACCCCCCCCCAAAAAAAAATATTATTTTAGTATAAGATGGTAAAATTATGTGTGAAATTCAAAAACTATGTTCAAACCCTCCAAAATGGTCAAAAAATGACTATCACAAAACTAGGTTATATTTACAGCCATTCCAAATATTTTTCCACCTTCTAAATTCAATGATGCTATCTATTTT
This sequence comes from Torreya grandis, assembly GCA_037957365.1. Classification (NCBI taxonomy): domain Eukaryota; kingdom Viridiplantae; phylum Streptophyta; class Pinopsida; order Cupressales; family Taxaceae; genus Torreya; species Torreya grandis. The sequence continues at coordinate 2,190,449 of JARHVA010002141.1, forward strand.
TCAATTTGAGACTTTATATATGTATATTTTCATCAATTTTCTATAAACCCCACCAAACCATAGAAAACTAAAATCAACTAAAAATCCTAAACAAGTTAGAGTGTTATATCTCACAACAAGAACAATGGCATTTGACTACCAAAAAAGATGTGATACCATTTTAGAGTGGGATAGAATTGATGATCAATCTAGATAGGATCGAATGCATGAATGTGAGACTAGATTGAGTAGTGAAATCATGAACACATAAGAGAAAAAAACTTTACAATATATAAAATCATTTAAATGCAATAACATTCCAAGTTCATTAGCTAAAAGTACATAAGAAAGGTACATATATAGATAGAAGATAGACATGTCCTCACATTCTCATGAATATGTGATTATCCTCCCCAATGACCTCTATTAAACATGTAAGTGAAACCTAAGCAAGGTAACTAGACTGTGCAGGTAGTAACACCACATGGTGGGAAATAACATACACCAACAATGGCCTCACTCCTTATTAATTGACTTTATTTCTCAATTTTACTTATAATTTTTTGATTACCAATAATTTTCCTTCCAAATTGAAAGTTCTCTAATGAAAATTTCAACTCAACTATAAATCATAGATAATGAACAACTTGATCAAAATTTTAGATTTAAAATTACAGATACACAAAGCAAATTTTTTTAAAGACATGTCAATCATGACGTAGTTGGATAAATACCCCTATTAGAAATGGTGGGGTATCTACACCAATAAATAAATTATAAAAGACTGTGCATTTATAGAACCTGTAACTATTATTTATCTTTTTAATCATTCTTCCACAAGTCGAAAGTTAATTTATAGTAAATATTTTAATGCACTATTTTAATTTTCCCAATTCTTGTGTACATGCAATGGTCATTAGGATTATTTAAATTTCATAGTTTATAGGTAATGTAATATAATCATATTTGTTCATTCTATGATAAGATCCTAACTGAAACAAATTAGAACTAGATTGTAGATATGTGAGATTAAATCAAAAAATAACTATAAATTTAATAGTTATATTAAAATAAATCATAATTGTAATATAATTATTGATAACCTCTTCTATTGGGAAACCTCCTTTGATCAAGTTCAATTCAATGTAATTCATGGTTGATTTCTCATTGGTCTATACTCCTATTAAAATACTCCATGTGAATGTGAGATTATTACAATGGTATTGATGGACATCTTAAAAATCATATGTATTTATAGCATTTTATTAAGTAAATAAATTACAAAAATATGGTTAGGAAAGAAGTTCATGTACTTCCCCGTAAAATATTTAACCTCAAAGCTGCAGGTGAGGAAAATATTGTTAGATTTGAAGTATAAGTTCCTAGGTAGTATCTTCTAGTTGCATCATGTGCCATTTTAATACATCTTTAATGATGACCTGATTGTGGAGATGATGAGAACATTTGTCAAGTATAACTTTAGATGTTAAAACAAGACATCCTTCTACATCAATATCTAGAAGCATTTATTAATTTGTGGCATTCTATCTAAGGATCTTATTTAAGTAAGTGATATGAAAAATGAGATGGAAATTCAATGAAGGTGGAAGTTCCAACTTATAGGTGACATGGATAATCCACCAGATAACTTTATAAGACACATATAATTTAAGACCTAATTTTTGGTGGCTTTTCAACTTCAAAGAGGATTTATTATAAGGTTGTAGGTTAAGCAAAACCATATCCCTAGGTTGAAAGGACCATTCAAAGCAGTGTTGGTCTACCTATTACTTCATGTTATTTAGTTCTAGGAGGAGATTAGTATCAAGGAGGTAAAGGATATTATTGCATGCATTGAGGTTAGTATAAAAATCCTACACCTAAGAGTTTGTTGGTATATATGAGAGAAGTTATGGCAAATTTTGACCATATATAACTTCATATATGGTTAGATTTTTGGTCATGTGGTATGAAGTATTGTACCACCATTCAGTGAGAGGTAACCATTTTACCCATTGATGTTATTTGTCCATAGAAAAACAGAGACAGGTGTCCATACATTTATTGAAAATTTATTTCTAACCATTAGTATTTTAATGATATCCCTAGCTCATTCTGAGATGTGTGCCAAGGCACCTCAAGATTTATTAATAGAAATGACTCATAAAGGATGAGTCATGATCTAATATAATGGAAATAGGGATGCCAAAAAGATGGAATATTTGATCAATAAATGTATTGGCTATAGTGGAAGTAGATTATGGGTGGGCCAAAGCACAAAATGAACATATTTAGAAACATGATACAATACTATGAGAATTATTTTCCTCCATATTTGGGAAGGCATTATATTAAATCCATTAAAATTTCAGTCCAAAGATGTTCTAAAATGGCTAGTGGATAGAATAAACTAGGTGGTGAAACTATTTTCCCTTTGTGGCATGGGAAAGTATCACATTTTGAAACAAATTATTTTGATATCATGTTTGATTCTAGGCCAAAATAAACTATGACAGATGACTCATATGTTTTTAGAAAACCTTAATGACATACTAAAGGCAAGGCATGTTACTCAAATACAAAATAGTCTGTTTGAATTTAAAGCCTGTGATTAGTACAAGGTGACCTTTATATATAACTTTTTTCACATACCAAACATAATTAGTTTTAGTAGAGGAATCAACAAATAATTGGATAATGATATGTTGGGAGGGGTTGTCATGATACCACTCATGTTAAATATCATGTAGCCATGTGGAAATGGGAATAAATACAAAATATAATCATGCTTGTTATTAAAACTAGAGAGAGATGAGATAAGCCACCAATTTTTCCTTTCCCTTTATGTATGTGATCTCATAATCATAACCCATGAGTTTATAAACCCATTTTTATTGATCTGGTGAAGAGATCCATTAGTCTAGATAATATTTGAGACTTTGGTGGTTAGTTTTAAAACAAAAGTGTCAACTTACCTACTATGGATGTCATTTGTTAACTGCATAGAAGATAACTTTCATATCATTTTTTTCAAATGGAGCATGCCAAAATATTTCCAATGAGGACATTAATAATGAACACAATGGGATGTCCCTCTTGCATCACATTCAATAACGAATGGCTTGGTGAAATCAGAAATAAACAAGAAGGTTATGTTGCAAATTGCTTTTTTAAGGTGATTAAATGTTATTTTAGATGTTTTTGACCATAAAAAGGAGTCTTTATTGAGTGTAGTGGTCAATGGAGATGTGTTTTTACCATAATATTTGAAAAAAATAAGTAATACATTGTCAGGGCAAGAAATCAACGTAAAATTTTGAGTGTCCTAGATTTTAGCTAGTTTATCATATCCTCCATTTTTTAAGGGTCAACACGAACACCATGGGAAGAGATAATATTCTCTAGGTATTTGACCTTTGGTTTCCCAAAATAATATTTAGAACATTTTTCACATAAGTGGTTCTAAGCAAGAAGTTGCAATGTAGTGTCAAGGTGGTTGAGGTAATCCTCCCAAGTTTTGTTGTGGATGAGTATGTAATCAAAGACTACAAATAATAAATTCAACAATAATGGGCATAATACTATAATAATTAAGACTTATAATGTGGAAGAGGAATTATTGAGCTTGAATGACATTGTAAGAAACTCATATTGACCATAAAGTGTGAAAAAAGCAATTTTTAGAATGTCTACTTCATGATTGCAAATTTGGTCATAGTCAGAGCATATATCTAACTTGGAGAAATAATTCGAACCATGGAATTAATATAGGAGCTCATATATTATAGGAATTGGAAAATTTACCCTAATGCTGAGCTTGTTTAGTTCCCAAAAATTAATGCAGAGCTTCCAAGAGCCAATTTTTAATGAATGAACAAGATTAAGGAAAAATATGAGATAGTGTTGGGTATAATTTCACCTAATTGTAGGATTTACTAAATTATAATTTCAATCTTATAATTTTGAATAAATGGGTAACAATATGGATGAATGTTAGGGGGTCTACTTCCCCAAAATTTTTGGATGTAGTGGTCTTCAAGGAAACAAAGTGACAATCATTTTGGTTCATAGAAACTACTACATGCTTAACCAAATTTTTTTTTAAGTCTGATGTTTGGCTATAATCAGTTGGGGAACTAATTTTAAGAGAAAAAAATTGGGAAACTATTTCATGGGATCCATTTTTTAGAAGTTTTTCCATGTGATGAGAGCTAAGGATAGTAGTGGATCTAAGAAGAATGACTTTCAATATTTATTGTCCATTCTTAGGAAACTACATGCATATCTTAGAAAAATAAAAAACAATAGGTCCAAGAGTTCTTATCCATTCTTCTCATAGAACAAAATCACATCTACCCAAGGATAAAACAAACATGTGATTCTTGAGGTTATAATATCCCATTGAAATGTAAAAATTGTGACACTTTCCCTTGCAGGGTAATGTTATAATATTAGTAATCATAACCTCAAAGGGTGAAAAAATAGTCTATTTACTTAGCCACCAAATGGTCGGTGAAGTTATGAGTGATGCCTAAATCAATAATAATGGTAAGGTGCTATTTCTTGAAAACCCCTTTTACACACATTGTTTTCGGAGTTGCTACCCCTACAAAGACATGCATGGAAATGCCAAGATGTGAACCCATTCAAGTTCCTACTTTGGATCATCTAAATGGGTATATATGGCATCCTCCCTTTATTTATTATCAAGTGGGGAATCAACATAGAGCATACATTATTTTTGTTTAATGAATTTGTATCGCTTATCCTAGTTGTCATCACAATTATATCATAATCCATTGTCATGATGTGCATGCATTTAAGCCTCAATGAGGCACTTTATGGGTGTTTTATTAAGGGGTTTATATTAGGGCACTAGAATAAAGATTACTTGGAGGGTTTGAAATTAGAATTGTGATTTTTCAATGTGATTTTTTATTTTGTGAGCTTAGCTAAAGCTAAGGATTCTATCATGGTTTGAGGTTTGAAGATTTTAAGCTCAAATCCAATCGCATCCTTTAGTTCAAAGATGAAGTGATTTTTGAAGAAACCATCAACTAGCCTTTATCTTGATTGGATTTTTTTTTAAACGTAGTTTAATATTCCTAAACTCTACCAATTTGATGAAGTTTAGTGATGACATCGATGAAATCATCATAGGCATTAGGTCCATAATGATCTAGCAATAGTTTGGAAAAATTATCCTAACATGGTTCTAAATATTAATTATGATACCATTTTTACCAATGGAAAAATTCCTTACCTATTTGTAATGAATTAATAGGTACCTTTTGTTCCCCCATAGTGGGATGCAAGCTGCAATATTATTTTGCATGGTAAATCTAGCTAGTCGGTTCACTATTATCAAATTCGGGAAAATCTAATTTAGGGCCACATAGTGGTGATTTGGAGGAAATACCATTGGATTTATAGTCACCATCAATTCAAAGTGATTGTTTTTCACTAGCAAGGCTATGTGTGTGATCATTCATTTTATAAAATTGAGATTCAAATTAAGTCTAAAGTTTGGCAATATCATGAGCAATGGTGTAGGCCCCTACATGAGTAACAACCATTTACTAGAGCATCTATAGGTGATGAAAAAGGTTTAGTGAAGTTAGTATTTAAATTTATCATCTTGACAAGATGATCAAACTTGTGTAATTTACACACAGGTGGAAAAAATAAAAAATATTTTTTACCTATAGGCAAACAAATTTTTTATATAGGATTTTTTTATAAATTTTGAAATGAACCTTAAAATGACTAGCATGGTGAGAAAATAATAATGGTATGTTTTGCCTATGGGTACTTAAAACTTCTATAATTCAAAAAAATAGTTATAGTTACAATGCGATTGATGAGCAGTATGTCCAAAACCATATCATAATTTGGTGCTTGTAAAAGATAGTTATAATTCAATTGATGATGGGACTTGCTTAGCCCTGAAACGTTAATTTATATAAGTTTCCAAATGCAATTTTCCAATTTTCTCCTTTTTCAAAATTTCTCTACGTATTATGAATAATATAATAATACAATCATTTAGCAGCATGGCCTAAACCAGATCACAATTTATATTTTATAATAAATAATTACAATATGATTGTTTAGTAGTATGGCCTAAACTAGATCAAAATTTAGAGTTTATAATAAATAATTAAAATAAAATTGATTGGTCGTATGGCAAAAACTGGATCAAAATTTGGAGCTTAGACAAAAAAATTAGATCATTATTTTTTATTTTGTTCAAATTATAAATAAAATTCTTTACCATAGCTTGATGTTGAGAATCCAATACTCAACCAATGATAAACATTGCAGCCGCAATAATTACTCAACCAAGTATCAATGTATAGGTACTGTATTTAAAACACAACTTATAAAATGAATATGTTTTTCAAAAAATAACTTTAGATCTTAGCATAGGTTCAACTTTTAAAACTAGTCTTGTAGCAATGATTGGTTTCAAAACTTGACTTTTAGCGATGTCATTCTAGGGTGAATGTTTAGTGCCAATTCTCTATTACCACTTTTTGATCACCAAAGCCCTGTAAAAGTGAGGTGAGAACACATAGTGGACAAAAATAAATAAACCTAACGCATTGAAACTACTATAAAATTTAGCACTGTAAAGTGTTCTAATACTAGATGATAAGATCCTTCCTAAAACAAATTAGAACTATACTACAAATATGTGCGATTAAATCAAGAAATTAATAGAAGTTGACTAATTATATTAAAATAAAGCATAATCACATTATAATTATCATTGGCCTCTCTGAGGGAGCAACTTCATTTAAAAAAGCTCAATTCAATAAAATCTATGGATGATTTCTCACCAATTTAGAATTACTAACTTAGTCCCTGTGAATGTTGGATTATTACAATAGGTTCGAGGAATATCTTACAAAACATATACATATGTAACTTTTTATTAAAGAAATACATCACTAAATATGGATAGGACAAAAGATCCTAACATTCTATATAACACTTTACTACATTTTCTCAACATTTCAAAGAATTAAAATATTGATAATTAATTTGATATAAAATAACAAATGTACTAATACAAAACTACATTTTCTCAACATTTTAAAGAATTAAAATATTGATAATTAATTTGATATAAAATAACAAATGTACTAATACATAGATTTTGTAAATGGAAAACAACATTCTTGCTTATACGTAATACCACCATATGATAAGAATGGCTTAACAATGTCATGAAGCTATATTTTGGCAAGTGTCCAATGATTAAAATTCTAAAATAAAATTTAAAAAATAGGTAATATCTATGCTAACAATGGCATGTGGATCACATCTAACATGATGTTAGACGAAGCTTGGGAACGAGCATGACATTGAAAATTCTATCAAAATAATTATTTTCTATAAATTCTGATATGTGTTTAATATTGCTCGATGCATCGTACAAAAACCACGTAGAAACGTAGCTTCCCTTTATTATTTTCATGGAAATTTATATTATGCAGCGCGCAACCCAATTTTTTCCCCGCCATGATAATTTGGACCATCTGGAGGTCGTTGGGAGGTAAACGTCACAAAATTTCAATGACAAGAATTACTTGGGATCATAGTTTATATGATATGAAGAGAATGGGTGTTTGGTACGAGAGGTGGTGTTGGAAGCTCTTTATCCCCACAAAAGTAATAGTGACGTCAATGTCAGTGTCAGCTCCGTGAGGTTCCCACCCTCAGCTATGGTTATTGTTCATGTTTCTGAATTCGGCAGCAAGGCCAGATAGCGAGTGGATCCCATCAATATTCTTGTGAAGAGCGCAACCTTAAGGATAGCGATGATGAAACAAACATATTAGGTGATTATGATAGAGGTGAAAAGATGAGCGGCATTAAAATTTCACACGTTCGTAAACATATTCCAACCACTCAGTGTATCTAGCAAGCTTCGACTCCTAGCTTGGCAGTCGAACATCAAAAGGTTGGCGAGCATCCCCAGCCCCCCTGCATCCAACCGTCCTTCATTCTTGTCACCATAAATAATTGAGCCCAAAAAAACCTTTGTACAATGTTTCATAATTCAAAATTTACGCTCCTTTCCAATTCAATGGAAAATCAAGATCTTGGTCTAATCCTTTAGTATTTCAAGGATGTGTATGTGTTATTCTTATCACTGATATGAAAATAGCAGAAAACAAGGAAGATTTTCTTTATCGAGTGCTTGATTGAGTACTTTTATAAGTTGCATTAGGTCTTTTTGATTGTATTTTAGGTGAGGAATGAATGAGGACTGATCTTGTGTTTATAAAAATCTCTTTGGATAAGTAATTCGTATTAAAGCACTTAGGCAACCATTAGGATAGGTTTCATTTGTAAATTTGATGACTTTAGGGACTAGACACTTATGTTAGAATAGGACACCTACGTTGACATAGATGTCTGTCCAATACACTAGTGTCCAAAGAGTAAGAAATTAGATATACACTCAAAACATGTAGAGGGGGAAGATAAGCATGGTTTAAGCATTTTGAGCAAGATAGCGAGTTTGAAGCATATGAGTAAGATAGTTGGTTTGAGTCATCAACATAAGGTTGGTCAAACCAAGAGATATGCCAAGGAGCACAATATAGAGCATATGCAAGACTTCAAAAAGTAATAAATGTCTAGAATTGAGAGAAATAACTAAGTTCTAATTTTTCCAAGTATACAAGACTAAGGTGTTATATAATCGCTATAAATTACATTTAAATTTCCACCATTTAATCCAGAAATGAAATTGCTAGTTTAAAGGAAAGGAATGTATCCCTAGGTGTGTATAACACACTTTGCCTTTGCTTGAGTCCAACTTGAGTGTTTTGATGGTGATTGAATTTCAACAAGGATGATGTCAAAGTACATAATTAGTGCATATTATATACACATAATATTTTCAACCTTTATCAATTACTAATGCTTTTTATCTTGTAGGAATCCATCAAGTCTCAATCTCTCTAAGTGCATGCTCTAAGGGGTGCATTGGGAAAGAGGTGGGTAGACCATTGATGATTTGTAGGATTATTGTCCCTTATTGTCATTTGTTACAAATCTAACTAGCTCCTAAAAACATTCCCCTAAGCTTGGCCTTCTCTTCTACACACTCCTCTAATCTTTTACTACCTTCATTAAGCTTTTTCCTAACCTAAAACCTTTTTTGATAGTTTACATGAATATTGTGGCTATGTCAACCTTGTACTCTTATTGACAAAACATATTTAAGGTCTAGGTCAGCTCTTGGCCAACCTAGTCTATGACCTAGTGAGTTTTTTTTAATAATGATAATAGGTCAACCCTATCGGCTGAAACTTTTGTCAGGGTTTAAGGTTAGATCTGCCTATATAAACACATCTATTTCACCATTATTTGAAAGTAGATAAGAGTTATTATTCATTTGCATTTCTTTATAATCCGCTCTTCCACCATTTTACTTGAGGAGTCTTAGCTTAGGGTTTCTACTTGGAGAAGAATCTAGTCTTATAGAGAGGTCTTAGATGCTTTAGCCTTTCTTAGTGATCCTTTAAAACCACAACCTCCTCTTGCGAAACACCTTTGACCATGGGAGAGATAGAGTCTCGACGGGTTCATCTTGTAATTGTCTCTAAATTTGATCCTCTCTTTAGTAGATAGAAGTAACATAAGTAATGGATTTTGAATAATATTTCTCTTCCTCTCCATGCATTATGGTTTTACGCATACATATCTTAATTATGATTCTCCTTTGCATGTTTAGTTTCATTTCTTTACTAACCCCCACTTTGTGCCATAAACTTCGGTGAAAAATAGATTAGACTTTTTTCTTTACTTGTTATTAGTATAGTGAATATGAAAACATAGGACTTAGTTAGGGTTAGTGTGTATTTTTACTTGACTAGAAGCTTTGGAACCTTCCCTAATGATATTATTATGATAAGATATCCCCTAATTTAATCTAGTGGATCCATATTGGTCATGTTCTCGATTATCTAATGTATCCCCAATTAGAAGTGTAAGAAGGATCTATCATCTCCAAACTAGGATTGATTTACGGATATGATGTATTTCTGATTGCATATATTTTGGTAAACCTAACATGAATCTAACCCTTATAAGTTTTCTTTCATGCATTTTAATTTCTATCATTTTATTAATTCTCTATATTTACAATACTAAGTCAACTAAGCTGGTATAATTTCTAACTTCTATGTGTATGTTTGATACATAGTTACATCAAAACAACTTTGTTCTTTCTATACAAATATTTAGTAGTTATAGGTTAATGGATCAAGCAGGTTGACATAGTACTCTTATTTATTTTCAGACAACAGACAATGTCAAAAAGGTTTATTTAGTCTCTTAATCAGCTCTAGAATAAAAAACTAAGTCATGTAGGTCAAATTATTATTCTAGATAACAACCCAAGTTGATTAGGTTGACTTAGTCATCTTAAATAGGGTTTAGTAAATAGGGAAACATAAAACTAGGTCAACCTAATCAACATAGTTGGCAAAAATTGAAAGTAGCATTCAAGGCACTTCAACAAAAATTTCATTGTCCTCAGCGTCTTCTAAACCACTAAGGTTCCTTTCTATCTCTCTCTTTAAATTTAGTTCTTCATTATAGTTCTATTTTGCACAAGTTTCTAGTCTTCAAAACTACAATCATACAACAAACTAGGTCAACCTAGTTTTATAGTCTCTATTCTATTTGAAATACTAGGTTGACCTGCTCAACTTAGTTCTTAAGGAACCCTACTTTTATAGTACAATAGTGACCTTGTTGACTCTATTCTATAATATTTACATACAATGTTGTCTGAACTAACTCTGTACTATGATTAAATTAGAAATTAATAACTATATGCTAGTAATTAATTCACACTTTCATTTTCAATTATTTTCATGCATAAAGTAACTCACATAGTTTAATTAGGTGGTTTTTAAATATACTATTTAATTTCACTATTTTATTATTTCTTTCACATACTACTAAATCACATAATTTAAAAATGTATTTAAACATTTATCTACCCGAGGCCTACCTATTTGGATATCATCACCAAGGGGGAAGCTGACTTAGTTTTCTATCCAAATATAAGTATGTGGTTAATGGTATATATTGGTAAATCACTCAACACCCTTATCATTTCAAGATTATGAATTGAGGGGTAGGCCCCAATATTGAGACAATACTATTGCTAACATAGAGCCCTTTCAACCTAAACATCAGGAAACCATTTATAGATTGCTTTCTAGTTCCCTACTTTTAGCCAACTTCTTTATCACACTAAAAAACACTTTATATTAATCTAACAACATTCAAGATGACCACTAAGTTAATATTTATTTTTTAGTTGACTACTTGCTCTTTGCTCATTATAAGTTGTAGTACAAAAAAAATGATTGGGCAGCATTGGTGTAAGGTTCTATGTTGTGTGCCTCAATTGGATTATTATCATTGATCTAATTGATTGTGTGTTTTATTTCACTTATTATTTTAATTACATTGAAAATTTCCCCCCTATTTTCAATATACTATCATTCTTTTTGACACAGTCTCTTATAGACTTTCCTATTCCATGCTTGTAATACTCAGTCGACCTTATCAAATCTATATCCCTTTTACCAGTCAGGTTAAAGTACTAATTCAACCTATCAACGTTGTATCCTTATCAAACTATATTTTTCCCAGCTTGTATCACTAAGTTGACTTGGTCGAATCTATATTATTATTTTTTCCTTTGCTCTTTTATCCAAACAACTTAGTTCTCTATTTCTCTTTCCTTAGCATTTTATTTATTTCCTCAAATCATAATGAAGTCCCCTATTAGAATCTTATTGGATAACTTGAATCCATTTAGACACTATATACGATATTCATTTCTCCTTATCTTTTCCTCATAAGAGAACCCTCACTCCTGGAGCACCTCTTCACCTCCTTCATTTGTGGATTATAGCATGGTGGAAGCCACACCTCAAGACAAAGTAGGTGGATCCAATTTTTTTTTTACCTATCAAGACAATTATCATCTTTAATATTTTCAACATAATGTAAGATCAATTGGTACAAGTCTATCCAAAAATTCCACAGGTGATCCACCTTCCAACAACCCTCCCCCTAATAACCAATTCAAGGAATTCTCCTACAAACTCCAACCCACCAATTTATATGACTCAACTTATTTCACAAGTCATACAACAAATGAACATAATGCAAAATTTTAACACCTCTTAAATGATGCAATTACAACATCATTTGGTCAACATGGCTAATCAACCTTTGGCTCTCCATTGTCAAGTGAATACAAATTTTTTTCCTGCACCTCTTAGAGATACCTTACAAAATGTTATTTCTCAACCTATAATGAATAACAAAATGCTTCAAAATAGCCAAAATGAGACTTTAGCTCCTTTCATCATATCCATTGATATTGTTAATATATCTCCAACTATGAAATATGATGGGATTAAGGACCCCACATCCTTTCTAAAAGCATTTGGCAATCTTTATAATGAGTGGATAAAAACTAATACTTTCACCACAATTAAAATTCTAGTTAAAACCTTCACTAACGATGTATTGGAATGGTACAACCAAATTACCCAACATTCTATTTAGCAACTTAAGGATTTAATCAATCCTTTAGTTAAAGAATTTTAACATAATGACCTTCCTGAAAATTTCTTCAACCATTTCATTAATGCTAAACAATCTCCTACTAAATTAACTCATGATTTTTTTATCAAATATGGAAATATCTGGCCCTTAAGGTCAACCATAACATTATTGATGGCAATTTTTAAAAAATATTTATAACTACTTTAACTCCTTCACTTCAATATAAGGTTCACACTTTTGCTTCTTAACTACTTAATGAAACTCTTGACCAAGCTAAACATAAAGACTTTCTTATGAAGCAATTCAAACCTAATACTAAATTCCTCAAAGGATATTTTCAAACTTATCCTAATGCCATTATCGACAATACTCCTCATAACAAACTAGGAGTTGCCAAATCTATCATTCCCTTATCTTCTCACATACCATTAACTATGCAACAAATAAAATAATTCTTACTACCCTTTAAACCTTTTACTTATCCTAATAATCCTACTAAATGGTATGACCCTAATCAATTTTGTTGGCTCCATGCTGACATTGGTCACTCTCATGAAACTTGTTGAAGGCTTACTAAATTTGTTATCTCCTACATGCTTGGTCATTCCTTCAATCATAAATCCATGATGCAACTTCATCATCAACAATAAAACACCACTTTTCAAAAATCACAATATTTCAAAGCTTCTTCTTATAATAACCGAAAATTATTTTCCATAGCCAATAATTAACAAAATACCAAATATGTTTATGTTATTGATGTCGACTATGACCAATATTATAATAAGTATCAATACATTAACACCACTAAGGTTAATTATCATCACAAACCAGCTCACAAAGATCCTATCACAAAACTCAAGAAACCTTCTTTGGAGAAACAACTTCTCAAAGATATTACAAACACTAATTTAACTTCGAAATCACATGAAGAAGCATATCCTTCTTCTAAACCTCAAATAACTTCTATTCCTTTAAAATCTACCTTACCTTCCAAGACTCACACTGGTTATTCTTCTAAATCCCATTGGAACTTTCTCAAAGAACTTAACTCCATGCCTTGCAATATTCCACTTATGGAGTTAGATCATACTTCCCCTTATCATTTCAAGTTCCTTATGCAACAATTACAAGAAATTGAAGATCTATCTTCTATAAATGAATAACCATCCTCTATTGATCCTCAACCTAACAACGTGCATACTATCAAATCCATGTGTCCTTATTCCAAACCATCCATTAAATTTCTTGATGAAGACATGATTAATGATGAGATCATTTTTCATGCTGATGATCCATGACTATTCATTAAAATATCCATTAATAATACCCTTATTCATAAATTATTAGTTGATGAAGGGTCCGATATTAATGTGACATCTTAATGGCTCATTTAACAAACTTGGCTATAATAAGGAGCATCTCAAGCAAACCCACCTTACCTGTTGTGGATTTGATAAAACTAATCAAAATCCCCTTAATTGTATTTATCTTCCCTTAAAATAAGACCTAATACTATACAAAATAGACTTATGGTCCTTGATTTTCCCCTATATTATAACATACTCCTCAATCGCCTTTAGACTCATAAAATGAGAGCCATCACTTATTCCAATAGCCAATTCATCAAATTCTTACATAATGAAAAATAATATAAGCATAAGTCTTATTCTAACCCTTAGAGTATTCAACTTCCTAATCTAAAAAATCAATATCGCATCCCTACCATTCTTACCATCAATAGTATTCCCTTACATGAGTTGTTCAACATCAATCTAGACTTACACATCACTCTTTTTGATTCAGATGATGGTGACTCTAATGACTTATAAAATACTTGCAACACTACTAAGCTACATCCTTATATATCGGTGTGTATTCCTCCTTTATTACCTCATGATCACACTATTCCTCTAATTTATGAGATCACTAATTTTCCTCCTCCATGTAATGCTCAAGAACCTTCTTACCCTAAAAATGCATTCACATACAATGAATATGGAGTGGCCAAACTATTCCAAGATCCTTTAATCTTGTCTCCACAAAAGTTTAGTAACATTAGAATTTCATCTTATGAAACTCCCCCTAAATCTCAAGCATGTACTATTTCTCCAACCTGTGATGACAATTACATCTTTGCCCAAGTTCAATCTTGAGACTTGGATGTTCAACATTATCAAAAAACTTTAGCTCAAATACTTTATTTTAACCAAGATGTTCACACCATTTCCATAGATTCTGAATTAGCTCTTGAAGGTCATGTACCTCCTATTAATTATCCACTTATTGATGCTCCTTGGGTTGTAGAACAAATTCTATCCTCCAAACCTTAAAAAATAATTTCATATTCCATACCACCTATAGATCCTATCATTTTATTCAAATTTTCCCCTGTCAAATCAAATAATGATACACCAATCCCATCCAATCAATCTACTCCACCTACTCCTAGTATTACATTAGATGCCAAGGTCACACATTTTCATCAAATACATTTTAAATTTGATATCCATGGTAATAAAATTATCAATCTCAAAGTACATGTTGAGTATTATGGTCCTCTTCCCATTTTTCCTAGTGATGAATTTATCCTTGAATTACTTCATGCCTGAGAACCTCAACCTCCTTGATAACATCACAAACTTTTGTATTTCAAAAATAAAGCACATTGTTTCAACTATTTCATCGCTAGAATTGAATCTAAAGCTAATCCAATTTCTTATTTACCCAATGCAGCATACCACTTCCCAGATGGTAATGTTATGCTTATCAAAGAAACTACTTGTATTGAATATGGTACTCCATCATGCCCTTGACCAATTACAATTTTTCGTAAACTCTCACCTATTAAACATGATAACTTTAGCCTATTTTTTGATAAATATCATGAGATCTTTGCCTGGTCCTACAAGGATATGCCTGGTATTGACCTTAGTGATATGATTCACAATATCATCACTTATCCCAATTTCAAACCTATGCATCCAAAGCAACATAAATTTCCACCCAAAGTTTCCACCTTATGTTATAAAGAAATTATCAAACTTATTGATGCTATGTTTATCAAACTAGTGGACTACTCTGAATGGGTTTCTAACATAGTCCCTATTCAGAAAAAGGTCACAATGGTCATTCACAATTGTATTGATTTATATAATCTTAATCTTGCTTGTCCCAAGGATAATTTCTCTCTACCTTCAATAAATCCCATTATCAATTCCACCACTAGTTATGTAATGTTATCTCTTATGGATGGATTCTTGGATTATAACCAAATTCACATTGACCTTGAAGACCAACATAAAACCACTTTCACCATGGAATGGGCCACCTATTGCTATGTTAAAATGCCCTTCAGACTCAAAAATGTCAGAGTCACTCATCAATGGATAGTGACTCATATATTTCATGATCTTATCCACAAAATTGTAGAAACCTATGTGGATGAACTCATTGTTAAATCTAAATGTCAAAAGACTCATCTTTCTAATCTTGCCATCATCTTTGACTATTTTATTAAATACAAAGTTAGACTAAATTCTTACAAATTTGTATTCAGTGTCACATCTGGTAAACTATTAGGATTTTTAGTCTCTCTCCTAGGCATTGATGTTGACCCTACTAGGATTAACTCTATCATCAACATGTCCATCCCTTGATCTATATTAGATATTCACACTTATCTTTCTAAACTTGGGGCAATTAAATGATTTGTCCCCAAAATGGCTTACCATATCCACTCCATCAATTTTATTATTAAAAAAAGTAATTATTTAAAGTGGATAATTCCCTCTCAAAAAACATTTGATAACATGAAATAATCATGGCTTCATCCACCTACTCTTTGTCCCCCTTCGAATGATCAACCTCTGATCTTTTACACTTATTCCAAACCCATATTAGTTTGGGAAATTGTTTCTCAAAAAGATGATACTAGAGGAAAGTATGCCATCAACTATATTAGTTGAGGCCTCATTGATTATGAGAAATGTTATATAAAGGTCGAATGTGATTGCCTCACCATATATTTTATAACTGAAAAGCTTTGACATTATAAGCTTTATCAAACCATTTATATCATCATCCAATCTGATCCCCTTCATCATTTATTTTCCAAAGACTTTCTTCTTATAGACATAATTATGATGTGGATGGTCCTTCTCATGAAATTTGACCTCTGAATTATTACTTAAAAATATGTCAAAAGATAAATCATCTCTGATCAACTTACCATAGCTCCTATGCCTGGTACTGAACACCTTCAAGATAGTCTTACTAATGATAATATCATCTATATTTAAGGTATCAATCAAGCCATATCCCTTAAATATTACTTCCATAACTTCAATACTGATCTTTAAATAAGTAATCTCGATGAAACCACTATTATCCCTGATACTACTAATTAAAAAGTAGTTATCGAATAAATTCCTAAAATTAATGTCAACTTACATGAGGATATTTGGACCCTTCACTTTGATGGTGCCAAATACCTTTAAGAAGCTAGGGTAGGTTATATTATTATAGGAACTTTTGTAAAAATCATCCCTTTAGCTTTTCACTTAATATTTTATGTTACTAACAACATGGTCATGTATGAAGCCTTAATCCTAGGCATGAGAGATGCTCTTAATTTAGATATCCAATACCTACATATTTTAGGTGATTCATAACTCATTTTTTTCCAAGTCAATGGTGACTACCAATACAAAAGTGAGAATATCATTTCTAATCTTCAAATTGCAACTAATCTCAATAAATATTACATTTCTTTCACCATTGATCCTATCCCTCAAGACCAAAATTTGATTACTGATTCCCTTGCTTCTTCAACATCTCTTTTTCATCTACACAAAGTTCTTACCACTCCAAATTTTCTTATCCAAATAAAAAAATCTCCATCTTCTATTAAACCACAAGATTCACTCATTTGCCACATTGAGGCCATCACCAATCACTAAAGCCCATGGTAAAAAGACATAATTCAATTTATGGAACACCAAACTTATCCTCGCAACTTAGATTCTTATGAAAATACCTACATTCACAAACAATATTTTAAGTATGTATTTCTATATAACATGCTATACTATCATAACAATGAAGGTACCCTGATCCATTGTGTTATGAAAGATGAGGTTCCTCCTCTTGTTGAACAAGAACATGGGAGAATTTATGGACACTTTAGCAAACATGGTACAACCTATAAATACTTATGTATGGGATAATTTTAGCCCACTCTCAAAATGTATGCTATCAAATTTTATAAAAAAAATGTACTCCTTGCCAGTTTCATGATGATCTAATTCATTCACCTCCAGCTAAGCTAAATACTGTAGAATCTCCCTAGCCATTCTCCATGTGGAGATTAGATCTCATAGGCAAATTACCTCAACCTCAAGATGGGCATGCCTTTATAATCACAACTACAAAATATTTTAACAAGTGGGTTGAGGCTATTCCACTTATTTATGTTACTGGTACCACCATCTCCAAATTTATCCTTAATCAAATTATTTTCCACTTTAGTGTCCGTCATACTATCATTTCAAAAAATGGTGGTAATTTCAAAATTAAAGATGTCAAATAGCTATGTGCTAAATTTAAAACCATTCATAAATTTTCCACACCCTATCATCAATAATGTAATGTCCAAGACAAGGCCACCAATAAAATTCTTAATAAAATTATCCAAAATACAATTCATGAAATACACATGGATTGACACCTTCATCTTTATCCTACTCTTTGGGATATCACACTAGAATATGTACTACCATTGGGGCAACATCATTTTCTCTAGTATATGGTTCTAAATCACTCCTTTCTTATAATTTGAACTTCCTTATCTATGTATATCTCTTCATGGTATCATGAATAGGAATTATGTGAATCTCACCTTCATGCTCTTAAATTCCTTAATGAACATCGTCTTTCTATTTTATAACATAATCATCAATACAAGCTCTGTATTGCCAAACAACATAACAAACAAGTTAAAGTTTGCATGTTTAATGTTGGTGATCTTGTCTTTAAATTAGACAATACTCATCACAAAGAAGGTAAATATGCCCAAAAATGGTGGGGCTATTATTTAGTCAAAGATATTCTTGTTCCAAATACCTATTACCTTCAAACCAATGAAGGCCATATTTTCAAAGAGCCCACTGATGCATAATTCCTGAAGAAGTATTTTTCTTAATCCTTCCCTTATTTTCATGCTTTCTATATGCTATATATCTAACACTTTTTGTAGGATACTTGCATGGGTCTGACCCTCTACAATAGTTATCTCTTTTCACAAACCATACACCTTCATTTTGGTCTTTTGGTTTCTCCTTTTCTTCATGAGTTGCATTATGAAACCACATATAGGACCTGGTCTTCCTCATGATATAATTTTATCCTCTTTATTTTCTCACCTTTTCACACTTTTTAGCACCCCTTGGGTTTCTTTTTGTGGCTTGTAGTGTAATACCATGGATATGACTTGGCCTTACTCACAAATACCATCTTTTTCTTATACCATTTATTATTTTTTGTCTAATACTTTTTGGCAACCTCATGGGTTTCTATTTTATGAGTTGTACTATAAGACCATGGATAAGACCTAGCCTTCCTCTTAAAATAAACATCTTATCATTCCTTTTATAGAATGTGTTGAGCACTGGTTACGAGTTCTTGATCTTTGTTCTCATATTTAGTTTTTACTTCTTTTGATAGATGAAATTTTCATAATAATCTATGTTAGCATGTTTTCTTCCATTTCACTCATTCTTATGATAAGGAATCATGATTTTATGTCATTGAATCCCTTTGTTTCCCTTTGTCATAATTTTATGATTTGAAGCAATTAAAATTGTTTCATGTCTCATTCTTCTTGATTTCTTTTCACTCCACATTAGATAAAACAAGGTTGAAGTCAAGATAACACTTTTATGTCACTTGACTTTAAGAGACTCTTAGATACCATGCTCTCTGAGTTCTCTTTATTAGTAACCAAGTCCCATGTATTC
Organism: Torreya grandis; assembly: GCA_037957365.1. Classification (NCBI taxonomy): domain Eukaryota; kingdom Viridiplantae; phylum Streptophyta; class Pinopsida; order Cupressales; family Taxaceae; genus Torreya; species Torreya grandis. The sequence goes on from JARHVA010002141.1 coordinate 2,210,062, forward strand.
TAATGAAAGTCATATTGAGCACCCATGTTTAGTTTTTCAAATCTGTATGGAGGAGGAATAGAAAAATCCACTAAGAAAGTTAAAATATAAATCATTTGAAACAAATAGCAATGATATGAAAAAGGCTACATACAAATCTCACAAGTCAAAATCACACCAAAAGACATAATTACAAGCACATCTCCTATCTCCAATTGAAGATAAAACTCCAAAGTTGACCTCACAATAGAGTCGAGGTCTATTGGGATACGGTAAGATAGTAGATTGGAATGAGATAATTCAACAAACTCTATGGTGCTACCTACTTTCTCATACATGTACCCAATATTCGTAGTACATCAAAAACTCTATAAAGGGTCTTAGGGAATGGGGAACATGTTGTGGGAAGGTAGGCCTATTTTAATTTTCATTCATATATCCTTTAGGGGATGATATACACAATTCATTTTTTGACCTAAGACTAGTGAGGCTAAGATAAGTTCTTCAAAGTCCTTAAGGTCGACAGTCTTCTTATTTTGACAAACCTAATTTGAGTGTCTTGACTTCGATAAAGAGATACTCTGCCTTAGTTTTTCCTTAATTCTCCCTTCCACCCATTTCATTTACTCCTTGATAGGAATGTGTGATTCTAAATCTGTTTTCCCTTCTTCTATACTTCCTTCTTCTACACATCTTAAAAACATGCCAACACTACTTTATTTTAGTTTTATCTATCCTTAGAACAAAACAACACATTTGAGCAACTATGGATTTCTTTATTTATAGGATGGATTTACATTTATAGATATGCTTTGATTTCTTTTTACCATTTGTAATTTTTTCACTACCCTTTTTTTAGACACCTGAGTCCATTTGTACTTTCATGTATTTTTTCCATTGTTGAGTGAGGTTGGTTTGTTACTCCTCACTCACCAATGTTATTTTCCCGTTTATGCACTTTTTTCCATTGATGATTGAGTAAGGATTATTACTACTATTCATCAATGTTGTTTTACCATTTTTCTCTCTCATCTTTATTTAAGTAAGGATTGTTACTACTTTCACATTGATGTTTGGTTACCATATTTTTGACATGTATCCCTGGTTTGACTTGGTGAGTTTGCATTTCTTACTTAGGGTTTATTTATTTGAGTTTTTCAGTCTTTAGTAGCCTTGGATTTTCAGTTACCCAATTTGCTCTAAATTTTGACTTGGTTATTTGGTCTAACATAACACTTGTCACCCTAGCTTACCAAATTTTGAAGTACATTCCATCCACATAACACCAATTATCTTGGCTTTCTTGTGTTTGTTTGTTTTTACTCTTTAGTTTTGTATTATTAGGTTTGTCAAAAGTAGTCTTTGAGACCTCCACAATCAAAAATACAAACACAACAAATAACCTTCTAGCAATAAATCTAAGTCAATGTATACACACATTTATTTATTTTTAGTTATTATCCTTTTAGTCATTTGATTTTAGTTATTATGTGACATATGATGAGCTTTGAGTGGGGCATATGTATACACATAATATTTCAACATTTATCTTTTATTGATGCTTTCTATGTTGTAAGAACCCATCCAATCTTAATCTCACAATTTAGTCTCTAGTGATTCCTGATACATAGTCGACATAATCAAATGTATCCTTTCTTAGATTATTTGATTGGTATTACTTCCAAAATTAGTTTACCTAGTTGACCTTGTACCACTTAGATAATTTAGTTATTTATCTTGAAATATTATTTAGCTGATCTAGTTATCTATCTATTTGAATTTGTTGTTATATTTCCCCTTTTATCTTTGGTCTTAGATCCTCATTCCAAGCATCATGAAATCCCCTATTAGGATCTTTTTGGACAACCTTAATATATTTAGATGATACATGAGATATTATTTCCTTACTATCTTTGTTACCCAAGAAGATACTCCTTGTGAACCTTCTCTCACCCTTCATATTTGGACATTAATATGGTTCATATTATCCCAACTGATGATACAGATGGTTCAATTCTATTTCATAATTATCAAGATTATTTCCGCTCAAAATCACCTTATTACACTGTAGGGGTAATTGACACAAGCTTAACTAATAACCTTATAGGAAATATTTTAAACACTAATAAATCACCACCTGCCAATTCTCAACCCAAAAACCCAACCACTAAGACCAATATAGGGAATTTTCCTCCTACCAATCCTTAAAATACAACATTAAACACTAATAGTCCCAATCCACCAATTGAATCCACTCAAATTCTTCAACAAGTAGTTCAAAAAATGAATAATATTCAAATATACAATACTTCTTGGATGATGCAAATGCAACATCATTTGTTACACATGATTAATCAACATCCTATTCTCCTACCTCAAAATAAATAATTTTTTATCCCTCTACCTCTTAGAGATTCCATATGAAATATCATTCCCCACCCCCTTATGCATAATAAGATGCTCCAAATTATCAAAATGAACCTATATCTCCCTTCACTATTTCTATTGATATTATAAATATCTCTCCAACTATTAAAGATGATGGGAATAAACACCCCACATCTTCTTTTAAATCATTTATCAATCCTTACAAAGATAGTATTAAACAAATACCTTTGATACTACTAAAATTCTAGTCAAAACATTCATAAGAGATGTATTAGAATGGTATATTCAACTCCCTCAACATTCCATATGGCTACTTGAGGATTTAATCAATCCTATGGTAAAATAATTTCAACATAATGATCTTCCAAAAAATTATCTCAGTCACTTTATCAATGCTAAACAATCCCATTCTAAATTAGCTCATGATTTCATTAAACAATGGACATCTTGGGCTCACAAAGATGATCAAAACATGAGTTATGGTATCTTATTTAAACTATTTATAATAACCGAACAACTTCCATTAATACAAAGTTTGAATTTTTTATCCCCAAACTGTAAATGATGTAATTGATCAATCTAAAATAAAATAACTTCTTATGAAAAAATTTGACCCCAACCTTAAACCCATTAAGGGATATTTCTAAAACTCCACTATTATGATCACTAGCAATCCTCCTAAAATAAAAATAGGAATAATCAAAGTGGATAACCCCCAATATTCTGATTCACCATTAATAATCCAACAAATGAAGCAAATATTAACTCTTTCTAAGCCTTTCATCTACACTAATAATCCACCTACATGGTATGATCCTAACAAATTTTATTGGTTTCAAGTTGATATAGGTCATTCTCATAAAACATGTCATGGGATCCTTAAATTTGTTGTTCATTTTATGTTTGGAGATACCTTCACCCATAATGCTATGATCAAAATACGTCATCATGATCATGTTAAAAACTCTCAAAAGAAACAAGTTACCAAGACCTTCATTATCCAAACTTCCAAAAAAAAATTATAATTCCAACCCACAACATTAAAATAAAGATATATATGCATTTGACATTGATTATGACAAATATTATACTAATTCTCAATATGTGAACACAACCAAAGTAAAATATAGACATAAACCCACCCATAAATATCCTGTTAGTAAGCCTAAAAATCCATAATTTGAGGAAGAACTTCTCAAAGACACCATAACCACCACTACCATACCTTTTGAAATAAATGAGGAAATGCTCCTACAACTAGAAACTCAATCTAATTCTCCTATTCTTACAAAATTCATTCACATATTAAATAAGATCACATAATACAAAATCATCTCACATATTAAATAAGATAAATAAAAAACTACTTAGTTTTATTTGACTTCCCCTCACTATCAGACCCAAGACTATGTGTATGAATTTCATGGTCCTTGATTTACCACTATCTTGAAACATACTCCTAGGTCGCCCATAGACACATCATATGAGTTGTATTGATTCCTCAGGTAGTCAATGTATTAAATTCATCTATAATGTAAATTTTTATAATTATGACGCCAATCCTAATCCATGGAGTATCTAAATACCCAACCCAAAATCTTGAGATTGCATTCCAACCATTTCATACATTAAAAGTACACCTATACTTGAGTTCTTTAACATGAATCCATATTTATAGGTCACTCTTATAAATTCTAATGATAATGAATCAAATGACTTAAAAAACACTTGTAATACCACTAAGTTACCTCCTTACATTTCAGATTTTCTTCCTCCTTTGATTTTATGTGATCACACAATCCCTCTAGTTGATGATATAATGGAAATTCCTCCTCCATGTAATGCACATGAAGTTTATTATATAGAATATGACTTCGTATGTCATTAGTATGGAATGGCCAAATTATTTCAATATCCTTTAGTAATGTATCCAATAAAATTTATTGATTTAGGTGGATCTACTTCTAATTATACTCTAGAAACAAATGCATGCACTATTTACCACACATATGATGAAAATTATATCATGGCTCAAGCTCAATCATGATAACTAGATGTACAACACTATCAGTAAACATTAGTCAAAATACATGCCTTCAACTTTAATATCTATGTCATTCATATATCAGTTAATATTGAATCATAACCCAAAGGTCATGTATCTCCCATTAATCCTTCACTTCTAGACACCCCATGGGTATTTGAACAAATCTCAACTCTATAAAATTCAAAAAATCATGAACCATCTATACCTTATACACAACCAAATAACTTACCAACTTCTCTACCCTATCACAATCTTATAGATACCACTGAGGCTACCCACCTCAATTCAACTGAGCCTCTATTTAAAACACAACCTAACACACCTATTACCAATCTGATTAAATCCACTCAACCTCAACCTAAAATCACACCTATACCTAGAATTACCTTAGATGATAAAGCCATTGATGTACAATAAATACATTGTGAATATGATCATAACATTAATAATAAAAATGATTTCAAAGTATATGTTGAATATTATGGACCATTATTGATGCTTCCTAGTGATGAAGTTATACTTGAGCTACTCCATGTGTTTCCAAACAAGATTTCACTTTTTACATTTAGAAAGGAAATGAGAAACTAAGAAAAATGGGCGAGGGTTTGTACGTACCTGGATATAGTCTTGCGCACTAGATTCAGACGATGGAATGAACTCCTCTTTGGTTGTGAAGGATGACACCTATAGGAAAAAGAGACTAAAACACGAAGATTGTTAGATGGCTAGAAAGTGGACTGCCAAGCAAAAGCTTGGTCTTAGAAGCGTAAAGACTTCTTGCAGGATGACAATCCACTGATAAAAAATAGAATATAATCAGAAATAGAAATGATGAAGATAGAATAAAAGCACTGAAAGTAACTACATACCTGTTATATAGCAATCTGCCTTGCACAGTCACCGACGTCAGTGGTTTTGCCAGTGTCGATCAAGGAAGGTCGCCGACGTCAGTTAGTCTACCGATGTCGGTAGGGGCAATGGTTAAGGTCGGTCAAGGTAATGGCTCTTGACAGGTTTTGAATGAGTTGCAGGTCAGTCAGGTCGATCATAATGGACTTGGAAGGGTCTGAAGGTCTGTTTAGAGGTCTGTGCAGGGCTGTAAGGCAAAAAATATGCCCTGAATGGGAGACTAGAGAGAGGACAGGGTGACAGGGGGACAGGGATTTGAGAAGGCCTTTCAGCCTCTTAGGGAAGGGCAAGTTGAGTCTGAGTAGTGGGATGGTTAGCAGATGAATTAAAAAGAAATACTAAAATGAAAAGATAGTAAAAATACTTATCTCTTTGCTTGTTGAAGAAGGAGTGCAGAAGATTTGTTGCTAATGTTGTTGATGGACCTATAATGTCAAGAGCCTGAAGCTATTCCTGTAGAGTACCTGTAGCTGGTGGTATTTGTTGTGCGAGAGGGAGAGAGAGAGAGAGAGAGATTGAAATGCCAAGTGCCAAAGAGTTCATGTTCACTAGGGGGAGAATAGTTCTAGAAATGTATTTTTAAGGGTAACCGACGCCGACAGAACCACTGACATCGGCCGCGTACTGACCGACGTCAGCGGTAGGAGAATGGGGACAGAGGCTAAAATTAGCCTCTATCCGTTCTTGCATGTTGCCAGGGTCAAATGGTCATGGGAAAATGGTTGTGAGGGGCTTAAATGGATGTGAGAGGAAGAATTAGGAGGGGATTTGGGTCATTAAGGCTTGGAATGAGGTGGGGGCATCCAAGGAGGGGAATCCAAGGTTGAGTGAGGTGGCATGGGGGGCTACCAAATTAAAATATTTGATTTATTTTAATTTAATAATGGAGGGGGCTAGGACAAGTGTTAGGAAATGGACCAAGGGGACCAAGGGGGGAGGACGACCAAGGGGTAGACACGATTTTGGTGTCTACACCATGTTTGTAAACCTCAGCTTCCCAAACAACATCACAAAATTAGAAGCTTTACATGAAAAGCACCTTATTTTAGTAATTTCATTGCTAGCATGGATCCTAAAATAAATCTTATTTATTCTCTTCCTCATGGTTCATATCATTTCCAAGATGGATATTCAAACCTCATTGAATAAACCACAAGAATAGAATATGGTACACCATCATGTCTTAGTCCTATCAAAATCTCTAGAGAACTCATGCCAATAGAACATGATAACTTTAACTTATTATTTGAAAAGTACTGTCAAACATTTGGTTCATAATATGAAGATATTCTAGGAAATGATCCTTGTATCATTATGCATAATATCATCACCTACCTAGATGCAAAACCTGTTAGACAAAAATAATGAAAATTTACACCTTATGTCATAAAGTAATTATTAAAATTTTACAAGCCAAATTTATCAAAGATATTGAAAATTGTGAATGGGTATCAAACATCATTCCCATTCATAAAAATTCACCATGGTCATTTGTATATGCATTAATTTTTGTAATCTTAACCTCACATGACCAAAATATAACTTCCCATTACCTTTAATAGATGTTATCATAGATTTTACTACTAGATGTGAAATGTTATGACTTATGGCCAATTTTTAGGCTATAATCATATCCACAACCCCTAAAGACAAATATAAAACAACATTTAATATGGAATGGGGCACCTATTGTTAAGTTAAAATGCCTTTTGGTCTCAAAATGTTGCATACATCAATCAACACACAATGACCCAAATTTTACATGATCATATACATATGACAATAGAAACCTATGTCGACGGCCTCATTATCAAATTTAAAAGTCATACAATGCACTTCAAAAATATAGTAATTATTTTTTATCGACTAATCAAATATAAAGTTAAACTTAACCCATACAAATGTGTATTTGGCTTCACATCTAGTAAACTTTTAGGGTTCTTAGTCTCTCTTCAAGGCATTGGTATCGATCTAGCCAAAATAAACATTATCATTAATATGTCTATGCCTCACTCCATTATTGACATGTGTAATTACCTTGAAAAGCTTGGGGTAATTTGATGGTTCATCCAAAAATTGTCTTACCATATATACTCTATCAATTATGTTATCAAAAAAGGTAATGCTCTAGAATGGATAGATTCCTATGAAAAATCATTTGGTAACTTGAAATGATCTTTGCTCCATTGTCCTACTCTTCGACCACCTTGAAAAAACCATCCCTTAATCTTATATACCTCCTTTAAACCCATATTATTTGTGTAAATTCTTTCCCAAAAATATCATATTGATATATTATATGTTATTTATTACATTAGTCAAGGACTCATTGACTAAAAAAAATGTTACATCAAAGTAGAATGTGATTGCCTTTATATATATGTTAGAGTTGAAAATATTCATCATTACATGCTCTACTAGACTACTTATGCCATGTTCACTCTGATTCACTTCTTCATTTCTTCTCCAAATCATTTTTATTTGGAGATATAATTGGAAAATAGATGGTCCTCTTGATGGAATTTAAGCTTAGAATAATTACACAAAAAATTGTCAAAGGACATGTCATAGCTAACCAATTTATGTTAGCACTTTTAGTAGCTACAAATCACCTTCAAGATAATCTTCCTGATAATAACATTCTTTATATTGAAGATTTTAACCAAGCTATCTATCTTAAAACTTATTTCAATAATTTCACTTCTAATTTAGAAGAAAATAATCAAGAAGATGCCAATATCACTCCTAATAATAATAAATCCAAAGTAGTTATCAAATAACTCCTTAAAATTACCATCAATTTACATGAAGACACTTTAACCTTCCACTTTTATGGTGCCAAATGCCTTCAAGGAGCCAAGTCGGGATGTATTCTAATGAACCCACATGATAAGATCATACCTCTGGCATTTATATTAACATTTGATGTCACTAATAACATCACCAAATATGAATCTCTAATAGTAGGCATGAAAGAAACACTTGACATAGATATCCCATATCTGCATTCTCTAGGTGGATCTTAACTTATGTACCACTAGGTTAATGGTGATTATCAATGTAAAAGTGAAAAGCTAATTGCATCACATGAAATGGCTAATACAATTTTCAAAGAATTTTTTATTTTACCATTGAGCCAATTCCAAGATATCAAAATTCCAAAGTTGATTCTCTTGATTCCTCATCATCACTATTTCATCCTCATCATGTACTTAATGATTCCCAATTTCTTATCTGAATAATAAAAATATAATATTTGATCTAACCAAATGATTAATTCATCTATCACTTAGAGGCTATCACTATTTGAAAAATACATTAGTACAAAAATAGAATCCAATTTCTTTAACATCTAAACTACCCTCTAGATATGGATTCTTGTGAAACTACTAGAATGAGTAAACAAGCCTTGATGTATGTATTTCAATGTAACACCTTTGACTACCATAATGGATAAGGTACCCTACTCTGAATTATAAAATAAGAATAGGTTAATAATCTCATTGAACAATAATATGGGGGAATTTATTATGGTCACTATAGCAGACATGATACCAATCATAAATGCTTATGTATGGGTTAGTTTTGGCCTACACTAGAAAAAGATGCTATTAGTTTTGATATAAATTGTAATCCTTGTGCACTTAATAATTATGTAATCCACTCACCACTAGATGAGATCTAAATATTTGAGGCTCTTTGTCCATTCTCTATTTTGGGATTAGATCTCCTTGGTAAATTACCTCTATCACAAGATAGTCATATTTTTTTATGATTACTGCTACTAAATATTTTATCAAATGGGTAGAAGCCATGCCTCTTGTCAATGTCATAATAACCAATATTTATAAATTTACCTTTAACCAAATCATTTATCACTTTGTATTTCCACATATTATCATCTCACATAATGGTGGTAATTTTAAAAATAAAGACATGAAATAGTTATGTGGTAAATTTAAATTTTTGCATAAATTTTCCACACCTTACCATCTATAATGTAATGAAAAAATAGAGGCCACTCATAAAATCCTAAACAAAATCTTAAAAAATATCATTCAATAAAATCATATTTATTGGCACCTTCATCTATATCCCACACTCTGGGCCTACCTTACTAACACACATACCACCATTATGGCAACACAATACTTGCTAGTATATGATTCCAAATCAGTCTTATCATTACAATTCAAACTCCAATGATTATATATATATCTTCATGGTATCATTCCTAATGAAAAATTATGTGAAGCTCATCTTCATGATTTATAGTTTATTGATGAACACTACTTGGCCACCTTACAACATAACCATCAATACAAGACCCACATTACTAAACAACACAATAAAAAATTCAAAGTCTACACATTTAATGTTGGTGAATTAGTCATCAAATTAAAATAAATGCATGATAAACAAGGAAAATATGCCAAAAAATGATGGGGCCCTTATTTAGTTAAAAACATTTTTGGTTGTACTACTTATTGTATACAAACTAATGAAAGCCATGTTTTCAAAGAACCCACCAATGTGTAATTTATAATGAATTATTTTGCTTAAATATCTACATTATTTTTATAATTATATATATTTTCCTACTAATACTTCTTATAGGACTTATCTAATGATCTCACCCATTAATCAATCTATTTTATCCACAAACCTTAGTTCCCTCCTTTGGTCCTTTGGTTTCATTTAATTCATGAGTTGCATTATAATACCATTTATAGGACTTGACACTCTTATGAAATGGATAAGCTTTCACAAATTCCATATAATCTAGGAATAACTTCTACAATAGTGTTTCAGAAGGACTTGAAAAAACTCAATTTTTGAAAGGAAGGAATGTAAATGAATGAATTCACATCTGGTGCTTATATAATATTTGATATTGACACTTAATGTGACATGTATAACATAAAATATCTTACTTTAAGGTATAAAAACTAGATAATATCATAGGAAAATAAATTCTTCACTATGTTATATCAATGGCAAACACATACACTTCACCAAAAAACCTGAAAATAGAGGAACAAAAGCTTCTTATTTATCTCAAAAGGTGAGTATAAAATTTGGAATCCATTAAAAATAAAAAAAATACAAGGATTTATCATTAAAATTCTATAAAATTATTACAAATAGCAAATAAAATGATGGGAAAAAAAATATCTCCAAAATAGGGATCTTCAACTTGGTCTCCTTTCTGCTGAGGTGCTATGTAGTACTTCTTCAACCCTTTTAAAAATTTTATGTATTTATGGGGGAATATAATAGAGAATGATAAGAATTTATTATGTTTTATAGAATATTATTCATGATTGGTCAAGCCTTGACCACTTTGAGAGTGCCTAAATCTTTGTTTAAACCCTTATATACTAGACCTTATGTCCTTGATGAAGAATTGGTATTCCCACTTAAAAATAGGACATTAAGTCTTATTTTAATATTCATTACTAAAATTTATATGACATTCATGAGGTCTTTCCATGATCCATGGGTTGTTAGAAGATGTTAAGTACAAGTTTCAATCCTTCAACGCACCAGGGATAGGAAGTAGAGAAGGTGTAGTTAGGAGACTTGAGACTTATTCAAACCTTTCCAAATATCAAATATGATACTTGACTTTTTATAATCTCTCATGTGTTGTATATAAGGTTAATTATCCTTTACAAGGTTTATTAGAAGCATTATATGCTGATTTAGTGCTTTGACCCCTTGAATTGCCCATTCTTCAACATGGCATAAAAGAGAAAAGTGGGGTTTTCCCTCAAGAATATAAATTTAGTCCTTGGATGGTCTCCCAAAAACATACAAGACTTGGAAAAAAACATTTTAAGATACCAAACACTCAAAAAGACTTGGGTTTTCACCAAAACCTTGAGTTCCCTTTCAAATCCTAGTAACCCTCCTAATAGGTAAAGCTCATTGTCTAGAAGAATATTGAGATGATTATTAAAAACTAAGTATATTTTTTAGTACCCATTAATCTATTAAATCTTTATAAAGAATTTGGTGATTATATTCTAATTGTAAATGTACCTTCTAATTCATTATCTTTCTCAAATTAGGCCTAATTAACCCTCATAAGCCTAGAAAGTAGAAATATTTCTACTTGGAGATCCTAAACATGTGAAACTCTATAAAAAGGTTTTATTCAATTTTATATTTCTTTCAAAAACATCCATATCAATTTTGGGGTCTTGAGACCCTATATAAGTGTGTAAACCGAGAAACCACCTTGTCACCTAGTCTTATTTTGAGCCTATTTGGGTCTATCTTGGAAAATAGGCATGGTTAAACCTCCTCAATAATATTAAATACCATTTTTTTATATTTAATAGTTATTAAAAATTCCAAATGACCTCATACCATTTTTGGGAAGCTCTCTCCTTCTTAGAACACCTAAAAAATACCAAAAACATATAAAAAAGGGAATTTGTGTAAATCCATATAAGTGATATAAAAATAAATCTACATATTCATAACCTCCTTTTATTAATCAACAACATAAAATAGGTTTTATTATTAAACTATGTCATTAGATATGCATTTGAGATATTTTTTCCATGACTAGTCACTATTAGGGTTTAAGACCTGTTTGGGGTCTTAATAATTGTTCATAAATGGTAGACCACTAAATGAAATAATTACACTTGTAAAAATTTATTTAATAACCTCATTATCTATCCCAAATGTCTCATATCCCCATCCAAAGTGTGAGAGATGGTATGAGTATGCATTGTTGCTCCTCAGGTGGCTTGCTTAGAATTATTGACGCTCAAAAGAGATTAACTATAAGGTTCAGGTGTTAAAAGTAATTAATAATGATGGGAAGAGTTAATAAACATTAAAAAAAATCCTATCCATGATTTTAAATTCTCGGTAGGTCCTTAGTATCCCACTATATGCTCATAGTGTACTGATCAGGGTATTTGGGGTTCCGAGCCTATCTCATTCTTAATAGACCTCAAGGGCATTTGGATAAAACCTAAGGTTTATTTACACATTATAGGCTATGGAAACATTTCTCATGTTTTTAAATTTACTCAATACTCCCCATGAAGTTGGATATGCTTATTTCATTCCTAGACTTCAAACATGCCCTTTGGTCTCAAGACTGCCCCTTACCAAAAGAGTTGACCAGGTTTGAGATAAAATAGTGGATATGTACACTAATTTTATAAAATTTAGGTAACCATGAAAAAATTAATCCACTCATAATAAATATATATACCAAATTTCCAATCTTGATCAAACATATAGAGCTCTCAAAGATCAGTCTTCCTTAAGACTGATTGGGTTTGTGTGTGTGAGAAGAGCTTAGGAAGGTTATCTTTAGTTTAAGACCTTAAAAATTATATTTTAATCATAAATGGATATAAAACATGTATTAAATTATATATTAAAGTGAGACATTATTATTATATATAAACATTCACCTCTCAAACAGGTCCTAAAAATTGAGTTTCACTATCGAGGGTTTGTATACAAGCATGCATTGTTGACCCTATAGGTCATTTATGCGTGTTTATCTCATTATATTACTATAATAAAATTTAATTATACATATTTTTAATTTATATATATCTTATATCACCCTATTTGAGATCAAATTAGTGGTGGATAACATATTCTATTTCCTTGCTTATAGAACTCTTCAAACCACTAGATGATTGTGTTAGGTAACTGTGTGTCTTAACTTTATTTTTCCCCTTAAAATGTGGTTATAATGAAAAAATATATAAAATGGAATATATTAAAATCCTTATATAAGGTATATTCAACATATTTTACAAAATCCATTTCCCATCATCACATTCAAACCTTAATCACTATCACACTTTCAACCTCTTCTCTTTGACTAACTACTGTAGGGTATATGCCTTGTTCCATAAGTCACCTATATGTGTATTTAGAGGGTTTTTAATATTTTATGTGTTTAAAAACTACATATTAAATTTAATTACCTCTAAATGGAATCTATGAGGCTTTGATTCTTAAGATCAAAATCTGGGCTCTTTCACACACTATAATTCTTCTTTTCATCTTGAAAATAGACTAGTCCTCACATTGGCCTGTAGGTGGACTCTTAAGATATTGACTAAATACTATGTTTTGAACTTAATATAGTCATAAATAGATTCTAAAAATGGTTCATGAACTTATTTCAAGTCCTAAATTGGGTTCAAACCCTTTCAAACACACCTCTATCTTATTTCCTTAAGGCTTAAGACCAACTGTCTGTCTTCTCTCAGCCTGTAGGTCACTAGATGATTTTAGGTGAGAATTTAATATTTTTCATATATAATATAAGTTATTTTCAAGGTATCAAGACCTGTATGAGGTCTAAAATCTAGATAAAAACCTCTTTGATATATTAAAGATATCCTAGGAGGTTCAAACTGCTTTCATACATCCTCATACCTCATATTTCAGTAGACATCTTTGAAACAAGGTAGATGAATATAGGTGATTGTATTATAGAATATTTTTAGAGGTTTTTTTCCCAAAACCTATTTTATTTTATATTAAATTCATCAATTTTAATGCATTAACTATTCAACAAAACCTCAACCTTATCTTAGTACTCTTGACACCCATTGTCTATAGAATCCTTGTTGAGTTCCTACAAGATGGCTATAGGTGTTCATAGGATTATTGTATGGACTATAGGTGAATCCTTGATTTTGTATAGAGGTTCCAATATTGTGTTCTCTCAGCCTATAGGTCACTTAGCCTATAGTTCACTAGATGACTGTAGGTGGGTATTTAATAGTGTTCATATAGACTGTAATTAATTATGAAGGTAACAAGAATTGTATGAGGTCAATAAAATGGATCAAAAACTCTTATATTTTTTTAAGATATACTAGGTGGTTCAAAATCCTTTCATACATACTCATATCTCAAAACTCATTAGACATCTTTGAAATAAGGCAGCTAATTGCAGGTAACTATCTTGTGGAATCTTGTTAGAGGTTTCTTTCCCAAACCCTCTTTGATTTTATGTTAACTTCATTAATTTTAATGCATTTAATATTAAACAAAACATCAACCTTATATTATTACTATTTAAACTCATTTTCTATAAAATCCTTGTTGAGTCCCTACAATCTGGGTATAGGTGTTCATATGACTATTGTATGGACTATAGGTATATCCCTAATTGTGTATAGAGGTTAACAAATTGTGTTATTTATTTTAAACCTCACAATTCATACCTAAATGATATTCAATTGATTCATGAACATATATGAAATATGGATTATGTTTAGATCACTTTCAAACCCCCCTTTCAACACTTTTTGTGGCATTTTCAAATTACTTGTCCTTATTTTCTTCCATATAGACCTATAGGTGGAGATTGGAACATGAAATCAACTTCATTAAATCCATTGACCTTTAAATTAGCTTAGTATCTCTTAGGTGAGTTGGATTCTATTTACATATACAATTATGTTAGGATCTTCATGTAGTTTGTCCTTGTATGCAATGATGACCTACAAGCCTATGGATTATACATCTCTTTCACCCTATTATATTACTAGGAGATTTTGATAGGTACATGATTTCTCCACCATCTTACTGGTCAAAATTATATCATTGAGTTATTAGTCATTTATATGGATCATATGCCTTGTAACAAACTCATATGATCTTCAATCTTTTTTCACAATCTATACAACCTGTAGGTGCACATTTGTCCTCAATGTGTGGACTATAGGTTAATTTTTACCTTTTTGAGAGTAACTAATCTCCCTTGGTCTTGAATTAATTCATTTTGGTTTGAGTATTCATCATTAAAACTTGATTTGTATCCTCCCTTATACACAAAAAATTCACCTTTTACACAATAAATTTACCCTGTATAGGCAACTTGACCGTGTTTAACATATGGCTATATGTGAGATTTTATCAAAGTTTCACTTGGATTATATGTGGAATTAGATAACTTTAAAAACTCTTTGAGAGACATTCTACTTGAGGATTTATTTAATCTTGTAATCAAACTTACCAAACTCAATGAGTTAATAGAAACTAATCAACCAACCATATCAACCTCATCACTATACCCCTTATTTGAGATAAAATATGATGGTTATAGGTATATCCTTGTATTTATATAGACTATAAATTAAATAAATAATTCCACCTACCTCTATTATCTCTAGATGCTTCAATTTTCATTTCTCATTCATTAATTCTCCATGAAGAGGTCATAATAGTATGGAAACAAGAAACAACCTATTACCTTAAACAATGCTAACTTACCTTAATGTCTATTAAATTGAGTTCTAAGGAAGTTTTATTCATGATTTTGATCAATATTAAAGCTCAAATAAGAACTCACATATCTTAATAGGACCTAGATCACCTTAAAAACTCATTTGGCACCCTCATAACACATTCATAAGAGTATATAGTCCATTGGAAGGTCTCTTAAGTTGATAATATAATAACACACAATCTTTTAGTGATATTTTATGCATTTGAGGCTTATAATAGACCTCTTACACCCATGAATGTTTCCAAACATCTTGAGGACTCCATGAACACTCTAAATCAATGTTATGACCTTAAAATGATCCTCTTCACCTTCATCAATCCTCATAACTTCCATTACCTGCCATGATATCCTTCTAGCCTGCTCATGAGGCCTACAACTGAGATTTTGAGCTCTTATGAGGGCATGGTCCTTTGAAATCCTATATAAAATACTTAAATGGAACATTAATACTTTATAACCCTCTAAAAACCCTTAAATATCATGAAAACCTCACTAATATGCTCTTCACACACTAAACATCTCATTATATCTATAACTATACCTTATGAAAGGGCTAAATGACCAATCAGGTTATCTCAAGAAAGAGTTTTTCAAGATTAAAGTACATAAAACCTTGAATTTATTAAATTTATGTAATTCAACTAAATCATGAGCTTTAAAACCCCTAAAAACAAATGCATTCCACTGATATATCAAGATTTCTTGAAAACTGCCAAATTTCAAGTGAAGATAGGCAACCAATTTCTTATCAAAAAGCCCCATATCAAGGAAAATAAACTTATGATTAAAACATTAAAAAGGTATTATCTACCTCTAAAATTATCCCCCTATAAATATTTTTCTCCATCAGGCTTAGAAACAAACAAACAAAGATAAACCTAGACCTCATGTAGATGACTAGCTCATAGTGAACCCCTTATGCTCTTAATGATTATTCATAAATATGGAGGGATTAATATGACAACCAATACCACTAATTTTAATATCATTATGGTACCTATCATTTCCTAATATATATTAACTTGACTCTCTCACCTACCCATACTGAGTAAAACTTGATGGCCCTTCTAGAGCTACCAAGGAAGTTGATATGAGAGATAAATTGGCTAAGATGTGAAACCTCTTCCAAATCACATTTTTAACATTATAATGGATAAATAAGGACTTGAAGATACCTGAAACTCAATTTTACCTTGGAGAATTATACAAATGGCCTTAAAACATTCCTTTTTGGCACTAAAACTCTTAGAATCACTTGAGAAGTCTGATGAAACTACTTAAAAGTGGATCCATTATAATTTGCATGCCTTAAAACATACACCATGTACTTCTTATGACACTATACTATCATTCACATTCAAAACCTACTCAAAAAGCCATAAAATGATTAAAAAAATATAAGTAACTAAGTCATGAGTAATCCAAATATGTCACCAATCAGTTCAATCATTTATATAGCATGATATGACTTTGAAAAAATCCATAAGGCATCTTAGGATGTTTTGGACTCTTTTCACCTCTTGAGAAAACTTGAAACTAGGCATAAAAGTGGCCAGACAAGTGTATGGTCATGATGATCAAAAATTTAATTTCATCAAAACTACCTTAAACTCTACCAATCAAGGATTTGGATGAATATTCTAAGGACATTACAAGATAAATATACCAATTATTAAATCAAAGAACTTGATAAGTGAAGTTTCGAATGATAGGGGTGATAGTTTGACCTATGAGCTCAAACTTGTCAATAATTATAAACACAATAGACAACCATTTCATGATAAAGGTAATTCAAGGTACGCATTTATTACTTGTTCATTTTTGTTATTTATTTTTAGTCATTTACTTTTAATTATTTTATACTTTAAAATACTGTAACTTAGCTAATTGTTACATGTTACTATGTTTTTTTCCCAAAGCATCATCCCATGTTACAACTGTATGACATGTGATGAGATTCAAGTGGTTCATGTGTATACACACAATATTTTAAAACTTTATCAGTTATTAATTCTTTCTCTCTTAAAATAACCTATCAATTCTCAATCTATTTGAGGGCATGCCTTAAAGGATGCACTAGGAAATGGGTGGGAAAACCATTGGCACTTCACAAGATTGTTGTTACCTATACCACCAATTCAAACTAGCACAAGTCCCTCTTATAAATTTACATAATCTTTGACACCTCCCTTGCATAATCACCAAATCAATTAACCACTTAAAATAGTCCCTACCTAAGATAAAACCTCCTTTTGTCATCCTTTGAACATAGTCAAATAGACCGACCATGTTCTAGGAAATGAGCATGTTATGGTACTAAGTTGGCCTAGACAAATTAGGCTGAGACCTAATTACTTTATTTACTAAAAAAATAGGTTGACTAGGATGACTGTGTTAGCTAAAAATTCAAATGGGTTTAGAGTTATATTGGCCTATATAAACACATCATTCACCCCATTTTTAGATAGAGATAGAGATAATCATTCATTTTCACTTATTTACAATCTGATCTTCCATCATTCTACTTGAGGAGTCATTTATTATGATTTACACTTGGAGAAAATAATCTTGTATTGTGGAAATGTCTTGGATGCACAGGAAACATCTTATATCCTAGAGATAACCTATATTTATGATCCTTAATAACCACAACAACCTCTTGCAAAACACTATTGGCCAAGGGGTGATTGAGCCTCGATAGGTTCATCTTCAAGGTAAGTATTCCTAACTCTTACTCCTCTATTTTAGTAGATAAAATTACATAATTAATGGGTTTTAATGTATTTCTCACTCCATGTACCAGGATTACCTCTACATTGAATTGAGTAGAGTTATTCTTTACATGTTTACTTTTATGTTTATTTTCCCCCATTTATGTTACAAGCTTTTGTGATCATTAGATTATATGTACTTTACTTTGTCATTTAATTTGTTAGAAATTATAGGACCAAGCTAAGGTTATTATGTGGTATTTAATAACTAGAGTCTTTGGAAACCTCTCTAGTAATATTGTGTGGTAAGAGAAACCTTATTTAAGTCTAAAAGATCCATATTGGTCATTAGTTTGATTTTATAAATGTACCAACAAATGAAAGGGATAGTTTGATTTATCTTCATTGAGCTAAGATTGATTTATATATCATCTTCACTTTCCATTGTATATAGGAACCATGTAGCACATATAAGGAACATATCTAGGTAGATATAACATTAAATCACATAGAACAATGTGATCACATGAAGGCCTAAGATGTATGTTAAAGATCATGAAAACATATAAATAATAATAATACAATCTCAAAAATAAATTCAAGCATACAAAAAAGAGCACTCAAAATCAATTTTACATACAATGGTCCTAGGAGATGAAAAATAAGGGGAATATTCAAATACCAAAAAATTTGAGGAAAATGACTTAGTCAAATGTGTATAAAATCAAGGGTTACATATTTATATGTCCATAAAATAATTAATAATATGTTCCAATGTCAAATAAAAAATACATAGGCATGGGTACCACAAAGAAGGTAACATATTCAAATGATCAAACAAGCAAGATGATAGAAATACAAGACTTTCAAGGAAGTGAATAAAAGAAATAATAAGAAACCAACATAAACATATCATTGTAGCTCATGGATCAAATGTGTTAGAAAAAAAATCAAGTACCCTATGAAAGATATAATCATGGATAAAGGCATTTGTAAGTAAATATATGAGATTTAAACATGATAATTTAATGTAAACATAAAATGATATAACCTGAAAGTATTATGATGGTATAACATGACATGAGTAGAGGAAAGACCCAACATCTGAAAGTAAGAATAAATCATGTATCTGTGTATGCTTATATCACACTCAAGTAGAACCATGAAACACATATTTATGTAGGAGTAACCAATATGACATCCATCAACATTATGTTTGTGATCATGTACCTATTCTTGAACCTATATGATCATCTATTTCACTAATTTCCATAGGTAGTTAGACCACTCAACATAAATATGTGTGCAAGATAAATATATATCTTGTTAGTGTTTTCCAAAAAATTAGTTCCATATTTACCATTTTTATAAAATCAAAATTGCTTATTATTATACATCTTTAGCATTTTGATATTTTATAGTTTCACACCTATAAGTAACGATACTATTTATTTATTTTTTTAATCAAAAATAGGGTAAAAAAATAACCTATTATTTTTCAATATTATACATGTTAAATCTTGTAATGTAATGAAGTCAAGGATGGGCTTGTACCAAAATTTGGATTATACACACATAAAATTGATCACTGGTTGGATAATTATCACACATTTTCATATTTAATCCATAGTTTCATCATTTAGTAACACAATTTTACTTCTATCAAATGTTATTTATAGATAAATATACAACTCACCATAGTCTCATCATTCAGTAACACAAGTTTACTTCTATCAAATGTTATTTACAGATAAATATACAACTCATAACTTTATAAACCCCTCATAATGCTTTGTATTTTTAAAACACTTATTAGAGAATTATAACAATACATAACACTTAAAATATGCTAGGAGAATAATAAAACTTTGAATCATGGACTCAACACTTGCATTTGCACTATTGAGCATAAATTTCATTGAAAATCTCTACTTATCCTAGAACACTTTATTTTTTACATAATCTCAAAAATATAACATTAGTATACTATTGGTGGATTATTAAATAAATTGAAACATGAAGAAAAATCTTATTCATTGTGGTGTTTGTATCTCAAAACCGTAAACATTGATTTAAAAATTTTTGGAACTAGGGTATAAGCTTTCTTGTTATGAAGCCACGTCATCTATATTTTAATCTAGTCATTAAGGATTTCAATGTTAAACTAATATAGGTAAGGCTACCATAGCTACCATTTCAATTCTGGTTTGATTAAGGTTTGAAAGTTATTTTAGATTCATTTGGAAAATGCTTAATGATTGAGGAAAACTCTATGTGGATGAGCCATTCCATATTTGCCCAAATACTAGTCAATCTAAATCCTTCTGTAGATTTGCTAGATTTAATTGAGCTGAAAATACATGGAAATACCTAGAAACAACTCCTCAATTATGAGGGTTTTCCTTTCCAATGTAATAAATGTTTCATTACAGGTCATCTGGTTATTGCTTGTGGTTTGGTAAAGAGGAATAAGAGAACATCATGGTGGAAAGATAATTTAGATGATTGTGATAGTGATGGAAGTGAATCTGAACATAAAACACATCTAGGTATGAAATATGAGATTAAAAAGGAAAGTGATATCCTAGAATTAGTACCATAAATGTCTGTGAAAAATTTGGCCCCATGTGAGCAATATGTGGTTAAATAACCTACAATGATTACCAACTATGAATACAAATACAGGTACAAAGTTCAAACTTCTTTAGTTGAAGGTGAAGTCTTACTAGATAGGATTACTTTACTAAATCAAACATTAGGCAAGGCTCTTTAAATGTCTACTCTTAATTTGCCTAATTTAGGTGAAGAAGGAAAATGGATAAAGGTGAGATCCAAAAAAAATGGAAAAGGTAAGAAGGAAAAAGGATCTCTAAATATGAACTTCTAACTATGAGATGACTTTGGAGAGGAAGGCTCTTGGTGGATTTTTGGCTTTGTTTATGGTTGTTCTTAGTCTTCCCATTTTTATGGGCTTAGTTATTTTGGTATTTTCATACAATAAAAATGGGTAAGGGACCCTCCAACAATTTATTGAGAAAAAAAAGACTCCAACTACATGCAAAGGAACCAATTATAGGTATCTATAAATAAGCATTAAAAGACATATTCTACATAAATAATTAAACATCTAGCTAGTTTCCTTCCTATAAGGAATTGAATTTGATGATTGACATTGCCTATCACAGTTTTTTTTTAATAGTTATTTTGTTAATATTTCTATTCAATTGTTAGTATATTTTATAGTAGAAAGAGAAAACATTAACTAGAAATATATTTTTTATATAATCCTTTATATTTTTTTGCAGCATGCCCAATAATCCAAATTAAATTTTATACAATCTATGCATGGAAATTTCTATCCATTATAATAAAAAATATAAATAAATTCATATGGACATAAAACTTAACCCTCACTCTCTACTTTACATCAATCTCCACATCATATAGAGACTAAAAATCTTATCCTCATAATAACAAGCTCTAATAACTTAAATCTTATTTTCAAAAGAATGAATACTAAAATAGTTAACTCATAACAAAAAGTTATTATTCAACTCAATTTTGAATTTATATAAGGAAATAGTGTGGGAAATACACTCATGTCTTAATCTAGAAATGGTTTACAAGACACTGAAAATTTAAAATTATCTATTATACCATTATCAGGATTACAAATTGTGAGTTCACAACACATATAACTAATTAATTTTTATTTGTTTATTTTAATTTTAAATTTTTTAAGTAATTCCACCTATTATAAACCTTTTTTAATCATAGTTATTTAAAATTTAGTAAAAAAAGGATGTCAAGACCATCTATATGATCTAGGTAAAATTGTATGATCTTGAGAAGTCTACATAATGTAAATAAAATCTTTAAAATTTCTAGCCTTTTTGTGGTATTTCTTCTTAGATATACATATCCACCCTTGAATTCTTAAAAGGAGTTAAATGAATAAATCATAAATGTTAATTGGAGTTATTTTTAGTACATGTGTTATAGAAATTAATATATTTTCTAAACTTCTTAAATTGGAACAAATATTTTGATAAAAATAAATAACATAAAAAATTACTTTTTTAGGTGTGTAATGGAAAGTATTTAATAATATATAATGTTAGTCCATAATCGATAAATGATCTAATGTACTTGAAAATGCTTGATTGACTAAATAAACCAAATATTTTTTATTTATATATAACTAAATATTGGGCTCATGTCGACTTCAAAAACATAGAAATGTGAAAGGTGGAAAAAGGTGTATGTTCCCAACAAAATAAATAGGAGGTACCAAAATGGTATGAAGATAATACAAACAATCATAAAAAGTGGCAAGATGCTACATATGGTCTTAACATAAAAAGAAGTGTAAATAGATTTTTTTATAAATGTCATACATTAAGAACAAAGGTTAATTATAAAGGACATGAAAGTGTCATAAAAACATAGAGGGACAAAGGACACACACACAAGGCATTATATTTTACCATACAAGGAAGGTGTATTTTGAACATACAAAAGGCCATGCACCACATAGAAATAAAAAAATAACTTTTTAAATCATGTCATGAAAATGAAATATGAATATCGGGGAGGGGGGTGAGGGCAACCGGTGTGGTATTTTCATTGTGGCTCTGCCAACCCAGGTTCGAGTATCCATCCCCCCCGATTCCGTTGTACCGGTATTAGTCATGTCTAGCCAACGACGTCGGTCATGGTAAAAAGTTTACTCGGCTTTCAATAAAGTGAAAATGAAATATGAATATCAAAACAACATACAATAAATGAAACCATAATAAGTTAAGCATATGTATATATGTTTTAGTTTAGTAAGTGGCAAATTTACAAAGATATATGTGAAGATAGATTCAAAATATTAAATCATGTACTTTTGTTTATGTCTTAGTATCGAAAATAGGTTATGGATAAATAAAAATTGGAAGTTGTTCACATAAAACAACATGATGCCCCCACCTAAGAAAGGTTTATGGGTGAAAAAATGGGCTAGCATACAAACCATATAAAAGTATATCTTAGATTGAAACTTGACTGATATTTGAAAATAGATTGTGAAGATGCATGGGGATATTTGCACAGAAGGGGAATGGTGTGTAGTGCACCATTGTCTTACTATTACAACTTTGTCCAAATTGACTTTAAATGAAAATTTATGATTAGGAAGGATTTTTCTCTATATGAATATTATTTTTCAATGTGAAAGTAATCCTATTGCACACTAAGATATATTGTGAAAAGAATTATGTAGGTAAAACAAACTATGTACTAAAATACAAAGATAGATGACATAAACAAAGATGTATCTAAAAACATGAAAAGATTTCTATAATCCTGTTTTGGATTTTTACAAATATTCAATTTTTACAAATATTATATATTTTTTATATTTTTAGCATATATGAATGTTTTTATTTTTTTTCATATTTTAAAAGAGAAGCATACATAAATGAAAGATAGGAAAATATCTATATAAATTAACGACATAGATTAATAATATTCATATAATTCTTAATAGGTTTGCCTTCAAGTGTAGCTAAACAACAAACTCCAAGGTTGATATTTTAAGTAACCGCAAATAGTCCCAAAAAATTTGTATTGAATTTTCATTTGTTCTCTTTATTAGGATTGCTATTTTTTTTTTAAGGGCAAGGCCAGTAATGTGATTCTTTTTTTTATCATGAACATTCTTTCCATATAATCAAGTGTAATGTGTGCTTGATAAAATTTTAAATGTTCAAGAGAATGCATTAATTTTTTATCAAGAATTTATTATTGATGTAGGTGTTTATATATATATATATATATATATATATATATATATATATATATATATATATATATATATATATATATATATTATCCTATATAATTTCCTTTAGAGACACATGTAAATAATGTATTTCTATTTTGAGAGGGAGCATTTCTATTCCATAAAAAATGTGTAAGGTGTGGCTTGTGTTAGTACATGAACTCAAGTATGATATGCCCATAGAGTATAAATAATGTGATTATACCAATCGGCTTCATGGTTTGAAACCATCTTGTTTATATTTTGAAAATTGTTTTATTAATTTCCTCAGCTTTCCCATTTCCTTGTGGGTAGGAAGGAGTATAAAAAGTATGCCATATTTTTAACTTAACATAAAATATTGTTATTGGTTTATTTTTAAAATATTAACCATTATATATCATGATTAGAAATGGTAAACCAAAGTGAGCAATTATATGCATAACAAAGAAATATCAAATATCGTCACCCTTAGTGAACTATAGATGGATAACCTCTACCCACTTTGCAAAATATTCAATGGTGGTAAGGATGAACTTATGCCTCTCAGAGGAAAAATAATTTAATTAGATGATCATATCAAACATCCAAAAATAAAAAAGTCATGAACATACTATAGGATGTAATGTCTTAGATAGATCATGATTAAAAATGCTATGGTTTTTACATTGAAAAAACATAATTTGGCATGTTCATAGCATTAAGTTTTCAATATTATCCAAAAAATATTATTGGCCTATGATATTGTAAAAAATATATTTACCATTAAAGTCCACACCACATTCACTATCATTTCTATCAAATATGGTTTTTTTTAACTTAGATATGACTTAGACATCAAAATAGTTTTTCATCAAATGAGTGATTGAAAAGAGATCCACCAATGAAAACATAATGCATTTCTTGATCCTATAAATGATTTTTATCTTCATGTGTAGCATTTTATTTAAAAAATTAGATTTATAGAGATAATTATATATATCAGTATACCATTTAGGATTATCCACACTTATAGTCATTAAAATTACTTCCAATGCATTAATGACAACTATATCCATAAAAGGATCATTTAGTTGTTTGATGGTAAACATTGCATGATCATCATTGATATCAATTAGAATTAAAGAAGAAACACCAGTAATTTCATCCACATGATGATTATATTCTCAAGGAATATTATCAATGGAAAGGTGAGGAAATAATGCCATGAGATAGTGGACCATATGTTTATAAGTAATAAGCTTATCCTCCTTGGTTTGATAAATATATAAGACTTGATTAATGATAATATGTGAATCTCCATATACAAATAAATATTTGATATTTAATTTTTGTGTTGTTAATAATACAAATATATGAGAACTTCATATTTAGAAATATTATTGGTAAACACAAATCCTAAGTGAAAGGAAAGGGGCATAGGAAAACCCTAAGGGTAACTAAAAGCAATACCTACTCCAGCTCTTATGTAACATTAAGATGCATCAAAATACATTATCTAAGAATCATTTTGATTTCTATAAAAGGTAAATTTGTCTCAATATCTGGAATTGATTGGAAATATGTGTTGTAGTGGAGTATTAACTAATTGATCAGCAAGAACCTTTAATTCAATAACTTTTTTTGAGATAAAATTTAAATTAGACTCAGTAAGAAACATTACCCATTTTTCTATGCATCCTGACAAATGGGGTTTTTCCACAAGATGTCGAAATGGATTGACTTTAGTAATAACATGACTCTCATTATGATGCAAATAATTCCATAAATTTTTGGTAGAAAAGACAAGTTCTAAACACAAGTTTTGAATGATAATATAGTTTTATTCATATACAAGAAGTGTCTGATAGATTTATTTAATGGTATGATCATGATGAGTATCATCATATTGTGCAAGAAAATCACCTAATGTATGATTAGTAGTTGAAAAGTATAATAAAAGAGATTTATCTATAATGGGAGGCATAAGAACAGTGGATTCAAAATATATTCCTTAAGTGCATAAAAACTTTGTTGAATTTTTTTTATCCCACTCAAATTTTCTATCTTTCTTAAGTAAACATGTCAAAGAAATTGTTTTATTTTATAATTGAGCAACAAAATGACATATATCTTAAATTCATCATTGTAAACATCAAATTTTCTTAAGATCATTAGTGTTGGAATATGATTTATAGATTTTACCATTTTAGGTTTACTTTGACACCTCTTTGGGATATAGTAAAACCTAAGAGATTGCTTGTTGTAACTCCTAAGATACATTTTTTGGGGTTTAAACACATATTTTACTTTATCATTCTTTCATATATTTGGTGTAAATTGATAAAATGATATTTTTGATGTTTATATTTTACTGTTAAATTATACACATAAACATCAACTACTTTATGAATGTAATCATGACAAATTATGAGTCATGACACATTGATAAGTTAATCTTGCTTTTTTCAGTCCAAAATTCATGACCATATAGCATAATGTTCCCAAAGATGTGATGAATTATATTTCAACTTAATTAATAGGTTTAATCTTGATTTGGTTATATCAAGGAAAGTCATCTAGAAAATATAAAATCTCATACCTTATTGTAGAATCTGTGATCATATATATGTGGGGTAGTGAAAGCCATATTTGGGCCAATATTTGTTGAGATTGTGGTAATATTTACAACATCAAATTCCCCAATTTAACTTTTTAACTAGGACAATATTAGAAACCCACTCAGGATAATCAACAACATGAATAAATCTGATTTTTAGGATTCATTCAACCTCACTTTTAACTAACAAAAAAACATTAGTATGCATTTTTATTATATTTTAATTGACTTATTTGGCATCATCATCAGGATACAAAACAATGTTATACAAAGCCACCTTAGGGTCAATACCAAGCATATCTTAATAATTTTGGGTAATTATGAACATCTTATTGAATAGCTTTACCTTCATCATCTTGTAAGATGGTAGCCAATAGTACTAGTCATGGCTCCTTTTCAATACCAAAGTGGAATGTAACCAGTTATTCATTAATAGTGTCGATATATCTTCCAAAAATTGAGTGTTACGAATAGTAAATTAGGACCATTAAATTATTTTTGTGATATGACATCAATAATATCTCCAAAATATGCGTGTGCATTGGATTGGTAAATAAAATGTATCTTATGTTGAAAAAGTAGATATCATAATATGTAACAATATATTCCAAAAGAATCTCATCATTTGAAAATTCATCCAATTCTAGAATTTTAGGTGAAATAAAGTCATCAATGAACTTGATGAATATATTAATGACAACTATGAGACATGGTTTACTTGATTATGAGGCTCTTTAGAAGTAGATATAAACATGGGGAACTGCTTGGTAGTATGATCCCTAGAGAAGTAGATTCATTACTATAACCA
Source organism: Torreya grandis (assembly GCA_037957365.1). Taxonomy (NCBI): domain Eukaryota; kingdom Viridiplantae; phylum Streptophyta; class Pinopsida; order Cupressales; family Taxaceae; genus Torreya; species Torreya grandis. The sequence continues at coordinate 2,237,603 of JARHVA010002141.1, forward strand.
AGGTTGGATTTGAATTTACTGTTAAAAGGAATAATATAATCAATGATACATTGATCTTATTTACCTATTCCTTTTCCAATAGTATAATTATAATTATATAATTATTTAATCCCAAAATTATATTAAATAGAAGAGGGAAAAGGGTAAACTAAATGTTGTGCAAGAGAAGAGACCTCAATATTTGGAGGAAATGTTTGAATGTCCCTAGAAAAAGGTTACATATATGGAATATAAGGATAAAAAATATGCATTAGAGCACAATATTTAAAATATTATTGATCCAAAGGGCATGTATATATATACCCTAGATAGTAAAATTTCATACATGCATGCAATTTAGAATGGACAACATTCATGTCATGAATCCAAGGTAACCCTAATAAATTTTTTTAAGTAAGATAATTACACATAACTTCGTATACCATAGAGAGAGTACATGGGCCCAAGGTGATATTCAATGTAAGTTACCAAGTACTTGATGTGTAATATTATCAAAAACATGATTATTGATATTAGAATGGATAAAGTCTTTTGAATTCGTACCTAGTAAATTTAAGAAATATGTATTACATATATTCAATCTATATTTATTATCAATGAGCACATATTTTACCAAATGTTTTTGACAAAATCTTGGTTATACAAGGGTAAATAGTTCTTGATAATATGACATGGGGGAATATTTTCATTTTCAGAGAAATTGATTTCCTCGGTCCATCATCCCATGTTCTCTCTTAAATTTTTAAATTTTTAAAGTTTAGTTTTCTCAAATTTACAAATATATAAATGAATACTTCGTGATTTTTTTCATCATTTACTACATTAATTTACCTACACATGTGAAGTATTTGCTAAAAGACATAGTTGTTATACACACTTAGGTTCAAATATTTTCTTGTTTGCTCTAGAAATTTCATTATTATAACAAAATTAATGGAAGGTGGGAGGATGTAGACACAAAAATTTGACCACATGTATTGAATAATGTTAATTCATAAAAAAATTAAAAACCACATGACTTTCACTAAAATAGTTTCCTCTAACCCATTTATCTATATATAGGTTTGAACCTTTGTTTTTTGTTATCTATTACACAAAGCTCTCAATTTCAACTTCTCAATATTCTTATAATCACCTTCATACTATCTCTAATTTAGGACATTCGTCCTTGGTCCATATGGATATTTATGTACTAGGCATATATGGGTGTGTTGTGCCTCTATTCACTTAGGATATCTACATTTTATTTCTAATAATAGATAGATTTCAAAGCTAAAAGTATTCTTTTATGTCTTTTTAGATGTTTTACATGGTTGTGTAATGGAAATTATCAAAATATTCACTTATAAATACATGTCAAGAGCCATTAATCTTCTCAACATGGTATTCACTTGGATAAATATTTTACACTTTTGAATATTTAGTAGATATGACCTATTCATTTCAAATTCAATAACTCTAAGAAGGAGTAACATTAAGGCAATTCAATATATTTATAAATTAAATCAATAGATATCAAATTCAAGTATGAAATCCATCTTATAATTTTATACATAGAGCCAAATGAGTACATATACACATTTATTATAGGTGTGAGAACTATGTGGGCTTCATCTACCTCATTTAATATTGGATACTTAGGCATCAATCAATTATTAATGGGGTGATTGGGGTAATCTTATCCCATTACATTGATATATTTTCTTGTAGGTTTTCAAGCTATCTAAATTCCCTTTGGGTTTTAAAAATAAGATATGATAAACAATTATTTTTACAATAAAATCATCTAATTTTAATATCTCAAATTACTTAGCATCCACAAGCATAGAAGGTTAAAAGCACATTCAACTATTATAAGTCTTTGGTCAATAAAATCAAGTGAACTACATTTTATTTATCCTACAATGATTTCATCCAAAGGTGTTTTTGATCCTATTATTGATATGTCATTTCCAAAAAATTACTTTATCTATTATTTCATACTAGTCATTTTTCATAGTCAACTAGGATAAGTCTGTAGTCAACAGCCCCAAGTGCATTGCACTAATGTCCACTTAGAACAAGCATGTCTAGATTATGTTTGTGATCATGTACCTAATCCTAAAGCTCTATGATAATCTATTTCATTGATTTCCATAGCTAGGTAGTCAGAACATTCAACTTAAATATATGTGCAAGCTAAATATATCTCTTTTTAGTGTTTTCCAAAAAAATAGGTTCCATATTTACCATTTTTATAAACTAAAAATTGTTGATTATTATACATCTTTAGCATTCTAATATTTTATAGTTTCACACCTATAAGTAAATATACAATTTATTTTGTTTTATCAAAAATAGGATAAAAAAATACCCTATTCTTTGTCAATATTATACATATTAAATCTTGTAATGAATTGAAATCAAGGATGGGCTTGTAATGACTTTTGGATTATACACCCATAAAATTTGATCACTGATTGGATAATTATTACACATTTTCATATTCAACCATTAGTCTCATCATTCAACAACATAAATTTACTTCTATCAAATTTTATTTATGGATAAATATGCAACTCATAACTTTCCAAACCCCTCATAATTATTTGTATTTGACATCGCTTATTAGATAAGTAAAACAATACATAACAATTATAACATGCTAGGAGAATAATTAAACTCTGAATGATGAACTCAACACTTGCATTTGCACTGTTAAACATAAATTTCATTGAATATCTATACCTATCCTAGAAAAAAATATTTTTTATATAAATTAAAAATATGAGGTATACTATGGAATGAATGAAGGAGGATTAGCCACATACAACTTAGGTACAATGGGTCAAACCCCTATTTGTTCAAATAAGAATCCTCCATATTTGGATCAAGCTTTATTTAGGATAGCAGGGAGTGGGAAATAGGGGTGGGCCGACCCCATGCTTATGGATGTAGGAACACAATCTAGGTTAGGGGGTAGATCCTTTTCTAAAGTTGTGGCTAGACATAAAAGCCCCTTGATTTCAGCCAATGAAACCCTAGTTGTTCTTTTTGGTAAATCTGAAATTGAAGTCATTATTGAGAGGGAGGAATGGCTCACTAGGTAGGGAATGATTTATAAATTTTAAGGTCTATGGTAGACTCTCAACTCCCTAAATGAATGGATTTAATCAAAATGGAAACATTTAGTGGTAGGTAATACTCAGATTTACCCCTATTCTAGAGGCTTTTTCATTCTTATTTTCAATGTAGTAGAAGATATAGAGTCTATTTTGAAAGATAATATGTGGGAATGGGATAAAAACACTTTGTTGGTTAATCCTTGGCATCCATATTTTAATTCCCAAACTAAAATTTTCAATGTTAAATCAATTTGTGTGAGAATCCCAAATCTTTCATATCAGTTATGGATGAAATGGTTTTTACAGCTATTCAAAATACTTTAAGTAAATTTTGGGCTACTGATAAAATGACAAAAGATGAGGGAAACTACATTTTCCCATATTTTGATTCAAGTTTATTATTCTAAATATTTACCTTCCTAAATAGAATTTAAAGTGGGTGATAAAAAATGGATGCAACCTTTAGACTATGAAGGGATCCCATTTAGATGTAGAAGATGTTTCAAAATAGGACATATTGTAAATAATTATTTGAGGCTCAAATATAAGAAGATGGTTTTGTGGTGAAAAACTACAAAAATTGAGAATAATATAGTTCCATCTATGAATGATAATGGATGTGAGAATGAGGGTTCAAAATCAATGATCCCATTGGAAGCAAAGGAGCAGAATCAAATTAATGAGTCACTTGATTGTGAGAAAAGGTTCACAAAGTAGAGGGTCATGCTGGTACATGAGAAAACTAACAGAAATGTAGATATTATTTCAAATCTAGTAGCCTAGACTCCATTTGAAGGACCAAGTTTGTTTGATTTAGAGCAAAAAGTGAATCAAGAGGAATCTATGGAAATCTCTATCCCCATGTTGGGGAATTTTGAAGTAGGAGGAGAATGGAAAACTGTTAGCAATAGAAAGAAAAGAAAAGGTAAACTAGGTTTGAAACCCATTACAATGTCTCTCAAATCCAATAAATAAAATCCTATGGGAGATGCCTAGTTAGTTTATTTCTAGTTTTTATCTTGGACAACAACTTTTGTTGAAAATTTTGGCATTTGAGGCCACTTTTTGCTACTCTTTTGTTATTCTTTGGCTACTTTTCACCATTTTATGTTTTGATGCTGAGTATTGTGAGGCCTTGCTTTTTTTCTTCACTTTTAGGGTATAAGTCCCTAGATAAAATAAAACCTGCCCTTTACCCTTAATAAAAAAATAGGAGGTACACAATATAACCTAATATAAGAACTAAACCAATATAGAATCTAACATTGATTGAAATTTTCAATCGCTACTCATCAGACATAGGTAATATGATTATATGATAATCCATGGTGCCATTACATGTTTCTATAGTGATGAGATGTCACCACACCATGTGATTCACTAAAAATTGATGGCATGATGTTTGTGTTAAAATAAAGGGCTATTCTTGAATTATCTAGATCACTTTGAGCCTTCCTCTGGCTCTATAAAATCTTTGTGTACATTTTTATCATAGAATGTTAAAATTAATCTTCTAAAATAATTATATTAAAATAAATTTTCACATATATGAGAATAATATAATTAATTATTTAATGTAGTTAGCAACTAGATCTGAGATTCAATTCATTTATCCTAGATAATATGTTATTGTTCTATATTTTTTGTACAAAATATGGTTTGCATGATTTTATTATAATAAATGAATATGATAATAAGGAAATGGTAATTTATTACATTAAAATATAATTGGTGGATTATTAAAGAAATTAAAATTTGATAAAAAAAATTATGATTCATTGTGGTGTTTGTAGTTCAAAAACCTAAACCATAATTTCAAAATTATTAGAGTTGGGGTAAGAGATTTCTTGTTATAAAGCCAAGACATATAGATTTTAATCTCGTCACCGAGGCTTTTGATGTTAAACTAATCTAGGTAAGGATACCATAGCCACCATTTCAATTTTGGTTTGTTGAATGTTTGAAAGTTATTAGAGATTCGTTGGGCGAATGCTTAATGACTCATGGAAACTCTATGTGGATGTGCCATTCCATATTTTCCCAAATACTAGTCAATCTCAATCCTTATGGTAGATTTTAGAGAATTAATTGAGATGAAGATCCATGGTAGTACTTGGAAAGAACCACTTGATTATGAGGAATTTCCTTTCCAATGTCATAAATGTTTCAATACAGGTCATCTAGCTACCACTTATGTTTTGGTAAAGAGGAATAGGGAAGCATAATGGTGGAAAGATAATTTAGATGATTGTCCTAGTGATGGAAGTGAATATGAAAATGAAACATATCTAGACATGAAATTCGAGAGTGAAAAGGAAAGTGATATTCTAGGATTAGTACTAGAAATGTCTATGAAAAATTTGGCCCCATGTGAGAAATATTTGGTCAAGGAACCCACAATGATTAAAAAATCTAAATATAAATAGAGGTAGAAGGTTCATACTTCTTTAGCTGAAGGTAAAGTTTTGGTAGATAGGATTCCTTTGCTGAATCAAACATCATGTAAGGCTCTTTAAATGTCTATTCTTAACTAGCCTAATTTAGGAGAAGAAGGAAAATTGAGGAAGGTGAGTTCCTAAAATAATGGAAAAGGTAAGATGGACAAATGATCTCTAAATATGAACTTATGATTACAAAAGGATCATGGAGAGAAAGGGTCCTAGTGGGTTTTTGACATTGCTTATGGTTTTTCTTGGTCTTCCCATTTCTATAAGCTTTGTTATCTTTGTCTTTTCGTATAATAAAAATGGGTAAGGGACCCTCCAACCCTTTATCAAGAAAAAAAAGACTTCAATATATGCAAAGGAACCAATTTTAGGGATCTATAAATAAGTATTAAAGACATGTTTTACTTAAATAATTAAACATCTAGCTAGTTTCCTTCCTATAAGGGATTTAATTTGATGATTTCCATTGCTTATCATAATTTTTATGATGATGGTTATTTAGCTAATATTTATATTCAAATGTTAGTATAGTTTATAGTAGAAGGAGAAAACATCAAATAAAAATACATGTTTTATATAATCCTTTATATTCTTTGTGGCATGCCCAATATTTTAAATTTCATTATATACAAATTACACAGGGAAATGTTTATATATTATAATATAAAATAAAGATAAAGTCATATGGCCATCAAATTTAACTATCACTCCCTATTTTACATCACTCTCCACATGGTATAGACACTAAATATTATATCCCCATAATAACAAGCTCTTATAACTTAAATCTTATTTTCAAAGGAATACCTATTAAAAATCATAAGCATATTTATAAGGACATATGTGAATATAGAATTGAAAGATAAAATTATGTATTTTAATTTATGTCTTGGTAACAAAAAGAGGTTATGGATAAATAAAAATTAGAAGTTGTTCACATAAAACACTATGATGCCCCTAACTAAGCAAGGTTGTTGGGTAAAAAATTGACTAGCATCAAAACCATATAATAATATGTCTTAGCTTGAAACATGACTGATATTTGAAAATATATTATCAAGATGCATAGGGATAGGTGTATAGAAGGGGAATAGTGTACAATTCACCATTGTCTTACTATTACAACTTTATCTAAATTGACTTTAACTAGAAATTTATGAATAGGAAAGTTTTTTTTTGTATGAATATTGTTTTCTAATTTAAAAGTTATCCTATTGCACACTAAGATATATTATGACAATAATTATGTAGGTAAAATACACTATTTAATAAAATATAAGTATAGGTGACATAAGCAAAGATATAACCAACAACATGAAAATATATCTATAGTCCTGATTTTGTATGTTTACAAATATTCTATTTTTTTGATATTTTTAGTATATATGAATGTTTTTGTATTTTTTTCATATTTTAAAAGAGAAACATGCATAAATGAAAGATAGGAGAATATATATATAAAATAATCACATAGATTAATTATATTCATAGGATTCTTAATAGGTTTATCTTCAAGTATAGCTAAACAACAAATTCGAAGGATGATATTTTAAGAAACCACAAACGGTCCCAAAAAATTTAGATTGAATGTTAATTTTTTATTTTATTAGTATTTTTATTTTTCATTTTTGTTGAGGGTGAGGTCAACATCGTGAAAATTTTGATTACGAACATTCTTTCCATATAATCAAGTGTAATATGTGCTTGATAATATTTTAAACATTTGTCAACATGTATTCAATTGTTATCAATAATTTATAGTTAATATAGGTGTTTTTATCTAAATTAATTATATTTGATAATGTTCTTTAGTGACACACATAAATAAGATGTTTCTATTTTGAAAGGGAACACTACATATGTTCCATAAAAAAATGCGTATGGTGTGGCTTATGTTGGTATATGAACTATTGTCTAATATACCCATATAAATTAAGAAATGTGATTAAACCTATCAGATTCAAGATTTCAAACCATATTGTTAATGTTTTGAAATTTGTTTTATTAGTTTCCTCAGTTTTCCCATTTCCTTGTGGGTAGGAAAGAGTATAAAAAGTATACCATATTTTTTGCTTAGAACAAAATGTTTTTATTATTTTATTCTAAAAATGGTAATAATTATTTGTGATGATACAAAATGGTAAACCAAAGTGAGAAATTATATGAATAAAAAGGAAATATCAAATTTCTTCACACTTAGTGAAATATAGATGGATAACCTCTACCCATTTCATAAAATATTCAATGGCAGTAATGATGAACTTATTCCTCTTAGAGGACTCATGATTTACTTTGGCAGTCATATCAAATCTCCAAAAGGAAAAAGGTCATGAACACACTATAGGTTGTAATGCCTTATATGGATCATGATTAAGATTGCTATGTTTATTACATTGAAAAAAATGTAATTTGGCATGTTCATAGCATTGAGTTTCCATTATTGTCCAATAGTATTCTTGGGATAGGAGATTCTAATAAATTGATTTACCATTAAAGTGCACAGCACATTCACTATCATGTACATGAAATATGGTTATTTCAACTTAGATATGACTTCAACATCATAATAGTTGTTCATCAAATGAGTTTTTGGAAATATATGCACCAATGAAAACGTAATGCATTTCTTGATGCTATAAATTCTTTTTATCCACACAGGTAGAATTTCATAAAAAAGGTAGATTTATAGAGATAATTATATATATCAATATACCATTCAATATTACCACACTTATAGTGATTATAAGTACTTCCAATTCATTAATGATAACTATATCCATAGAAGGATCATGTAGTTGTTTGATGGTAAACATTGCATGATCATCATTAATATCAATTGGAATTAAAGAAGAAACACCAACCATTACATCCACATGATGATTATATTTTTGAGGAATATTCTCAATGGAAAGGTGAGAAAATAATTCCATGAGAAAGTGGAACATATATTTGTAAGGAATAAGATTATCCTCCTTGGTTTGATAAATATATAAGACTTGATTAGTGACAAGATGTGAATCTCCATATACATGTAAATATTTGATATTTAATTTTTGTGTTATTAATAATCCAAATATGATAAATTCATATTTAGCAATACTATTGGTAAGAACAAATCCTAGGTGGAAGGAAAGGGGCATAGGCAAACCCTAAGGGGAACTGAATGAAATACCTACTCTAGCTATTGTTGAAAATTTAGACACATCAAAATGTATTATCTAAGTGGCATTTTGAATTTTGTAAAAGGTAAATTTGTCTCAATATTTAGCATTGATAGGAATTATGTGTTGTAATGGAGTATCAACTAATTGATCAACAATAACCTTTCATTCAATAAAATTTTATGAGACAAAGTTTAAATTAAACTCAATAAGAAACATTACCAATTTTGTTATGCATCCTAACAAATGGGTTTTTTAAACAAGGTATTGAAATTAATTGACTTTAGTAATAACATGAGTCTCATTATGATGTAAATAATGTCATAATTTTTAGGTAGAAAAACATGTACTAAACACAAATTTTCAGGGATATTATATTTTTATTCATAATCAAGAAGTGTGTGACTAATATAAAAAATGGTATGTTCATGATGAATATCATCATGTCGTGTAATAAAATCACATAACATATGATTAACAGCTAAAAAGTATAATAAAAGAGCTTTATCTAGAATAGGAGGCATAAGGACAGGTGGATTCAAAAGATATTCCTTAAGTGCATAAAAACTTTGTTGAAAATTTTTGTATCACTCAAAATTTATATCTTTCTTAATTACAACTGTCAAATAAATTTCTTTATTTGATAATTGAGTAACAAAATTACATATATTTTTAATGCATCATTATAAACATCAAATTTTATTAAGATCATTGGTGGTGTCATATGAATTATAGTTTTTAATTTTTTAGAGTCAACTTTGATGCTTATTTGGGATATAGTAAAACCCAATAGATTGATAGTTGTAACTCCTAATATGTATATTTTTGGGTTTAAACACATATTTTACTTTATCATTCTTTTAAATATTTGGTGTAAATTGATAGCATGATCTTTTTGATGTTTGGATTTTACTAATAAATCATACACATAAACATCAACTATTTTATGAATGTAATCATGAAAAATTATGAGTCATGGCATGTTGATAAGTTGATCATAGTTTTTTCAATCCAAAAAGCATGAAAATATAGAAGAATGTTCCCTAAGGTGTGATAAAATATATTTCATATTGATCAATAGGTTTAATTGTGATTTGGTTATATCAAGAAAAGTCATCTATAAAATATAACATGTCATACCTTATCAATAAGTAGAATCCATGATCATATATATGTGGGGTAGTGAAAGCCATATTTGGCACAATATTTGTTGAGATTTCAATAATATTAATAACATCAAATTTACCCATTTGAATTTGTTACCTGGGTAATATAAGAAACCCACTCCAGATAATCAACAACATGAATAAATCTAGTTTTTAAGATTCATTCAGCTTCACCCTTGACTAACAAAGTAACTTGATGATGAATTTTTATTATATTTTTCTTGACTTTTTTGGCATCAAGATACAAAAAAATGTTATGCAAAGACACCTTAGGGTCAATACTAGGCATATCTTTATAATTTCATATAAATAATTTTGTGTTATCATGAAGAGCCTATTGAAAAGCCTTACCTTCATCATCTTGGAACATGATGGCTAATAGTACTGGTCATGGATCCTTTTCAATTCCAAAGTGGAATGTAACCATGTATTCATTAATAGTGTTGATCTATCTTCCTTAAATTGAGTGTTAGAAATAGTAAATTTGGACCATCAAATTTTTATTGTGGTATGACATCAATAATTTATCTAAAATATGAATGTTCATTGGATTGGCAAGTAAAATGTATCTTATGGTGAGAAAGGGATATCATCAGATGTAGCAAAATATTCCATAAGATTATCATCATTTAAAAATTCATCCAATTCTATAATTTTAGGTTAAATAGAGTCATCAATTAACTTGACAAGTATACTAATGACAACTATGAGACATGGTTGACTTGATTATGAGCCATATACCACTCTTTGGAAGTAGATATAAACATGGGGAACTACTTGTTCGTATGATATTTAGAGAAGTAAATTCATTAATATAAAAAAGGATAGATTTGATTTTATTATTGAAACACACAATATAATCAATGATACATTGAGAATGTTTACCTATTCCTTTTACCATAGTATAATTATAATTTTATAACTATTTAATCCCAAAATTATATTAAATATAGGAGGGAAAAGGGTTAATTAAATGTTGTGAAATATAAGAGACCTCAAGGTTTGGAGGAAATTTTGGAATTTCCCTAGATAAAGGTTACTATACGAAACATAAGGATCAATAGGATGCACTAATACATAATATTTAAAACATTCTCAATCTAAATGGCATGTATAGATATACCCTTGGTAACATAATTTTATATATGCTTGCAAAGTAGAAAGGACAACATTCATGTAATGAATCCAAGTTCATCCTAATATTTTTTTCTTAATTAAAATCATTACACATAACTTTACATACCATAAAGAGAGTACATGGGCCTAAGGTGATATTCAAAGTAATTTTACCAAGTACTTGATGTGGAATATTATAAAAAACATGAATATTGATATTAGAATGGCTAAAGTCTTTTGCATTCATGTCTAGTAAATTAAATAAATATATATTACATATATTCAATCTAGATATATTATCAATGAGCACATGTTTTACCAATTTTTTTTGACAAATTATTGGTTATAAAAGGGCAAATAGTTTTTGATAATATGACATGGGGGAATATTTTCATTTTTAGAGGAAATGCTTTCCTCTATCTATCCATCATCCCATGTTCCCTCTTAAATTTTGAAAATTTCAAATTTTAGTTTTCTCAAATTTAAAAATGCACAAATGAATACTTCATGAGCTATTTCATTATTTACTAATTTTATTTCCATACACAATTGAAGTATCTTCTCAAAGACAAAGTTGTTATACACACTTAGGTTCAATCATTTGCTTGTTTACTCTAGAAATTTCATTACTATAACACAAGGAATGGAAGGTGGGAGGTATGTAGACACATAATTTTGATCACAGGTATTGAACAATGTTAATTCATAAAAAATTCCAAACCAAATGACTTGCAATCAAATAGATTCCTCTAACCCATTTATCTATATATAGGGTAGAACCATTGTTTGTTGTTATCTATTACACAAAACTGACAATTTTAACTTCTCAAGCTCCTTAAAATCACCTTCAAACTATATCCAATTTAGGACGCGTGCCCCTGGTCCATATGGATATGTATGTGGTAGGCACGTATGAGTGTGTTGGGCCTCTATCCATTGAGGCTACCTACATTTTGTGCCTAATAATAAATAGATTTAAAGGTAAAAATATTCATTTTTGTATTTATAGATGTTTTTCATGGTTGGGTAATGGAAATTAGGAACATATTCACCTATACATACATTTCAAGTGTCATTCACTTTCCTCACTTGGTAATCACTTGGTTAAATATTCTACACTTTTGAATATTTAGTAGATATGTCCTATTCATTTCAAATTCAATACCGCTAAGAAGGAGTAACATGAAGCCAAGTCAAAATCTTTCTAAACCAATTTAATAGATATAAAATTCAAGTATCAAATCCATTTTATAGTTCATACATAGAGGCAAAGGAGTACAATTACACATTAATTATAGGTATGAGAACTACATTGTATTATAGGATACATAGGCATCAATTAATTATTAATGGGGTGATTGAGGTCATCTTATCCCATTACACTGCTATATTTTCTTCTAGTATTTCAAGATATCTAAGTTCTGTTCAAATTTGAAAGACAAGTTATGATAAATAATTATTTTTTCACTAAAATCCCCTAATTTTAATATCTCAAATTACTTAGCATCCATAGGCATATAGGGTTACGAAATAGTTCCTTGGCACATTCAATTGGTATAACTCTCTAGTCAGTAAACTTGAGTGAACTACATTCTTTTTCTCCTACAATGATTATGTTTAGAGGTGTTTTTTATCATATTATTAATATTTCTTTTTTTAAAAATTAATTTATTATTTCATAGTACTCATTTGTCACAGTCAACTAGGATAAGTCTACAGGTAATAGTCCCAAGTACATTCCACTATTGTCTACATGTTTGGATTATGTTTGTGATCATGTACCTATTTCTGAAACTATATGATCATCTATTTCACTAATTTATATAGTTAGGTAATTATAAAAATCAACATAAATATGTGTGTAAGTTAAATATATCTCTTTTTAGTGTTTACCAAAAGAATCAGTTCTATATTTACCTTTTTTATAAAATCAAAATTATTGATTATTATACATCTTTAACATTTTAATATTTTATAGTTTCACACCTATAAGTAAAGATATAATTTATTTTGTTTGATCAGAAATAGGGTAAAATAATACCCTATCCTTTATCAATATTATACATGTTAAAGATTTCAATGAAATGAAATCAAGGACATGTTCGTACAAAATTTTGTATTATACACCCATCAAATATGATCACTAATTGGATAATTATCACACATTTTCATATTCAATTATAATTCTCATCATTCAAAAACAAAAGTTAACTTCTATTAAATGTTATTTATGGATAAATATACAACTTATAACTTTCCAAACCCCTCACAATGGTTTATTTTTTTACAACACTTATTATAGAATTATAAAAACACATAACAATTAAAATATGCTACGAGAAAAATGAAATTATGAATAATGGAATAAACACTTGCATTTGCACTATTGAACATATATTTCATTGAATGTCTCTACCTATCCTAGAACACTTTATTTTTTACATAAACTCAATAATAAGAGGTACACATTACAACTAAATATAAGAACTAAACTAATATGAAATCTAAAATTTATTGAAATTTTCAATCATTAATAATTATATATAGGTCATGTGATTCTTTGATAATCCATGGTGCCATTATAGGATTATATAGTGATGAGACGTAACCTCACCATGGGTTTCACTAAAAATTGATGATATGATGTCTGTGTTAAAATAAAGTGCTATTCCTAAATTATCTAGATCACTTTGAGCCTTCCTTTGGATTTATAACATCTTTGTGTACATTTTTATCATAGAATTTTATATTAATCTTGTAAAATAATTATATTAAAATAACTTGTAATATATATGAGAATAACATAATTACTTAGTTAACATAGTTAGCATACTAGATCTAAAATTCAAATCATTTATCCTAGATAATATGTTATTATTCTATATTTTTTGTGTAAAATATGCTTTACAAAATTTTCTTACAATAAATGAATATGATAACAAACAAATGAAAATTCATTACATTAATATAACATTGGTCGATTATTAAATAAATTAAAACTTGATAAAAGAATTATGATTCATTTTGGTGTTTGTAGCCCAAAACCCTATACATTAATTTAAAACTTTTTGGAACTAGGGTAAGGGATTTCTTATTATGAAGCCATGACATCTAGATTTTATTCTGGTCATTGAGGCTTGTCATTAAACCAATCCAGGCAAGGATACCATAATTTCCATTTCAATTTTGGTTTTATGAAGGTATGAACATTATTGGAGATTTAATTGAGCTGAAGATCCATGGTAGTACTTGGAAATAACCCCTCGATTATGAGGGCTTACCATTGCAATGTCATAAATGTTTTAATATAGGTCATTTGGCTACCACTTATGGTTTGGTAAAGAGGAATAAGGGAACATCATGGTGGAAAGATAATTTAGATGATTTTGACAGTGATGAAAGTGAATCTAAAAATGAAACACATATGGACATGAAATATAAATGTGAGAAGGAAAGTGATATCCTAGAATTAGTACCAAAAATATCTATGAAAAAATTGGCCCCATGTGAGCAATCTTTGGTAAAAAAACCCATAATGATTAACAAATATGAATATAAATAGAGGTAAGAGGTTCAAACTTCATTAGCTGAAGGTGAAGTCTTGCTAGATAGGAATACCTTATTGAGTCAAACATCAGGTAAGGCTCTTAAAATGTCTATTCTTAATTTTCCTGATTTAGGTGAAGAAGGAAAATAGACGAAGGTGAGTTCCAAAAATAATGGAAAAGGTAAGAAGGACAAAGGATATATAAATATGAACTTTTGACCATAAAAGAACCGTGGATATGAAGGGTTTTAGTGGGGTTTTAGCTTTGTTTATGGTTGTTCTTGGTCTTCCCATTTTTATGAGCTTTGTTATCTATCTTTTTGTATAATAAAAATGAGTAAGGGACCCTCCAACCTTTTATCGATCAAAAAAAGACTCCAACTATATTCAAAGGAACCAATTTTAGGTATCTATAAATAAGAATTAAAATACATGTTCTACTTAAATAATTAAACATATAGCTAGTTTCCTTCCTACAAGGGATTGAATTTGATGATTGTCATTGCCTATAACAATATTTTTGGTGATGATTATTTAGTTAATATTTCTATTCAAATTTTAGTATAGTTTATATCAGAAGGAGAAAACAATAAAGAAAAATATATGTTTTAAATATTCCTTTATATTTTTTTATTGCATGCCTAATATTTCACATTACATTATATACAATCTATGCAAAGAAATGTTAAAATATTAAAATATGAAATAAAAATAAATTCATATGGCAATCAAATTTAAATCTCACTCCCTACTTTACATCACTCTCCACATCATACAAAGGTTAAAAATCATATCCCCGTAATAACAAGCTCTTGTAAATTAATTCTTATTTTCAAATGAATGCCTACTACAAATCATTAACTCATAACAACTAGTTCTTAGTCAACTCAATTGTGATATTATAAAAGGTAATATTATGGGAAAAACACTCCTGTCTTAAGCTAGAAATGGTCTGCAAGACATTGAAATTTTAAAATTATGCCCTATAACATTATCATGATTACAAATTGTGAGTTCACAACACATATAATTAATTACATATTTATTTATTTATTTATTTATTTTTTAAGTAATTGTAAATCCTATAAACGTATTTTTTCACAATTATTTAAAACTGAGTTAAAAAAGGATAACAAGACCATCTATACGATCTAGGTAAAATTGTATGATCTTGAGAAGTCTACACAATGTTTATAAAATATTTAAATTTTCTATCCTTTATTTTGATATTCTTCATAGATATACACATCCATTGTTGTATTATTAAAAGAAGTTAAATGAACAAATCATAGATGTTAATTGGTGTTATTTTTAGTCCCTATGTTGTAGAAATCAATAAATTTTCTAGACTTCTTAAATTGGAACAAATATTTCGATACAAATAAGTAGCACAAAAAAAATACTTTGTTATGTGTGTAGTGAAAAGTATTTCATAATCTAGAATGCTAGTCAAATCAATAAATGCTCTAATGTACTTGAAAATGCTTGATTGACTAAATGAACCTAATATTTTTTTATTTATAAATAACTATATATTGGGCTCATGTTGACTTCCAAAACATAGAAATGTGAAAGGTGGAAAAGGGTGTATGTGCCCAAAAAAATAAATAGAAGGCACAAAAATGGAAAACAAAAACACAAACAATCATTAAAAGTGGCAAGATCATACATATGGTCTTAACATCAAACCAAAAAAACATAAATTATTTGAAAAATGATAACATAGGATTAAACGAAAAGGGCTTTTAGGCCACTTGAATCAACATAATGATTAAATAATGTTGAATGTTAACCACATCCATACATAAACAATTACATAGGCATACATAAAATAAATCTAATTATTTATAAAGGAACCATTTTTAGGTATCTATAAATAAATTTTATATACATGTTTAATTTAAATAATTAAACATCTAGTTAGTCCCTTCACCAAGAATTGAATTTGATGATTGACATTATTTATCACAACTTTTTTGATGATGATTATTTATTTAATATTTAAATTTAAACGTTAGTATAATACATAATAGAAGAAGGAAACATTAATTAAATAAATAAAAAAACTATAATATTTTATATATTTTGGCGGCATGTCCAAAATTTTAAAAATATATTTTATACATTCTACGCAAAAATTGATTAGATTTTACAATAAAAAATATAAATAGAATTATATGACCATCAAATTTAACCCACTCCTTGCTTGACATCACTCTCCACATTGTATAGAAACTAAAAACCATATCCATTCGTATCCTTATAATAACAAGTTCTTCTAACTTAAATATTCTTTCAATTAAATGCCTACTACAAATCATTCACTGATAAGAACCACTTCTTATTCAATTCAATTGTGATATTCAGAAAAGAAAAAAATATATGAAAAAGATATTCATGTACTGAGTAAGAAAAAATCTGTAACATATTGAAAATTTAAAATTATACATTATAAGAATTATAAATTGTGAGGTTACACTATATAATTAATTTCTTTTTTTTTTTTCTTTTTTTCTTTTATTTATTTATTACATTTTATTAATTATATAATATAATCAATTCAACAAAGGGTCGAACATCTATTTAAGATATATGCTGAAAAGATGATCACTTGTTTCTATATTTAATAGAGCTTGTAAAATTAATTAGAAAAAAATGAATCTTTTATGAAATTTATTTTCTAGTACATTAGGTTCATATGCGCGGTAGCAAACGCAACGTGGTTTCTCAATTCTTCGAAATGGATGTTAATCGATATCAATTTTTAATGCAATAAACGTGATTTAGTGAAGATATTAACTAACGTTAGCAGATTTGTCATGTTCATGCATTGGTTTCCGGGTCAAATTAAGCATGAACGGCACGAATCCAATGAACCATAGAGTAAATTTACAACCAAAAATTAGGTATTAATTTTTTATCAATAGAGAATGTATTAATTCTTTATCAATAACTTCAAGTTCAATTAGGTGTTCTTAAATTTATTAATTATATTTAATAATGTCCTTTTGTGACATATTTAAATAAGGTATTTCTATTTTGAGAGGGAGAATTGATTATGTTCCATAAAAAATGTGTAAGGTGTGGCTTGTGCTGCTATAGGAACTCTTGTCTGATATGCCCATAGAACGTAAACAATCTGATTATACCAATCAACTTCAATATTTGCAACTATCTTATTAATATTTTGAAAATAATTTTATTAGTTTCCTTAGCTTTCCCAATTCCTTGTGGGTGTGAAGGAATATAAAAGTATGCCATATTTTTAACTTAGAACAAAATATTTTTATTGTTTTATTTTTAACATAGTAACAATTATCTATGATGATTTGAAATGGTAACCCAAAGGGAGAAATTATATTCATAATAAGGAAATATAAAAATTCTTCACCCTTAGTGAACTATGGATGGATAACCTTTACCCACTTTGTAAAATATTCGATGGTGGTATTTATGAATTTATGCCTCTCAGAGGACTCATGATTTACTTTGCCAATCATATCAAATATCCAAAAGTAAAATGTTCATGAACATACTATAGGTTGAAATGTATTAGACAAATAATGATTAATATTGCTATGGTTTTTACATTGAAAAAACATAATTTGTCATGTTCATAGAATTAATTTATCACTATTGTCCAAAAATATTATTGGCATAGGAACTTATAAGAAATGGATTTACCACTAAAGTGGACACCAAATTCACTCTCATATACATGAAATATGGTTAATTAAGCTTAGATATGACATAGACATCATAATAGTTGTTCATCAAATGGGTGTTCGAAAATAGATCCACCAATGAAAATATAATGTATTCTTGACACTATAAAAGATTTTTATCCTCATGTGTAGCATTTTATAAAAATGTAGATTTATAGAGATAACTATAAATATATCAATATACCATTTAAGATTATCCACAGTTATAGTGATTAAAAGTATTCCTAATAAATAAATGTCAACTAAATCCATAGAAGGATCATGTAGTTGTTTGATGGTAAGCATTGCATGATCATCATTGATATCAATTGGAATTAAAGAAGAAAAAATAGCCATTACATCCACATGATGATTATATTTTCAAGGAATATGCTCAATGGAAAGGTGAGAAAATAATTCCATAGAATAGCAAACCGTATATCTATACAAAATAAGCTTATCCTCCGTGGTTTGATAAATATATAGGACTTGATTAATGATAAGATGTGAATATCTATATACATGTAAAGATTTGATATTTAATTTTTTTATTGTATTTAATCTAAATATGATAACTTCATATTTAGCAATATTATTAGTAAACATAAATCCCAAGTGAAAGGAAAGGGTCATAGGCAAACCCTAAGGGGAACTGAATGCAATACCTATTCCAGATCCTATGGAACATTTAGACATATCAAAATTTATTATCTAAGTATCATTTTGAATGCTATAAAAGTCAATATTTCTTAATATTCAACATTTATTGGAATCATGTGTTGCAATGGAGTATCAACTAATTAATCAAGAATAAACTTTCTTTCAATAATGTCTTATAAGACAAAAGTTAAAATAAACTCAATAAGAAACATTACCCATTTTTTTATGCATCCTTACAAATTGGGTTTTACCACAAAGTATCGAAATGGATTGACTTTAGTAATAACACGAGTCTCATTATGATGTAAATAATGTCATAAATTATGTGTATCAAAAACAAGTTTTGAGTACAATTTTTCAATGATAATATAGTTTTATTCATAATCAAGAAGTGTGTGACTGATATAATAAATGGTATGCTCATAATGAGTATCATCATGTTGTGAAATAAAATCACCTAATGTATGATTATTAGCTTAAAATTATAATAAAAGAACTTTATCTAAAATGCAAGGCATAAGGATAGGTGGATTCAAAATATATTCCTTAAGTGCATAAATGTTTTTTCGAAATTTTTTATCCCACTCAAAATTCAAATCTTTCTTAATTAAATGTGTCAAATAAATTGTCTTATTTGATAATTGGGTAACAAAATGACATATAACTTTAATGCATCATTGTAAGCATCAAATTTTCTTAAGATTATTGGTGGTGGTGTATGAATTATAACTTTTACCTTTTTAGGGTCAACTTAGATACCTCTTTGGGATATAGCAAAACCCAAGAGATTTCCTATTGTAACTCCTAAGATGATTTTTTTTGGGTTTAAATGCATATTTTACTCTATAATTCTTTCAAATATTTGGTGTAAATTGATACTATGATCTTGTTGACGTTTGGATTTTGATAATAAATCATAAACATAAACTTCAACTATTTTATGAATGTAATCAAGAAAAATTATGAATCATGGCATGTTGATAAGTTGATCCTACTTTTTCCATCCAAAAGGCATTACAATATAGAAGAACGTTCACCAAGGTTTGATAAAGTATATTTCATCTTTATCAATAGGTTTAATCTTGATTTTTTTATATCCAAAAAAGTCATCTCTAAAATATAACATTCCATACATTATTTTAGAACCCATGATCATATCTATGTGGGGTAATGAAATCCATATTTGGGACAATATTTGCTGAGATTTTGGTAACATTTACAACATCAAATTTCCCAACTTGATAGAGTTACCAAGACAATATTAGAAACCCATTGAGGATAATAATTAACATGAATAAATATAGATTTTATGTTCATTCAACTTCACTTCAATTAAATTTTTTGGCATTAGGATACAAAATAATGTTATACAAATCCAGCTTTGGGTCAATACTAGGCACATCTTTATAATTCCATATAAATAATTTTGGGTAATAATGAAGAGCCTACTGAATAGCCTTACCTTCATCATCTTGTAACATGGTGGCCGATTATACTGGTCATGTTTCCATTTCAATACCCAAGTGGATTGCAAACATTTATTCATTAATAGTGTTGATTTTTCTTCCATAAATTGAGTGTTAGGAATAGTAAATTACGATCATCAACTTGTTCTTATGTTATGACATCACTAATTTCTACAAAATATCATGTGCATTGGATTCGTAAGTAAAATGTATCTTATGGTGAAAAAGGGATATCATCACATGTAACAAGATATTCCAAAATAATATCATCATTTGAAAATTCATCCAATTCTAGAATTTTAGGTGAAATAGATGAATATACTAATGACAACTATGAGACATGGTTGAGTTGATTATGAGCCATTTACCACTCTTTGGACGTAGATATAAATGTAGGGAACTACTTGGGAGTATGATCCCTAGAGAAGTAGATTCATTACTATAGCCAATGATGGATTTGATTCTATTGTTAGAAGGCACAATATAATCAATTATACATTAAGCATGTTTACCTATTCCATGTCTCATAATATAATTATAATTTTATAACTATTTAATCCTAAAATTTTATTAAATAGAAGATGGAAAAGGGTCAATTAAATGTTGTACAAGAGAAGATACCTCAAGGTTTAGGGGAAATGTTGGAATGTCCCTAGAAAAATGTTACATATATGGAATATATGGATCAATATAATGCACTAGAGAAAAATATTTAAAAGGTTATTGATACAAGGGGCATGTATAGATATGCCCTTGATAACTAAATTTGATACATGCATGCAAAGTAGAATAGACAAAATTCATTTTATGAATACAAGATCATCCTAACAAAAAATTGTAATTAAGATCATTACGCATAACTTTACATACCATAGAGAGAGTACACGGGCCTAAGGTTATATTCAATGTAATTTTACCAAGTACATGATGTGGAATATTATCAAAAACATGAATATTGATATTATAATATCTAAAGTATTTTGCATTCATGCCTAGCAAATTTAAGAAATATATATTACCTATATTCAATCCAAATATATTATCAATGAGGACATGATTTACCTTTTTCTTTGAGAAAACCTTATTTATACAAGGGTAAATAGTTGTTGATAATATGACATGGAGGAATATTTTCATTTTTAGAGGAAATGCTTTCCTCGGTCCATCATTCCATGCTCTCTCTTAAATTTTAAAATTTTCAAAGTTTATTTTTGTCAAATTTTAAAATACACAAATGTATACTTCATGAGTTATTTCTTGATTTACTAAATTAATTTCCCTACATAATTAAATTATCTACTTAAAGATAAATTTGTTAGATACACTTAGGTTCAATCAATTTCTTGTTTACTCTAGTAATTTCATTACTATAACAAAAAGAATTTAAGGTTTGAGGGATGTAGACACATAAATTTAATCACATGTATTTAATAATGTTAATTCATAAAAATTTCCAAACCACATGACTTGCACTCAAATACATTCCTCTAACCCATTTATCTATATGCAGATTTGAACCTTTTGTTTAATGTCATCTATTCACAAAACTCTCAATTTTAGTTGTTACCTTTAGTTTAGGACATGTGTCCTTGGTCCATATGGATATTTATGTGCTAGGTAGATATGAGTGTGTTTTGCCTCTATCTACTTAGGCTAGCTACATTTTTTTCCTAATAATAAATAAATTTCAAAGCTAAAAATATTATTTTATATCTTTCTAGATATTTTGCATGGTTGGGTAACGAAAATTATAAAAATATTCACCTATAAATACATGTCAAGAGTCATTCATTTTCCCCACTTGGTATTTACATGGTTGAAGATTTTACGTTTATATATATTTAGTAGATAAGACCTATCCATTTCAAATTCAATATCTCTAAGAAGGAGTAACATTAATCCAAGTCAAGATCTTTATAAATCAATTCAATAGATTTCAAATCCATCTTATAGTTTCATACATAGAGTCAAAGGAGTAAAAATACACATTTATTATAGGTGAGAAAACTACATGGGATTAATTTACC
>JARHVA010002141.1:2265000-2305000 GCA_037957365.1 Torreya grandis
CTTTAAATATTCTATCCCCTTTTTGGTATTTTTTCATAAACATACATATCCACTCTTGTATTATTAAAAGGATTTAAATGTAAAAATCATAAATGTTATTTGCAGTTGTTTTTAGAACGTATATTATATAAATCAATAAAAATTTTAGACATCTTAAATTGAAACAAATATTTTGATAAAAATAAATAGCATAAAAACATTACTTTGTTAAGTGTGTAGTGGATAGTATTTCATAATATAGAATGTTAGTATAGAATAGATAAATGGTCTAATGTACTTGAAAAAGCTTAATTGATTAAATAAACCTAATATTTTTATTTATAAATAACTAAATATTGGGCTCATGCCAGCTTCTAAAACATAGAAATGTGAAAGGTGGAAAAGGGTGCATGTGTCCAACCAAATAAATAGAACACACCAAAATGGTAAGAATATAATACAAATAATCATTGAAAGTGGCAAGATCCAACATATGGGCTTAACATTAGAAGAAGTGTAAATAGAATTTTTATAAGTGTCTTTCATTAAGACCAAAGGTTAAATATAAAGAACATGGAAATGTCATAAAAACATAGAGGGACAAAGGACAGACACACAAGGCATTATCTTGTTCCATAAAAGCAACGCATATGTTGAACATATAAAAGGCCATGTGTTACATATAAGTAAGAAAAAAACTTTTTAAATCATGTCATGAAAATGAAATAAACATATGAAAACAACATACAATAAATGAAGCTATAATAGGTTAAACATATGTATATATGTTTCAATTTTTTAAGTAGCATATTTGTGAAGACATATGTGAAGATAGATTCAAAAGATTAAATCATGCATTTTTATTTATGTTTTAGTATAAAAAAATGGTTTTGGATAAATACAAATTTGAAGTTGTTTGCATAAAATAATGCGATGCCCACAACTAAGCAAAGTTATTGGGTTAAAAATTTGATTAGCATCAAAGAAATATAAAAGTATGTCTTATCTTGAATCTTAACTGATATTTGAAAATAGACTGTGAAGATGCACATGGATAGGTGTATAGAAGGGGAACGGTGTGCAATGCACCATTGTCTTACCATTACAACTTTGTCGAAATTGACTTTAAATGAAAATTTATGATTAGGATTTTCTTTTTTTTGTGTATGAAGGTTCTTTTACAATGTGAAATTTCTCCTATTGCACACTTAGATATCTTGTGACAAGAATTATGTATGTAAAATATACTATGTACTAAAATATAAAGATAGGTGACATAAGCAAAGATATATCCAACAACATGAAAATATTGATATAGTCCTACTTTTGGATTTTTACAAATATTCTATTTTTTTTGATATTTTTAACATATATTAATTTTTTTGTATTTTTTCATATTTCAAAAGAGAATCATACATCAATGAAAGATACATATATATATATATATATATATATATATATATATATATATATATATATATATATATATATATATATATATATATATATATATATATATATATATATATATATATATATATATATATATATAATGACATAGATTAGTAATACTCATAATATTTGTAATAGGTTTGCCTTCAAGTGTAGCTAAACAAAAAACTTGAAGGATTATATTTTAAGTAAAAATAAATGGTCCCAAATAATTTGGATTAAATTTCCATTTTTTCTATTGATTAGAATTGTTATTTTTCATTTTCTTTAAGGGTAAGGTCAACAATGTGAAATTTTTGATCACGAACATTTGTTCCATATACTCAAGTGTAATGTGTATTTGATAAAAATTTTAATGTTTGAAAGCATGTATTAATTTGTTATCAATAATTTCTAGTTCATGTAGGTGATATTATATATATTATTTATCTTTGGTAATGTCCTTTAGTGACACACATAAATAAGGTATGTCTATTTTGAGAGGGAGCACTACTTATGTTCCAAACAAAATGTGTAAGGTGTGGCTTGTGTTGGTATATGAACTATTGTCTAATATGCCCATAGAGCATAGACAATGTATATATACCAATTAGATTCAAGATTTCAAACCATATTGTTAATATTTTGAAAAATGTTTTATTAGTTTCCTCAGCTTTCCCATTTCCTTGTGGGTAGGAAGGAGTATAAAAATTATACCATATTTTTAGCTTAGCACAAAGTATTTTTATTATTTTATTTTAAAAATAGTAACCGTTATCTGTGATGATTGGAAATGGTAACCCAAAGTGAGAAATTATATGCATAATAAATAAAAATCAAATATCTTCACCTTTAGTGAATTATAGATGGATAACCTATACCCACTTTGTAAAATATTTAATGGTGATAATGGTGAACTTATTCCTCTCAGAGGACTCATGATTTACATTTCCAATCATATCAAATCTCCAAAAGGAAAAAGGTCATGAACATACTATAGGTTTTTGTTTCTCTATATTTTCACTAATTACATTCAGATGAGAAAGAAACTAAGGTTAAGAGGTTATGGGTTTGACGTTACCCAAATTTAGTGCACACCGTATCCAAGCCTTGTGGGAGTTCCTCTTTGGCTATGGAGGAAACACCTGCAGTAAGAATGAAACTTAAACAAGAAAGATGTTAGAAGAGGATATGGTGGACTGCCAAGCTACACGCTCAGTCCTGGAAGCGTGAATCTCCTTAAGGGATGATAGTCCACTGTTTAAAGATAAAAGTATTTTAAAGGAAGAAATGATAAATGAATAAAGAAATAGAAAATTAGATGGTGTGTACATATTCCCTGTAGTCTATGTATCTCAGAATGCTACAAAAGTCTGACTGAAGGTTCTATCTGGTCTAGATGGGCTATTTGGATGGATTTTTGGTTTGCTGGTTCAAAACACAGTCACTGACATCAATGGGTCTGCTAAGGTCAGTTGAGTAAATGGTGTCGACATCAGTTGGGTTGCCGATGTCAGTCTAGCTAAAGGTGTTGATGTCGGTTGGTCTATCGATGTCACTTTGAGTTATAGATGCTGACATCGGTTGGTCTACTAATGTCAATTGGGGTTGTTATCCTTAGATAGTTTTAGAGTATTTTTTAGATAGACAGAGGGGTTTTTGGAAGTTTAGAGGTTGGTACAGGGTTGCGGGAAGGTGAATGAGGTCTAAAGAAGGGTATAGGTAGAGGATTAGTGTGAAAAGGGGGTGAGAACAAGGGGAAGGCCTTTCAGCCCCTCCAAAGAAGAAGTTGGGCCTCTTGAAAATATTTAGAAATATCAATGAAATCTAATTGACAATATAATCTAAAATACTAAAATGAAAACTAGAGTACTTAGCTTTATCGAGTGAAGAACTAGAGGTGTTAGAATAGTGATTCTCATTATGGCTGATGTGACCAGTGTTGTGAGCCAATGAAGTGAACATGGATTGCTTCAATTCAATAGTTTGTGGTCCTTATACAATATTTCAATCTAGTCTCCATATGATTTGTGTAAAACTTCGGTAGCCAGGAAAATGATAGTTGAGTTTTGGTGCTTGAAATCTTAGAGTGTGCATGTGAATCTGTGAAAAGGTGGCCCTAGCTCAATGTTAGAGCTTGGATTATGTAACCGATGTCAGTGATCCAAATGGTGTCAGCATAGGACTGTCAATGTCAGTCGTGGGTTGACTGACATTGGCGGAGAGAGAATAGGTAAAAGGGATATTTTTAGCTCTTTACCTATTTTTCCACCCACCAAGTGCCTTTTCTATTGGAGAATGGTCAAAACAAGGGCTTATGAGGCACGGAAGTTGGTTAGGGAGATAAGATGGGGTAAAAATAAGTCATGGGTAGTTAGGGTTTGGAGGACCTAGTCTCAGACTAAATCATAGGCTAAGAAATGGTCTTAAGGTTAGGTAATTAATTTAAAATAAGTTGTTTTTAAATTAATAAGGTGTGCAAGTGTGGGTTAGGAGTGTTAATGTTTAAAATGGTACCAAGGGTGGTTGACATGATATTGGTGTCTACATTTGCCCCTTTTTGTCTTGTGGTTGGTTTTGATGAACTGCAAGACAAAAATAGATGTAGGTTGCCCCAAGTATGGGATAAGGTATTCCCCCTCAAAGTGGGAATTGAGAGAAGGTAATCCAAAATTAGGTGCCAATTTGATAGGCATTAGATGGGTAGGGTGAGGTTGGAGTGTGAACGCTACAATAGTTGAGATTGCATGTATACCACTTCACTTGATAGGTAGGTTGAATTGTTGCAGGCAAGGTCAAGGAGGACTAAAATCGAAGTAGCCAGTCCCTAGCTTATTGGAGCTACAACTTTGATTGTTTTAACCCAATTAGCTACCACTAATAAGTTGGGGACCGGTTATGAGAAACATTCTAGCATGCCTGGTGGGACCCTTGGAGTTTTCCTTGGGTTCATTCTTCTTTTAAAAATCAAATTTTCATGTAGATGCATTAGAAAAATATTCACTTCTTGCATCCCCTCTTCTTTGCTTTTATTTCTTGAGAAATAAAAATCTTAGCTTCTCTTACCTTCTATATTTTTACATAAATTTAATTAATTCTTTCTCCTTTTTTACCTCTTCTATCTTTTTGTTTCAAATGGAAATCATTAGCTGAGGTTAAAAAGAACATCTCTTTTCTTCTTGTTACTTCTTGCATGCATCATAGAGTAGTGAAAAACTCATACTCTTTACCTCTTCTCCATTTGTTTGCATTTGAATAACATATTTTGATTTGGATTATAAAATACTGCATTTTATTCTTGCTTGGATGCACACTTAGCCCACTTAGTAATTAAAGCATTATGAATGAATCATAGTGCACGAATGTGACACAACCAAACCACAATCACTTCAAATCAAACACATAAACTTACTTGAGACAAGGCCCATCTAGGATTTCATGACCTAGCAGATACCTTACCCCACCCGGTGATCCTACTTAGATTTCACCACCAAGAGGAGGACCTACTCTGTTCTCTGGTAGAGTATAAACTATAGGGAAGGTATATTCTAGCTAAGCGGCCTAGCTCGGTTCTGGGTTCGTGAAGTGAGGGGAGTAAGCCCCAACACCAGGCCATGTATTGACCCTAACACATATATCTTTGAGCACCATAACACAACCTAAAACCAGCCATATACTTCCTCTCTAGGAACTATTCTACAAGCCCAACTCCCAACACATTCTCTTAAGCCATAAGCCACCACGACTTTAAAACTCATTCTTAGGAATCTAATGTTTTAGAGGTTGCTTGCCTAATCATCTATTCTACTAGTTTTATCTGAGTGTTTGAGTTGGTAAGGTCGTACCATTCTAAAGTCCAAAACAACTCTGAATATCTTCTTCTTCCAAAAACTATCAATCTTCTATGTTTCTAGAATTACACAGAAACTAACATCAATTTCTCCACCGACATCAGCAACCAAACCTTCACCGACATCGGTTAACTGACCAATGTCAACAAAATTTTATAACCAATATCGGTTAAACAACCGACATCGGTCACTGTCAATAAATAAATAAATAAATAAAATTTCCAAACAACAAGCTTAAAACCCAAATTTATTGCTATTTAACACAAATTTTGGTTTTTTCAGACTAAAACATAGTTTTGGAACCTAAACCCCTTTTGCTTTGGATGGTCCTAACACACAGTCAAGCCAAATTCCTTGTTGACCACGTGAGTCAATAGCCACTCCCACCTTCACCCGTTGTGCCAAGTCATCTAATGGAGTATACTTTAGACACCGAGCATACTCCTATCCAACCTACCCCTGATCAACCTCCTATTGTTCCCGAAGGAGATCAATATTTTGAGAAATTCTTTGACCATAATGTTAAGGCTCTCCAACATTATCTCGCTAGAATCCAAATGCGAGATCCTTTAGGTAACCCTATTTATTGGATGCCAACTTCTTTGGTTGAAACAACAATGATATCAATAGTATCCACTACCCAACCTATGGTCACTCAGGCCACTGCCTTGACCAGTAACCCAAACATGGCCAATGTTCAAGATTTGGCCTCCCCTTCTATCCTTTCTTGCCCTACCTCCAACAGAGTTTTTGTACCCCCTAAAATGCAAAATTCAACCAATTTTGACACCTTTTCAAAACTTGATTATCTCTATCCCATCCATTCTTGCACCTATAAACATGAGAGTGAACACCTATCCTTTAACTAGTGTCACCACTATTTAACTACCCTTGGTGGCATCTAGTCAAGTTGTGCCCTCCAACTTCATGGCACACGCCCCCTTAGCCTTGACATTGGCCCCTATGATGAACTATTAGTATGTTGCACCTACACAAATGTAACCAAGTACATCATACACCCCTTCCAATGCCTTCTAGGTACCCTATAACTTAGGGGGTGCCCCTCATGCCAATCCATATGCAAATCTAATTAAGATGCTGATGGATAATATGTCCAAACTTGAGACATATGTTTCAAGTTTGAGGAGTGTTCTTTTGTATGAACAAATTTACAATGAACCTATCCACCCTTTAGTTCCTATTCGACCATACCCTAGCTAGTGGGAACTCCCAAAATTTACTCACTTTTAGAGTAAATAGGACCCACAACAACATCTATGAGTGTTTAGACACACTTGCTACCTCATAAGGCATGATGATGCATTATTGGTTCGCACATTCCCTATGTCACTTTATGGCACCACCCTTGACTAGTATAGCTCCATTACTAGTCATTCTCTCTTCACCTTCATTCAACTCGCTCAATTATTCCTTGATCATTTCTCAAACAATATTACCAAGAAGGTCTCCATCCTAGACCTTTATTGCATTAGACAATTTGAGGATGAGTCAATAGCAGACTTCGTCACCCATTGGAGAGGTTTGATCAACCAACTCTCCTTCTCATTACCTCTACCTGAGCTCATTGAACTCTTTTCAAGAGCATGTGCCAAGCACATCTCATCCACTCTACAGGTTCAAATTTTTTTCACATTCGATGAAGCTTTCACTATGGCCCAAAAGCTTGAACTCTATGCAATCAAAGAAGACAGGGTCAAATTGTGTAACAAAAATACCAATGCAAAACCCAATGACCCTTCTTCTTCCAAACCTTCTTCTTCCCACCCCAAGTCTAAGGGATCGATGAACATTATGGTCCTTAGGTCACCATCTTCTACCACAACCAACCAATTTGAGCCCTCCACTTTGCAAAACATCACTAGATAATTCCAACAATGGTATGAATAGTGATGATACACTCCAATAGGAGAATCATATGCTTCCATATTAGATAAATTAGTGAAGTAGGGAATCCTTAACCTCCCTCAAATCTGACCACCTATCCAATTTGACCCCTCATGAGCCATCCCTACATGGTACAGGGAAACTGACTTTTATAACTATCATCGTGTCAAGGGTCATGACACAGATAATTGCAAAACCCTAAAAAACATTATTCAAGACATGTTAGACAAAGGGGACCTTGTTTTGGACAACCCTAATGCATCAACCAACCAAAACATGGATGTCTTTAGGCAATCATTTCCTAACCATCCCCCAAGTCAAAATAATGTTTAGACCATGGTTGATGACCCTCAAGAATGCAACATACGCACAGTCAGCGTGGTCTTTCCTTTCATTCCTATCCAATCTCTCCCATAATCTGAAGAGGTTGGTCAACCCATTTCTCCACCATGAGTAGAAGAGCCTATTTTACCCATACCACCCCCATGCAACGAAGAGCTCCCTTTGCCTCACCCTCTTCCTTGTGTGGATGAACCCATTTCACTTGTATCACCCCCATGACATCAAGCACCTCCTCTACCCATTCTTCTACCTTGTGAGGATCCTGTATTACCTATTTCTCTTGCCCCCACCTTCCCTCTTCTTCTACCATTGGAAGAATTTACCATTCATACCCCATGCCCTCATGTAGAAAGGACCATCATCCCCCTACTTTACCCTTTAGAGGAGCCTTCCTCTCCTATTTTTCCTCCACCAATGGAGAGTAGTCCTCCATCCACCCCCCTTTCACATGTAAGAGAGTCTACTTTGACCTCTCCCATATTAGAGGATGCTTTGATGGTACCAACGCCGGTGGCCCCGCCCTTATCCTTTTTATTACCAATGGAGGATCATACTTTCCATGCTCCTAGACCACACATAGAAGGCATGATCATCCCTATGCTCTATCTACTTGAAGAGCCAAATTTTATAATGCCTTTTCCACCAAGAGAAAAACTCACCACCTCACCCACTTCAGCTGAGGAAGATCTGTTGATGGTTCTCTCTTGCCTTTAGCCTGAGATCACTGCATCCAATATGTTTTTACCCTTGCAATCACCCAAATCCTTTGAAGGACTGACTGTAAGGTTTCACATGATGTCATCTAAACCCTTCTTTTGATTGGCAAAAAACGTAGGATTCCTCCATTCTAGGAACCTAGAATATGAGGCATTATGGGAGCAATTTAGGGCTTCTTATGCTACACATCCCACTTCGCCTTACACTACTAACCCTTCTACAATGAATTACCCCAAAGCTTCTAATGAGGATCAAGTTTCCACTTTTAAATCATCAGAAGCTCAACCTTCCACATCTAAATCCAAACCCTTACAGGCATCCACCATGCTAAAATAGATTAGATCTCTTGGTGTTCACCTTGTATCAAACCTAACTCACCCACAAGTGAAGTTAGATTTAAACCTCACCCTACACAATAGTAGTCCTCACACCATACTAAAGGAGGATGCTAAACCATGTCGGTTTACTCCTCCCCCACCTTCACCATTGCCCTCTATCTTGGGTCCACATCCTTCTACTTTAACAAGAGTGCTCCCTATTCTAACACCTCACAAAGATAAACTGCCTCTATTACTCCCTCTACCCATCAAAAACATATTTCCTCCAAGAAATTCAACACCTCTCATCAAAAAAGTGCCATCCACATGTGTGGCCACACCACCAACCAAAAAGGTGGTATGAAAAACTCCCCTTACAACAACTAAATAGAAGTTGTCAATGCCTACTATAACAATGAGCACAGACCCATTAGTGGGTTCTTATGCTTCAATATTATGCCAATTATTGCAGTCTTCTAGCATCGTTTTCTTGCCCATTAAGCCATATTGACCTCTCAGATCAAAACCATCTTGGTTTGATGACACTCAAATCTTCTTGTATCATCGCACACCTGGGTATGATACTAAGAGTTGCTACAATATTAAGGTTGTCATTCACCAACACCTAGAAAAGGACACCCTTCTCATTGAGGATTCTTTTGACCACTTTTTTGACAAACTACTGACACCATCCCATGCCTCCCAAACCTCCTCACTTGAATCAGGATCCCAACGCAAGATTATGGTCCCTTTACCACCTTTTCTCCCTTTATTTGAAATCAACACTATTAATGTGGCCCCTAGGTCCCAAACCCTAAAGGATAAAGGAAAAGAGAAGGTTTCTACCCCTTGGACATATCCATTTGCCAAGCCTTCTTCACTACCAAAGCCCAAGATTTCTATTTTGGGCACATCTCAACTAACATCTTCAAGGGTAATTCACGCGTCCATGGTGAAACAACTTCACCAAACCCCTGTGAAGATGTCTTTGTATGACCTAATACAAATCTCTCTATAACATTTACAAGCCTTGATCAAAGCTTTATAGGTAGTGGAGGTCCAACTTGAAGACCCCCAACCACTGGCTGCTTTAGTCAAATCATTACCCACTGTTGCCTCCATCACCTTCAGTGATTATGAGATTCTTGCCTACAACTGGGAAGATCAGGATCTCACCCTCTTTATGATGGATTATGTTGATCAAACTTGAGTTAAGCTGGTTATGATTGATGGAGGTGCCAGAATCAACATCATTTCTACCCATGCATATGATCAACTAGCCCTTTCAAAGAACTACACGTCAAAAATTGACATAATTCTTCGTTCTTTCAACGATGCCACTGCCACTACCATTGGCACTATGGTCTTGCATGTTGGTGTTGGGCCACATATAATTTTTGAACTCTTCTATATCATTGAGGGAGAGTTCCAATATAACATGCTATTGGGATGACCTTGGATATGTTCCATGACTTGTGTCTCTTCCATGGTGCATCATTGTGTCAAGTTTGAACATGAGGGGCAGGTTCATGTCATTCCTGCTGACCCTTCCCCTTTTAAAAAATTTAACACAATCTATCAACCTAATGATGTTCTCATCCCTTTGAAAAAATCCACCCAAACACCACTTCCACTCATGGAAGCCTCGATAAGCTCGCACACACTGATCACACCTATGCCTACTCCTCAAGTGACCATAAAAGATCCTATGGAAGATACCTTCCAACACCTTTCACTTGGGGAGTATTGTTTGCTTACCCTTGGCATGTTCTAAACTCTGCAGGAATATGGACAACTTCATCACCACCTTAACTACAACCATCGCATTGGAATGGTCATCCCATATGGTCCTCTTGATCTTTAAATAATCTCACCTATGGAGGGCTAGATCAAGCTCTTATTGTTGGAAATCCTCTCTCATCACCCTGACTATTCACTTGCAATTTTTCCTTCCTCGATAAACCTAGATTTGCTCACACCTATCTTCATGGGTGTAAATGTAAGGGTTTTGGCTTTGGGCATTACGATCAAGGTCCCCACAAGCCCATTGAGCCTCCAAACAATGAGGCAATCAAAAATGCCAAGAAATGACACGACGTGGGTTTTGAAGAACCTATAAAACCCTCTAAGATCCCTCACCATGAAACTATCATAAAGCATTCTCCTCTAACCTCACCTATTCCCCCACCCTCACCTACAGAGTCAGTGGTCTCCATCCCTCCTAGTTTTTTTCTTTCATAAATGCCATTCACTTGGAACCCTTGGCCTATCAAATAGGTGAGGCATCAAGGTCTCTTCCTCTCATTTATCCAGACATGATAGATGATGAATCTTCTAACATCAACACTATCCAATGCCTGGACGATGATGCCACACTCACTTACATGGGTGTGGATGACTCCTTCATACAATGATCACTTCCTTCAAAAACACAGGTTATGTTAAACGAATCAACTATTGACATTAATCTCCCATATTTTGATATTCCTCACATTTTAAAAATTGGTCAATCTTTAAATGCCCAGGAATAAATCGACTATACCACATTCCTTATAGATCATAGCAAAGCCTTTACTTGGTCTTATAGTGATATGCCTGGTATTGACCCTGACATTGTCATCCACAACATCATCATGAACTGTGAAGCTAAGCCTGTCAGGCAAAAGCTTCATAGGATGCATCCTCACATTGCACTTCTTATCAAAGAGGAGCTTCAACGTCTTCTCTCCATCTCATTCATCCAACCCATTGATTATCTGCAATGGGTGTCAAACATTATCCCTGTCACAAAAGCAACAGGGGTAATTCAAATTTGTACTGACTATCATGACCTCAACCTAGCTTACCCAAAGGATGACTTTCCTTTGCCAAGCATTGACCAATTTATTGATCTCATGAATGGTCATGAGATGCTATCCCTCATGGATGGGTTATCAGGATATAACTAAATCTTAATTTCCCTAGAAGATCAACATAAAACCACCTTCATCACCCCATGGGGGACATTCTACTATAGGGTCATGCCTTTTGGCCTTAAAAATGCAGGCGCTACATACCAACATGCCATGACTTATATCTTTCATGATCTCCTCCACAAAATCATGGAGGACTATGTGGATGACCTGCTAGGGAAATCCAAACATCACCATGACCACCTAACCATTCTCAAGACAATATTCACTTGTCTACTACAATATAACATTTGACTCAACCCCGAGAAATGCGTTTTTGGGGTTCTCTCAGGGAAGCCTTTGGGTTTCATCATTTCTCTCTGTGGCATTGAGGTAGATCTAGCTAAGATTTGATCCATACTCGAGATTACCCCACCAACTAACCTAAAATAACTTCACAGCCTGCAAGGGAAGCTTCAGTCTATTCATTGCTTCATCTCACAGCTATCTGACCGATGTTAACCCTTCCATCACCTCCTTAAGAAGGATGTCTCCTTTAATTGGAATAAGGATTGCCAAGAGGATTTTGAGGCTCTTAAATGCTATCTTATCTCTCCACCAGTCCTTATTCCACCTAAAGATGACCAACCCTTCTATCTTTACATTTTGGCAATAGATCATTCCTTAGGTGCCATGATCGTGCATCAAGATGAACAACATCATGGGCAGGCAGTTTATTATATAAGTCAAATGCTCATTGACTATGAAACTTGGTATACTCATACTAAAAAAATTTGCTTGGCATTAGTCTTTGCCACCTCCAAACTCTGCCACTATTTCCTCAACCACAAGACTTATGTCATCACCCACACCGACCCTCTCAAATACATGCATTCCAAGCCATACCAAAACCAACATATGGCTCATTGGATCATGCTTCTCACTAAGTTTAATTTAGAATTCATTCAAAAAAAGTCTATAAAGGGGCAAATGATTGCTGACCACCTAACAAATGCCCTTTACTTGATAACCAACCCTCTAACTGCGAATTTCCTAATGAGTCTATCTCCATGCTATCCATTGATGACATCCACTATCAAATGATAATGTTGTTTGATGGATATAAATGTCAACTCGATGGGGGTGTGGGGGTCATTCTCATCCCTCATGAGGGTGAGCCCATGCCTCTATCCTTTAAACTCGACTTCAAATGCACCAATAACATGGCTGAGTATGGAGCCTTAGTTTTGGGGCTTTAAACTACCATTTTCTTGGGCATTAAGATAACCAATATCTTTGGCAACTCACAACTAGTTGTTAATCAGATTAATAGTTCAGATCTTTGTAAAAATGAAGTTTTGTAATGATATAAACACCGTGTTGACACATTGTTAGGGTCTTTCGACCATTATCTCTTGCAAACTGTTCCTCACTCTATGAATAAGTTTGCCAACACAATGGCCTCTCTCACCTCACACATTCCATCTTCATCTACTTCCTCAAGAATTTATGTCATAATACACCATTTGGTGTTGCCCTCATATATCTCAACTAACATCATTTTTATTGGCAATATCGAGTCTAGTCCACATGATGTTTGGTATAAACAACTTGTTGACTACTTGACTTATTCTATCATTCCTCCTAACCTCTTTAGCAATAAACAATGGGATTTTATCAAGAGTAATGCTTGATACACCATGCTAGGGGATCTTCTCTACAAATGAGGTTTCGATGGCCTCCTTCTATGATGCCTAACCACCACTGAGACATCTCATGCCATCAAACAAGTCCCTGATGGGATTTGTGAAGGACATTTTAGTGGTAGCTTAGTTGCAAAGTGCATCTTCTGCCTAGGCTATTATTGGCCCACTCTTAACCAAGACTACAGTGACTATGTTTGGCGTTGTATCAAATGCCAACAACATGCTAACCTACTTCACATTCCTAGCCATGCTTTACAAGTTGCTAAGGATTTCTGGCCCTTTTCATAATGAGGCTTAGATCTAATTGGTGAGATTAACCCTCATTTGTCTCTCTGACCTTAGTCTATTATCACAGTGACTAAATATTTCACTAAATGGGTGGAAGCTATTCCCCTCATCTCCACTAAAGTTGATAAAATCATTGACTTCATTAACCACCACA
The DNA here is from genome assembly GCA_037957365.1 of Torreya grandis. NCBI lineage: Eukaryota > Viridiplantae > Streptophyta > Pinopsida > Cupressales > Taxaceae > Torreya > Torreya grandis. Next base: position 2,278,582 of record JARHVA010002141.1, read on the forward strand.
TCATTTGTCATTTTAGTGTACCTCAAAAGATAATCACTGATAACGGAAAATCTTTCAAAAACAAAACCATCTAGAAGCTTTACGACACTTTTGGCATCAAACTCAGCTTCTCTTCACCTTACTATCCACAAGTAAATGGATAGGAAGAAGCTTCTAACAAATTCTTAAGTAAAATCCTAATGAAGGTGGTCAAAGAGACTGGAAGGGATTGACACACTCACATTCCCTTCAATTTGTGGGCCTATCGCACTAGCATCTGAACCCCTACAGGTGCTACACCTTTCTCTTTAGTGTATGGAACCAAGGCCGTCTTGCCTCTTAAAGTACAAATACCTTCTCTTCACATATCCTTGCATGACATGCTCTCTAACGATGACTTTCGTCAAGATCTATTAACACAATTCAAGTTACTCGATGAACATTGTCTTTACAATGTTAATCATCTTCATATCTATACGGATCGCATCAAGCGTACCTACAACAAAAATCTAAAAGAGTGAGATTTCAAAATCAGAGATCTCATCCTTAAAGAAAACCAACACATGACCAATATGAAAAGAAGCAAATGAGGTAAGTTTGCTCCTAATTGGCTCAAACCTTATATAATAATGCACAAGTATGGATCAGTCACTTATCATCTATCTTCTCTCGAAGGCTAGCCAGAACCTAAGCCCCTTAATGCCTTGCATCTATGACCATTCTACTCTTAACCAAGTAATCATTCACTTGATGTTTAACATGAGCTCATCCCTTGAGGAACCCCCATCATCCTCATTCCTATTCCTTTTAACCCTTTTTTCCTACAAAAATTAGATAACCCTTTTTTAAAGCATTAATTCTTTGTCCTAATAAAAGGGAAACCCCTAAACCTCTATAGTCTAGTCCATGACTAAAAGTTTAGTCAACCAAAAAAAAAACATAAAACTGGGATGCCTAAAAAAATATTAAAAGGTCGTAAACTATAAATGTAGACTACTCCCTTGAAGGATAGCTGCATTATTGATATAATTAATAGATTGCTCCTTTGAAGGATTGTTATTCAAAGAAATCAAAATAGATAAAGCAAAATATAGACCACTCCCTCAAAGGATGTTATGCCCAAATTTTGCTACAAAAATAACACCCTCTCAGAAGCTTTCCACATCGATTAGCTTCACATAGCACAAAACAAAAACAACATCCCCAAGTAGACTTCCCGCATTGATCAGTCTACAAAAAAAAAAGAAAAAAAAAATTGACCGACAAATTATTTAGTCATGGACTTGCCTATAGTCATTTTCAGGGTCACCTATAAAAGTGGCAAAGTTATCCCTACTAAAAGGGGTTACGTTATCCTCCAATATCACATAATCACACTTATTACCCCAAAATACCCAAGGGATTTTGAGCTCACTTAACGTCAAGTGATTAGGGTACTTCTCTAACACAAACCAATGGTCAATGATGTAATGCATGAACGGGGCTTTTGTTTGCAAAAACCCTATCTATGCTATCATTATGGTCCTTGTTAATGAAAGAGCAACACGCCTTTCACTTCTTACACACCTTTGTCACATGTCAGTTTATCTTTTAGGATGCAATGTCTTAAAATTATATACTCGCATATTGTCATCTCATAATTTTTACTATAAAGTTATGAACCTAACATTTAACACAATTTTATCATAAATAACATCACATGTTTCTGATAAAATACAACCAAAACATTTTCTAACAATTAACATAACATCATGATTTATTTAATGCAAATACCAATTTGTGCTATATAAATTATCATAGCCCATTCACATTAGTTTCTATGGAAAATAATACACATAGAAACTATCAACCAAACACAATTTATGTCAAGCATATACCATCACCAATATGAAAACTTGTTGAAGCATAAATAAACTCATTTCATTTTTAGCATACACCATCACTAATATGGAAAATTACTAAGGATGAAAAACCACATAACCTATGTTACAACATACACCATCACACAATATGGAAAAGGTTATAACATCATCATACACTCATCATTTCAAGCATGTACCATCAAACATATGGAAAATGCTAAAAACACTATAATAACCAAAACAACTAACCCAAAGTCACATCCATAACATGTCAATATCTCAAACATCACACACACACACACACACACACACACACACACACACACACACACACACACACACACACACACACACACACACACACACACACACACACATAACTGTCAAATGAAGGTATACATCAAAAATACTTGAAACAGTACACAATATATATATATATATATATATATATATATATATATATATAGATATATATATATAGATATATATATATATATATATATATATATATATATATATATATATATATATATAGATATATATATATATATATATATATATATATATATATATATATATATATATATGCCTCTTTCAAAATGTATGTACATCTCATGTCAATGGCATGTAGGCCGGTATATATATACACCTCAACAACTACAAACACCTCAAGGCTATGGTGGTGGTGGTGGTCACGAAGACACTGAATCATCTCCACCCTCTGACCATCGCCGTCTCTAAGAACTGGAGGTAGTGGCACGTGACATAGATCTCTACTGAGCTAGCATCTTAAAATATCATTGGATTTATGAAAATTCCTTGATGACATCCTCATAATATGAGATCTCATCTAATGTAGTATTATACCTAGATAAAGGTACAATCTATGGTGGACCCATCAATCTTGATGCCATGCCCTATAGAGAACTTTGTGGCTATGGTTGAGGTGGCTACTGAACCAATGGCTATAGTGGCTACTATGGTGGTGGCTGAGCTAGCTACTGCACTGGCTATTATGGTGGTAGCTGAATAGGGCCCTACCCTGCAAAACCCTGCCCTGCCAATATTTATGCCTGGGTTGCAACTAACTACCCCTACAATGTAGTAACTTGCCCTATCAGGGCAACCACTTGTGTTATCAAAACTATCCCTTGTCCTAAAGCACTACCACATATTTTTGTGTTGCATCTCTAACTTGAATGGTGGCATCCCTCTCTCTATTGACTACCTACAGATCGGGAGGTGGTCCCCTCTAAATCATAGCATAGTGACCTACCCACCAAGCCAAGTAGGTCATCGTACACTCCAAATCTACCATACCTGGATCTATGAGTATCTCCTCAAAATTTGGCCACTCTATCTTCTCTGGAAGTGGGAGGGGTGCCTCAATATCATCACATCTATACTATGGGAGAGTAGGTGCCACATCTTATAACAACCCATACTGGTGCTACACTCTTTTAGCAGGAACTCTCTCGAGCTCGCCAGCTCACCTGCCCCTCACCTATTGCAGGCTCTAAACTCCCACTAGTTGCTCTGCTTAACATCTGAATGCTAGATATAACAAGTATGGCCTCCAAATAATATCTGCTAGGATTAGGGCATCTAATACCCCCTTTAATACTCAATATCTTAGATAATGACATCCACATGTGTCTGTGCCATGACCTCTCACCACTACCTAAAACTAACTCTAAAGCTAGCCTGGATTGCTACTAAGAGGCCAAGAGGTCATGTAACCATGATATGCTTATAAGCCCAATAGTGTAGGAGGTGACCTACACAAGCTGTAACACCACCATTGGCTGATCCCCCACAACTCCATGTAGAATTAAGCTAAAATACTAGATCCCACATAAAAATTGTCTGCTTCACTAACATGTCTACCAAAACCTTAGTCATTGAGATCAGGAATCTCCCTCCATTTTCATCAAGAAGGGCATATACAGTGATGTTGATCATCATCAAGATGGCTAGTCGATGCTCATCCTCATCAGTAATATAAATAGGCTTATAGGCAAAACTCGTTGAATGGTAGGTCACCTCAACAACATGCTCCCCAAATAGTGTAACCATATGAATGTCATGTTCCTCTCTCGAGCTTACATATAACTCTACCCCATGTATCAGTAACCACAAAATTTGATACATGTCCTCCATTATCACAGTCAACTCTCTAATCAACAAGTGAAAGGTGTTGGTGGTATGATCCCACCACTCAATCAATACCACCATCAAAGTGACATCCCTAGTAACTCGACAATATCATTGCAACCCATCAAGCCCTATAATGGCTATGTGTGCCCACTCATCCCTTATGATGTCTCGATGCATCCACATCAGCAATGTAGGGAGATGATCTCATAGCATCAATGTCTGCCTAGCCTGCATCCAACCAACACACATGCAATAATGTTAGCAAATGTTATGCAAATAACTAACAACCTCTTTGACTCTTCTTCCCTTTTGAGAGAACTACATTGGCTTAAGGCCCTTAAAATATGGGCTATGTAGGTAGCACTCAGTTGACATGGGGCCTTTTGAGGTTAGCTCAGCCATTCGTTCATTTATCTACCTAATGGACCAACTATTTAAACCCTAGGCTCACTACTTATCTTGAACCCTAGGCTCATAGCCTATCCTAAACTACCTCATTTTTAGTCTTTTTAACCATCTAATCTTTAACCATGACCTAACCTATTCAAACCCAATCCATAACCTACCCTCTACTTTCCCTTTTTGGAAGAACTACATCAGCTTGAGGCCCCTCGCATTGGCTATGTAGGTAGCACTCAATTGACACAGGGTCTTCTAGGGTTAGCTCAACTAAATCACTACATAACTACCACAACTGACTTACACTTTCCCATCAAACAAACCTATATGCCCATCACCACACTTAGGATTGCATCGACATGACTTGGGCCCTCCAAATTATCATTTCCAAGGCCTAAACAACCTTCAATAAGAAACCAACATCAGTTAGGGTGTCAATGATAGCTCTAACCCAACCGATGTCAGCATCTAACTTGCTGACATCAGTGGCTAAAAGTGACTGATGTCAGTCATATTGATCGACATCAGTCACTTTGTCGACTGATATCAGTGGCACCACTAACGTTGGCAACTAGTTTGGCCCTAGGGCTGAACAGGGTGAGCCCTAAAATTTAGGGCTTCCCCATTTCACCCCTGAAACCCCCCTAAAACACTCCTAAAGCTACCTAAAGTACCCTACCTAACCTACCAACCCTCTTAATAAACCTCCCCCCTAATTTATCACTAAAAACATAAAAAATTACAAAAATAACATCAAATTCAAAACCAATAAAAAATTCAAATAACACACCCTACCTCATCTTGTCATCACTGCTGAGGTGGTATAATGAGTGCCAGTGGTGGTGGTCCTCTTGTAGGGCCTCCTCTAGTGTCTACCATCTTTATCTACCTTGTCTCCTCAATCTAATCATTGGTGGCCCACAATGCTCCCAAAAACTCACAAACACTCCAATACTCCTCACCACTCACACCCTGACACCTAGCACTTCTGACACAAACAAATAGGTCTCTATCACTCAAAAAATTAGAGCTCTCTTTTTCAACACTTCAAAAGTCATAAATGACTTTTGGTGGGCTGCCAATCCACTTTTGTCAGGTTTATTAGGCCACTAATGTCGGCAAAATTGTGCCCTAGGCCACTGACATGAAACAATGTTCTATTGATGTCAGCAAAATAATGCCTTTCTATATTATCGACATTAGTTGTCTAACCGGTGTCGGGATATGACCATAAAATCCTTCTAAATACTTACTGACATCGGTGGCCTAACTGACATTGCTGACCTAAAAACATAGGTCTTCTCTAAAAATGCCCAAAATCATGACCAAATAACCAGCCCTGACACTATAGAAGTCACCTTAGACTTCTCATGGGGAAAATTAGAGATCACATACATCTCCCTAACCATAATAAACAACACTTGAGATCACTTATAGCTCAGCCCTACTCGACAAATGACCTCAGAGATCGTGACTATCTCCTCAGACCATGACCACTTTCGAGACAACTTTGCCTTTGTTGTTTTGATTGCATATGATACCTCATGAATAGTTAGCAAATCGTATGCACCCCTCACACCTATTGTCAAATCATGCCCAAGTTGATCCCCAATATCTATGACATTTTCATGTTTTCTAGGAGCACTTCCTAACCCATATACTTGGAACATGATACCTATTAGAGCTATAACTTTGATCGATCTAACCCAATCAGCTACCACTAATAAGCTGGGGACCGGTTACTTTGATTTTAGTCTTCCTCAACCATTAGAGCTATAGCTTTGATCATTCTAACCCAATCAACTACCACTAATATGTTGGGGACTGATTACTTTGATTTTAGTTCTTCTCGACCATTGGAGCTACAACTTTGATCATTTTAACCCAATCAGCTACCACTAATAAGCTAGGGACTAGTTACTTTGATTTTAGTCCTCCTTGACCTTGCTTGTGACAATTTGACTTGCCTATCAAGTGAAGTGGTATATGTGCAATCTCAACTATTACAGTGTTCACACTCCAACCTCACCCTACCCATCCACTGCCTATCAAATTGGCACTTCATTTTGGATTACCTTCTCTCGATTCCCGCTTTGAGGGGAAATACCTCACCCCATACCTGGGGCAACCTACATCTATTTTTGTCTTGCAATTTGTCAGAACAAACCACAAGATAAAAAGGGGAAAATGTAGACACCAATATTATGTCAACCCCTCTTGGTCCCCTTCTAAATGTTAATACTCCTAACCCACACTTACATACCATATTGATTTAAAAACTACTTATTTTAAATTAATTACCTCACCTTGGACACCTCACCCTAAGACCATTTTTTAGGCTATGAGTCACCCTGAGACTAGGTCCTCCAAACCATAACTACCCATGACCTATTCTCACTCCATCTTAACTCTCTAACCAACTCCCATGCCTCATAATCCCTTATTTTGACCATTCTCCAATGGAAAAGGCACTTGGTGGGTGGAAAAATGGGCAAAGGGCTAAAAATAGCCCTTTTACCTATTCTCTCTCTATCAACGTCGATCAACCCATGGCTAACATCGACAGTCCTACACCAATGCCAGCAGGATCACTGATGTTGGTTACATAAGCCAAGCTCTAACATTGAGCTAAGGTCACCTTTTTGCACATTCACACACACACTCTAAGATTTTAAGCACCAAAACTTGACTATTATTCTCTTGGCTATCGAAGCTCTGCATAAATTATTCTAGAGACTAGATTGAAAGATTGTACAAGGACCTCAAGCTACTGAATTAAAGCAATCCATGTTTGCTTCATTGGCTCATAGCACTAGTCACATCAACCACAATAGGAATCACTATTTTGACACCTCTAGTTCTTCACCCTATAAAGCTAAGTACTTTGGTTTTTATTTCAGTGTTTTAGAATATATTGTCAATTAGTTTTCATTGATATTTATAAATACTATCAAGAGGCCCAACTTATTCCATGGAGGGGCTGAAAGGCCTTTCCCCTTTTCACACCCATCCTCCACCTATAACCTTCGTCAGACCTCATTCACTTTCTCACAACCTTATACCAACCTCTAAACTTCCAGAAACCCCTCTGTCTATCCCAAAAATACTCTAAAAGCCATTTAAGGTTGACAATCCCAACTGACATTAGTAGACCAACTGATTTTGGCACTTTAGCCAGACTAACATCGGCAACCCAGCTGACATCAACACCATTTACTTGACCGACCTTGGCAGACCCACCGACGTCAGTGACTATGTTCTAAACTAGCAAACCAAAAAGCCATCTAAACAGCCCATCTAGACCAAACAAAACCTTCAGCCAACCTTTTGTAACATTCTGAGATACACAAACTGCAAGGAATAGGTACACTCCATCTACTTTTATATTTCTTTAGTCATTTATCATTTGTTCTTTACAACACTTTTATCTTTAAAAAGTGGACTATCATCCCTTAAGGAGCTTCATGCTTTTAGGACTAAGCACGTATCCTGGCAGTCCACCATAGCCTCTTCTAACATCTTTCTTGTTTAAGTTTCATTCTTACTACAGGTGTTTCCTCCACAGCCAAAGAGGAGCTCCCACAAGGCTTGGATACGGTGCGCACTAAATCTAGGTAACATCAAACCCATAACCTCTTAACCTTAGTTTCTTTCTCATTTGAATGTAATTGGTGAAAATTTAGAGAAACAGTTGTAATTCCTTATATGGATCATGATTAGTATTGCTATGTTTTTCACATTGAAAAAACATAATTTGGCATGTTCATAGCATTAAGTTTTAATTATTTTCCAATAGTATTCTTGGCATAAGAGCTTGTAAGAAATGGATTTACCACTAAAGTATGCACCAAATTCAATGTGATCTACATGAAATATGGTTATTTTAGATTACATATAACTTTGACATCATAATAGTTTTTTTTATCAAACCAATGTTTGAAAATAGATCCACCAAGGAAAACATAATTCATTTTTTGATGCTATAAATGATTTTTATCCTCACGTGTAGCATTTATTGGACATACAATCACTAAGAGGGGGGTGAATCAGCCAGTCCAAATAATCCAACTTCATTCTAATCTTTACAAACACTTAATCAGTTACAATAAACATTAATGAAACATACACATCATTCATATCAATGAGCAAGAGAGACAATGTAAGATCAATCACTTAACACATGACATATGTGGGAAACCCTCTTGGGGAATAAAACCCACTAGAACCTACAATTAGAGTATTATCATATAAAAAAATAACTAATTTATACCATCTACAAATAATCAAGGAACTAAAATTCCTATTTATTGAGACTACAATCCTACAATGTGCTTCCATACCTATCTAGCAAGCTGCAACAATAAATAGACCTTTTAGTAAGATTCACCTTGCAAAGAGGTTGCAACCACCTTAGATTATGAGTTACCATAACAACACCTATGAACACATCCACCTTTGAATTGATGCCTTCAACACTTGATGATAGACCTCTACTTATCACCCTTCACCATCAACCATACTCAAATATCAAGTGCACTTTTAAGCCAACAAAATTATGACAAACAATTCATACAAAAAGTCTTCAAACTAATCTACTCTTAAACTCATCCTCAAGACACTCTACCCCTCTATCAATCCACAAAATATACACACAAGCCTCTTTCCAATCTCTTCAAGTCTCTTTTTTCAAGTCTAGAAATCACCATCTTCGATTTCACTATTTATAGAGTAATCTTGATAATCACTGCCTTGGTTAGCCATTAGGAATGCCTTAGCCATTAAGACATCTTTCAAACTAAGACATGGTTCTAAATTATCTTCATAGGTTGGCCATAACATCTATGGGTCACCCTTAAGTAACTACACATTTTAATAATGCCATTATATCTCTTATAAGTCTCATGGAGACCTATTCACCCATTTAGCACATATTCGATCAAAACAAGAACACATGAAAACTTTTAAATACATGTATCCACTCCTTATATCCCATTTGATATATTAAAAAGATCACAATCATCTTATCTCACACGTGTATGCTCAAACAACTGAAACATAGACCTTGTACACATGAATATCATTACTGAACATATAGTCAAATTCTTAAGCATTGTTCATACCTAATATAGATTTAACACACCTCAAAAATCCAAAAAGAGTATCCTCATGGATTATATAACATGCTCCAATAGATAATTCATCACGAGACATCTAATCAGCATCAACACAATCTCAAATAACCTTTTGGGGTTACTCGTAGAACAAGAATGAACACATAGTAAACTTTTAAGATAAATATATTTGACTATATTCGCTTTCAAATCTTCAAATCAAGTTCATTTGATGCACCATGGAGTCCTCTTCATATTTTATTTTCACAACACCAACAAATTTGACTTCTATCAAAAGATATGGACAAATTAATGAGATCTAGTTTTTCCCTATGTTAAATTCAAATATTTTAATTCAAATATTTGAATTCAAATAGTTAAAGTTAACCTTTGAACACAATGATCGAATCTCATTTCCTTTCAGCTCAACTTGAGCATCATCAATCTTGTTTGAGATTTAATGCATAGTAAAACAAAACCAAACATTAAACATATGATAATTGATCTCATCTCATGCAATCTTGAAATATTAACTCAATTCACTCCATTGATCTCTATGGACCAACTAGGTATTTAATGATCAACACTCACCATTTGATCAATCTATACAAATTCCAACTCACTGTTGGATCCTTATCTTCTACCTTTACTCAATAATTAAACATCATGCACCTTTCTTAATCTCACTACTTCTTCAACTCTTGGAGCAATGTGCACCATTGATCTTGATCGATATTTAACACTTTCAAATATGACTATGTATGGGTACTCTTTCAATATGCTTGAGCAACCATTTTTTATCCTTAGTAATGTCTTTTATGCTTTGAGACATGATCTCAAATTTAGACAAGATGATCTCTTCACATAGAATAATACAACCATTTGACAAATTGATCATAAAAACCTCACATGTGTGAGATATAATTCCATTAAAATTACTTATCAAAAACTTCTATCAGAGATCCAATTATGCTTAGAATTTGTCTGGGAGAACAACTTTGCTCTTGCATAACTTTTGCCACACTTCAGCGCATGATCTCAAATTTAGCACAAATAATCTATGATAAAAATTAAATAAACACATATGATTAATTTATCTTGACACCTTCACATATACAAGATATAAGACCATAAAAATGCTCAATTGACTTGTTTTTTCGCATTGCAAAATTGGCTATGTATGGGAAAACACAGTCAAACTACATAGGAGCCCAGATTTACATATGCATATCTTTTGACGTGAATTATCAATTGAGATGAGAATTGGTACATAAAAACTAGGGACTAATTTTATCACAACCATATTACCAACTCCCCTTGACTCAATCCCATGTGACAATGGTGACATCATCAAACTGCTTACTCAAATTTCTGCCACTAGACCAAGAGTGTCTAGATGAACACTATAGACTACCAAGTAAATTACACTTATGAACACAAGCTATAAAATCATAGATAAATTCTTATAGGACCCATTTCACATGATCAAAACTCCATACTCATCCTTGAACATCTCTAACCATTTCAACACTAAAGATCAACCAATTATACTTTAAGCAAACTTACAACAAACATATTGCACACTTTGTCATTGTCACTTAAGTTATCAAAGAACTTCATCCACTAAATAGGACACCTCCATGATATCATAATTATAACTCTCCAACAATCTCCCCCTTTATCATTGGTGTCAACAATCATCATATATATCAATATACAACTCACCTTCTCTCTCTTCAAGCACTCCCCCAATAGAAACATTCTCCCCCTTTGACACAATGAAAAAGTGGGCAAAAACTGATCTTGAGGACCTAAAAGGACTACCAAATATGAAAATACCATATTATAAATATTTTACAAACTTTCCCTTACCTTGAGCCTACTTCTTCTTGCCTTGACAAACTCTTCTTGCTCCATGCCAACACTCTTCTTCAATCAAGCAATGCAACCAATGAAGAAAGAACACACAACAAAACTAAAATATGATGAAACACAACATGAAATGTTTTAGATGTACTACCCATACTATTTATAAGCCATTTAAAATATAGAGAATATTCAGATCTCCACACACCATGAAGAACCATCACACATGTTAACTAGCCTCCTCTCATAAGCTACTAAAAGGACCACCAATCAGAACTTCCTGCCACTCACCAAATATGAAACCTAATCTTAATCAACTTGATAATTCAACTTGAAACACACATACCTTGATCTTTTGGAGAAATTGAGAAAAAAAACACTCTTCTTCAAACTAGGCCTGTTTAACCTCTTTGTAGCTCTACTTGAAACTTGTAGAGCCCACACCTTTTAGTAGACATAACTTCCAGACCTCAAACTTCATATATAGATCACTCTTATATCATGCCATGAGCACAATAATTTTTAATGATAATCTCATGCTTTTTAACATACTTCACATACCAATGAACTAATTAGGCCTCCAACTTGACAAAAACTTGAATAACATGAGAACCACAAACCTTCAAATATTTATGAATCTTGATTTAAACACCAATTTATCCCATTAAATATATTATGAAACCTCAGACCCAAATTCACATGGTAAACCACTTTTCTAGGATAGCCCAAAACCCTATAATCTCAAAACAAAAATAGGGTCAACAAACCTCCTTCTATTCAATGCACATATTTAAAACTTCTTGCACATTTAGAGACACCCATCACACACTTTTGGACCAAAAATTGATCCTTCACACCTTTGGGAACCTTGGCTTCCTATAAGCCATTTTAGGACTTGTATACTCATAAGCATAAACTAAGAAACCCAAGAGCAAAAAAAAATATTTAATTTGACTTTAATATACCTTAAGATCACAAAACCACTTGTAGCATGCTAAAATAAGGTCAACAGACCTTTCTATGCAAAAATATCATCTTGAAAAATCACAAATCCTCCTTTTCCATATGATAACCTTCAATCTGACCCTATAGACTATTCTACATATAGTTATCAATATCATGACATCACTTTAGCATATTTTTACACTTAGACATACCTGTTCCAATTGAGAATACTCAATGCTGGTCTTCTTAAAACCATCTAAAGGAATACCATAACATTATTTTATTCTCCACTAAAAGAAATCTTTTAAGAAGCATAGATAGAGAGATCCTCTATACCTCAATGCTCTAAATCAAAAACAACTTCTCATATTCCATCTCCTCCTTAATCAATTGATAATTATAGTTCTTCTTCATCTTTTTTAGTTTTAGAAAAAAAACTACCACAACATTTTCCTTTTCATCTATAATTGGATTATCAATATATGCAGACAATATAGATTCATGGCATACTTTTTCATTTGTAGGATTCATCTTGTAGTTTCGAACCTCATTACTAGGCATAGATAGTTGATGTTTTTTACATCATACATGCTCAATAGAAGGATGTTTACTTACATCAATACACACATTAGGACTAGCTTCAACCAATACCTTGGTCTTCTCCTTGAGCTTGATCTCTTCATTATCAACATGAGTATACAATGAGATCTCTTGGTGTTCTTCAATTTCTGAAGCATTGTCCACCATAGAAAAAAATTAATTGGACCTACAATCTCATCATGATTCACACTTGTCACCTTTGGCTTCAATTTGTTGACTTACCTTCTTTCTTTCACTTTAGGAGCCTGAACAAATATATTATGACTTAGTGATCTTTATTTTCAAAAAATATTAATTTGATCTCTTTGTTCATAATTTCAGCAAGCCATACCTTTTGAAAGAAACATATCTTTCCTTACCTTATTTGGACATAAATTTACAATGTTTCCTATGTCATGACAAAAATATAACCTTCCTTTTTTGAAGAGGACTCACCTTGTCTAATATTATGTGGACAATGGTCTGCAAAGTGTCCCACATCAAGTCATATAAAGCACTTGGTTCTATTCACACCTTTGTACTAATGACCCCCATCATAGTACCGTGAAAATTTATTTTTAATAGGTCACTTGCACTATCTATCCCTATGACCAAATTGATTACATGTATAATATTAACTATTTAATCTTAAATACATCATGGCATTTGGTTGTCTTATTTGATTTATCTTTACTCTTACTTCACCTTCATTCCTTATCTGATGATTTGTCTTCAAATTATGATTGTCATGGGTCACATTAGTCTTAACCTTGTCTTGGGTTATATTCTTTTATGTTTCTTCATATCCAAGACCAACTCTGTCACTAGCATGTTTTTGACCACTTAGAATGTTGTCTAGTTTATATGAGCTCTTTTGAAATATTACAAATGACTTCACCTTAATAGATGTCTTCTGTAACTTAGATTTCAAAGACTCATTTCAAAAACACACCTTGAACATTAATTTTATTTAGCTTTTTGGATTTGTAGACATAATTTCCAATTGACAACTAAGATTCTTGATCATATCTTCATGTTCCCTAGTGTCTTATTTCAATCTTTCCTCATACACACTAAATTGTTCCTCATAGTCCTTGAGTTTATATTTCATCTTCTTATCGATCTTCTTCTCAATCTTTAGCTCTTTAAGAGAATTCATTAAAATAGTCTCACAATCCACCTCATCTTGGTCATCATCTAAATCAATCCAAGTAGACTCCTTCTAATGTTATCAAATTCCTTCCTCAACCATGAATAGGGCTTCATCTTCAGCAGGACCATCATCTTCATGATCATATTCTGAGTCACTATCTTCACTCTCATCTGATGAGCTACAATCTTCATTCATGTAAAGACTCTTCTTATTCTTGAAGGACCTCTTCTTATTGTTATACTTTTTGAATCCTTTCTTCCTGTATGTATTATTTTCATCATATTAGACTTTACCATGCTCTTCATTATCTTTCTTCTCATTATTATGAGGATACTTACAATTAAAATGTCCTATCTCTCCACAATTGAAACATTTGAAGGGTAGTTTACCCTTATACTTCCCTAAGCCTGTGGTTAATTTCTTAGTAATCAAAGAAATTAGTTAATCCTCATCAATGTTAGATATGTCATCCATTTTAGATTTATTACCTTGGAAATTATTCTTATTCTTCATCTCTATCTTGATTGTAGATTCAATCTTTGGTGGTATATCATCATTTACGGTCATCTCATATGCAGTAAAGGTGCCATGCAATTGATCCATCTTCAACTGAGTAAGATCATTACTCTCTTCTATAGTAGATACTTTTGGATCAAATTTGATACATAGAGACCTTAATAACTTTTAGACTATAGTTTTTTCTTCAAGAATCTCTCCAAGACCTCTAATGATGTTCACAATCTCATCATCTCTCTACCAAAAAGGATGCCAAAAAATCATCTTCTTTCATCTTAAGACTTTCAATTTACCTTCTATGAGTCTATAAATTAATAAGAATTACCTTTGAATCTCTTTCAAAAATGATATTCATTTTATCCTGTATCTCTTTAAAAAATGTACAATGGATTACCTTGATATATTTAGTCTCTGAAAGACCACAAGTGATAGCATTCAATGTTTTGAAATTGTTCTCAAACAACTTCTTGTCTGTAGTACTAGATGAAGGAATAATATGAGAAACATAACCATCTAGAATAGATTTCCATACATCAAACCCTAGGGACATAATATATGTCCTCATCTTTGCACTCTAAAAATCATAATTGGATCCATTGAACATCAGTGCTTGCTTAGTATAGAAACCTCCTTGATGACTACCCATATTGTACCTTGGATCACCTTCAAGCTATTAAGATTTTACTAAATGACTTGCTTTGATACTAATTGTTAGAGGTATAATCACTGAGAGAGGGGTGAGTCAGAGAGCCCAAATAATCCAAATTCAATTTTGATACTTACAAACACTTAATCATTTACCACACTCATGAAGCATATACATCATTCATAGTAATGAGTAAGAGAGACAATGTAATATCAATCACATAATATATGACATACATGGGAAACCCTCTTAGGGAATAAAACCCACAATAACTTGTAATTGGAATATTATCTTATAAAATTAAGAACTAATTTGGACCATCTACAAATGATCAAGAAACTATAATCCCATAAGGTGGTGCCACACCTATCTAGCTAAGGTACAATAACAACTAGACCTTTTAGTAAGTTTCACCTTGTAAGGAGACTGTAACCACCTTAGATATTGAGATACCATAATAACACCTATGAACACATCCACATTTGAACTAATGTCTTCAACACCTGATGGTAGACATATCCTTATCACTCTTCACCTTCACTCACACTTAAATAACAAACATACTTTTTTGCCAACAAAACTATGACCAATAGGTCATATAAATAATGTTCAAAATAATATGCTCTTCAAATCATCCTTAGAGAACTCACCTATCCTTATATCCACAAAACACACTGATAAGCCTCTTTCTAATGTCTCTAAGTCTCTTTTTTCAGGTCTAGAGATCACCATCTTTGATTTCAATATTTGTAGATAAATCTTGATAATACTGCACTGGTTTACCATTAGGAAACCTTATCCCTTAGGACATATCTCACATGAAGACATGGTTTAAAAAAATATTCATAGGTTGGGAATAACATCTATGGGTCACCCTTAAGTAGCTACACCTTTTAATAAGGCCTTTGTAGCTCTTATAGGTCTCATGGAGACCTATTTACCCATGTATCACACACTCAAGCAAAATAAGAACACATTAACACTTTAAAGTACACGGTTCCACTTCTTATGTCCCATATGACATTTTCAAAAGATGAAAGTCATCTTAGCTCACCTCTACATATGATTAAATAACTCAAACATGAACCTTATAGATTAAACAGACCTCCAAAATCCACATAGAGCATCCTGATGGAGTCTACAACATGTTCCAATAGATAATTCATCATGAGACATCAAAATAACATCAATATAAGCTCAAAAAACCTTCTTGGGTTAATTTTAGAATAAGCATGAACACACAATCAATTCTAGGCTCAATATCTTTGACTATACTCCCTTTCATATCTTCAAATTAGGTTCATTAGATGCACCATGGAGTATTATTCATCTTTGCTTTTTATAGCACCAATAAATTGGAATTCTATCCAAAGATATAAAAAAATTACTAATCTCTAGTTTTTACTTATGTTAAATTCAAATATTTGAATTCAAACAATCAAAGTTAACCTTTGAACATAATACTCAAATATTATGTACTCTCAATTCAGATTGAATATGCACCATCGTTCTTGTCTGAGCTCTAATTCATAGTCTACCAAAGCTAAATGTTAAACATCTGATAGTTGACCTCATCTCATGTAATATTGAAATGTTGAATCAACACACTCCATCAATATCTATGGATCAACCAAGTATTTAATGATAAATGATAACTGTTCCATCAATTTGTATAAATTCCTAGTCACCATTGGATCCTTATCTTGTACCTTTGCTTAGAGGTTAAACATCATGCACCAATCCTTATCTATCTACTTCCATACTTGGAATAATACATACCATTGATCTTTCTCATGCTTTAACACTTTCAAAAATGACTAAGTATGGGGCCCCTTTCAATATTCCTAAATAGCCATTTTTGATCCTTAATAACTTCTTTTGTACTTCAATGTAGGATCTCAAATTTTAATAGATGATCTCCTCACATAGGAAAATCTAACCATATTACACATTACTCTTAAAACCTTTGCATGTATGAGATATAGTTACATTAAAATTCCTTCTCAAAAACTTTTATCATAGAGCTAACTATGCTTAGAATTTATCTGGGAGACCAACTTTTCTCTTTCATAGATTTTATCACGGTTCAATGCATGATATCAAATTTAGTTCAAATCATCTATGCTACAAATTGAATAAACCCATATGACTATTTTCTCTTGAAACTTTCACATGTGCAATATATAACACCATCAAATGATCACTTAGCTCTTCTTACTACATTGTAAAATTAGCCAAGTCCGAGAAAACATAGTCAAACTACATGGGAGCCCAACTTTGCATATGCATATATTTTGACACGATTAAATGCTTGAATTGAGAAATAACACATAAAAAATAGGGAATAACGTGATCAGAACCATATGACTAAATTGCCTTGAATTATTCCCACATGGTAATGGTGATGTAATCAACTTGCCTACTTAAATTTTTTGCTACTAAATCCAAACTATCTAGATGAAAACTATGGACTACCAGCTGAATTCTAATTATGCACACAAGCTCTTAATGCATATATAACATCTTATAAGACCCATTTTAAATTCTAAAAACTCTATACTCATCCTTGAACATATCTGATTATGTCAACAACGAAGATCAAACATGTACACTTCAAACAAACTTAGGATAAGCATATTGCACACTTTGGCATTGTCATTTAAGCTATAAAAACACTTCATCCACTTAATAGGACACCTTAATGACACCACCATAACATCATCATGATAACTCTCCAATAACATTTTCTAATAAAGTATATTTATAGATATCAATATACCATTTAAGATTATCCATGCTTAAATGTACTTTCAATGAATTAATGACAACTATATCCATATAAATATATTGTAGTTATTTTATGATAAAATTTTCATGATCCTCATTTATCTAAATTGGAATTAAATAAGAAAAACCAGCCATTACATACACATGATCATATTTTTGAGGAATATTCTCAATGGAAAGATGAGAAAATAATGCCATGAGATAGTGGACCATATATTTATAAGGAATAAGCTTATCATCCTCAATTTGATAAATATATAAGACTTGATTATTGTTAAGATGTGAATCTCAATATACATGTAAATATTTGATTTTTTGTTTTGTTTATAATAGTCAAAATGTGAGAATTTTATATTTAGTAATATTATTGGTAAACACAAATCCTAAGTGAAATGAAATGGGCATAGGTAAATCCTGAGGGGAACTGAATGCAATACCCACTCTATCTCTTGTGCAACATTTAGACACATGAAAATGCATTACCTAATGCCATTTTGAATGCAAAGAAAGATAATTTTTTATCAATAATCAAAATTTATTGGAATTATGTGTTGTAGTGGAGTATGAACTAATTGAGCAACAATAACCTTTAATTTAATAAATTTTTATGGGACAAAGTTTAAATTAAACTCAACAAGAAACATTACCCATTTTGTTATGCATCGTGAGAAATGGGGTTTTGTAACAAGCTATCAAAATGGATTGACTTTACTAGTAACATGAGCCTCATTATGATGTAAATAATGTCATAATTTATAGGTATAAAAAAAAGTGCTAAAACAACTTTTCAATGATATTATAGCTTTAATCATAATCATGAAGTGTGTGAATTATATAATAAATGGTACGCTGATGATGAGTATCATCATGTTTTTCAATAAAATCACATAATGTATGATTAGTAGCTAAAACGTATAATAAAATAGATTTATCTAGAATGGGAGGCATACATATAGGTGGATTCAAAATAGTTTCCTTAATTTCATAAAAAAATTTGTTTAAACTATTTGTCCAACTCAAAATTTCTATCTTTCTTAAGTAAATGTGTCAAAGAAAATGTTTTATTTGATAATAGAGTAACAAAATGACATATATCTTGGATGCATCATTGTAAACATCAAATTTGCTTAAGATTATTGGTGGTGGCATAGAATTATAGATTTTACCTCTTTAGGGTTGACTTTGATACCTATTTCGTATATATTAGAACACAAGAAATTGACTATTGTAACTTATAATATAAATTATTTTGGGTTTAAATGAATATTTTATTTTATCATTCTTTCAAATATTTAGTGTATGTTGATATCATGATTTTGTTGATGTTTGGATTTTGATAATAAAGCATAGACATAAACATCATCTATTTTATAAATGTAATTATAAAAAAATATGAGTCATGGAACATTGATAAGTTGATCCTACTTTTTTCATTCCAAAAGCCGTGACAATATAGTAGAATGTTCCCCAAGGTGTGATAAATTATCTTTCATCCAGATCAATAGGTTTAATTTTGATTTGGTTATTTCCAGAAAAGTCATTTATAAAATATAATATTTTATACCTTATTATAGAATCCATGATCATATCTATGTGGGGTAGTGAAATCCATATTTAGGATAATATTTGTTGAGATTGCAATAATATTTACAACATCAAATTTCACCATTTGACTTTTTGACCAAGAAAATATTAGAAACTCACTTAGGATAATCAACAACATGAATAAACCTAGTTTTAAAGATTCGTTCAACTTTAATTTTGACTAACAAAGCTACTCGAGGATTCATTTTGTTATATTTTTATTGACTTGTTTGGCATCATGATACACAATAATGTTATGTAAAGCCACCTTAGGTTCAATACCAAGCATATATTTATAATTCCATATAAATAATTTTAGGTAATCATGAAGAGCCTAATGAATCGCCTTACCTTTATCATCTTATAACAGGGTGGCCAATAGTACTGGTCATGGGTCCTTTTCAATACCAAAATGGAATGCAACCATTTATTCATTCATAATGTTGATCTATCTTCCATAAATTGAGTGTTAGAAATAGTAAATTAGGACCATAAATTTTTTATTATGGTATAACATCAATAACTTATCTAAAACATGCATGTGTATTATATTTTTAAGTTAAATGTATCTTATGTTGAAAAAAGGGATATCATCACTTGTAACAAGATATTCTAAAACAAAATAATCATTTGAAAATTCATCTAATTCTAGAATTTAGGTGAAATAAAGTCATCAATGAACTATACTAATGACAACTACGAGACATGGTTGACTTGATTATGAGCCATATACCACTCTTTGGAAGTAGATATAAATGTGGGGAACTGCTTGGTCATATGATCCCTAGAGAAGTAAATTCAATAACATAACCAAGGTTGGATTTGATTTTATTGTTGAAAGGCAAACTATAATCAATAATAAATTGAGAATGTTTACCTATTCCTTGTCCTATAGTATAGATATAATATTATAACTATTTAATCCAATACTTGTTTTAAATAGAAGAGGAAAAAGGGTCAAAAAAATGTTGTGCAGGAGAAGAGACCTCAAGGTTTGGAGGAAATGTTAGAATGTCCCTAGAAAAAGGTTGCATATATGGAATATAAGGATCAATAGGATGCACTAGATCATAATATTTAAAACATTCTTGATCCAAAGGGCATGTATATATATATATACCTTTGATAACAAAATTTCATAAATGCATGCAAAGTAGAATAGAAAACATTCATGTCATGAATCCAAGGTTATCCTCATAAAAAATTGTAATTATGATCATTATGCATAACTTTACATACCATAGAGAGAGTACATGGGCCTAAGGTGATATTCAAAGTAATTTTATGAAGTACTTGATGTGGAACATCATCAAAAACATAAATATTGATATTAGAATGGTTAAAGTTATTTGCATTCATGCCTAATAAATTCAAGAAATATATATTACATATATTCAATCTAGATCTATTATATATGATCACATACTTTACCAATTTGTTTTGAAAACTTCTTAGTTATACAAGGGTAAATAGTTGTTGATAATATGACACTAGGGAATATTTTCATTTTAAGAGGAAATGCTTTCCTTAATCCATCATCCTATGTTCTCTCTTAAATTTTTGAAATTTTCAAAATTTATTTTTTTTAGATTTCAAAATTCACAAATGAATACATCATGAGATGATTCATGATTTATTAAATTAATTTCCTTACATAATTAAACTATCTTCTCAAAGACAAAGTTGTTATACACACTTAAGCTCAATCATTTTCTTATTTTTATAGAAATATCATTACTATAGCAAAAGGAATGGAAGGTGGGAAGGATGTAAACACATAAATTTAATCATAGGTATTGAATAATGTTAATTCATAAAAAATTCCAAACCACATGACTTTCACTCAAATACACTCCTTTAAACCATTTATACATATACAAGTTTGAACCTTTGTTTATTGTTATCTATTGCACAAAACTCTCAATTTTAAGCTCTCAAGTGACACAAAATCACCTTCAAACTATCTCCAGTTTAGGACACATGTCCTTGGTCGATATGGATATTTATATGCTAGGAAGATATGAGTGTGTTGTTCCTTAGTTTACTTAGGCTAGCTATATTTTGTGCCTAATAATAGATAGATTTCAAAGCTAAAAATATTCATTTGTGTATTTTTGGATTTTTTGCATGGTTTGGTATTGGAAATTATCAAAATATTCACCTATAAATACATGTCAAAAATAATTAATTTTCTCCACTTGGCATTGACTTGGGTAAATGCATATTTAGTAGATATTCGCCATTCATTTCAAATTCAATACCTCTATAGAGTGTCATTAAGCAAATTCAAGATCTTTGTAAATCAATTCAATAGATATAAAATTCAAGTATCAAATCCATCTTATTGTTTCATACATAGAGATGGAGTATAATTAAAAATTCATTATAGGTGAGAGAATTACATGGGATTTATTTACCTCATTGTAGTGTTGGATACTTAGGAATAAATAAATTATTAATGGGATGATTGAGGTCATCTTATCTCATTACACTACTATCTTTTATTATAGGTTTCCAATCTATCTAAGTTTCCTTTGGGTTTTAAAGACAAGATATGATAAACAATTATTTTTGTACTAAAATCCACTAATTTTAATATCTCAAATTACTTAGCATCCATAGGAATATAAGGTTAAAAAATAGTTCATTGAGACATTTAATTGGTACAAGTCTCTAGTCAATAAACTCGAGTTAACTACATTTTATTTCTCCTACAATGATTATGTCTAAAGATGTTTTCAATCCTATTATTGATATATAATTTCAAAAAAAATAATCTCTCTAATACATTAGTCATTTTTCATAGTCAACTAAGATAAGTCTATAGTTAACAGCTGCAAGTGCATTGCACTACTGTCCACTTAGAACAAACATGTCTAGATTATGTTTTTGGTCATGTACCTATTCTTGAACCTATATGATCATCTATTTAACTAATTTTCAGAGCTAGGTAGTCAAAACAATCAACATAAATATGTGTGCAAGTTAAATATATCTCTTGCTAGTGTTTTCAAAAAAATCAATTCCATATTTACCATTTTTATAAAATCAAAATTATTGATTATTATACATCTTTAACATTATAATATTTTATAGTTTCACACCTATAAGTAAAGATATAATTTATTTTATTTTATCAAAAATAGGGTAAGATGATACCCTTTTTTTTGTCAATATTATACATGTTAAATATTGAAATAAAATGAAATCAAGGATGGGCTTGTACCAAATTTTGGATTATACACCCATCAAATTTGATCACTAATTGGATAATTATAACACATTTTCATATTCAATTGTTAGTCTCATCATTCAAGAACACAAGTTTACTTTGGTAAAATGTTATTTATGGATAAATATGCAATGCATAACTTGCGAATTCCCTCATAATGCTTTGTCTTTTTACAACACTTATTACACAATTACAACACATAAAAATTAAATCATTCTAGGAGAACAATGAAACTCTGAATCATGGAATCAACACCTGCATTTGAACTAATAAATGCAAATTTCATTGAATATCTATAATTATCCTAGAAAACTTTAGTTTTTACATCAACTAAAAAATATGGGATACAAAATACAACCTAAAATATAAAATAAACCAATATGGAATGTAAAATTTATTAAAAGTTTAAACTTCTACTCATCAGACATAGGTTGTGTGATTCTTTGATAATCCATCATGACATTATAGGTTTCTATAGTGATGAGATGTGACCCCACCATGGGTTTCATTAAAAATTGATGACATGATGCTTGTGTTAAATTAAAGGCTTATTCTTGAATTATCTAGATCACTTTAAGCCTTCCTATGGGTCTATAACATCTTTGTGTACCTTTTCATCATAGAATTTTATATTAATGTTCTAAAATAATTATATTAAAATAAATTCTTACACATATGAGAATAATATAATTTATTAGTTAACATAGTTAACATACTAGATCTGAAATTCAAATCATTTATCCTATATAATATGCTATTATTCTATATTTTTAGTACAAAATATGCTTTGCATAATTTTATTGAAATAAATGAATATGATAACAAGGAAATGGAAATTTATTACATTAATATAACATTGGTGGATTATTAAAGAAATTAAAACTTGGTAAAAAATTATGATTCATTATAGTGTTTGTAGTTAAAAACTCTAAACATTAATTTCAAAATTATTGGAGATGGGGTAAGAGATTTCTTGTTATGAATCCATAACATCTAGATTTTATTTTGGTCACTGATGTTAAACCAATATGGGTAAGGCTACCACAACTACCTTTTGAATTTTGTTTTTATGAAGGTTTAAAAGTTATTTAGGATTTGTTGGGCAAATGCTTAATGATTGATGAAAACTCTATGTTGATGCACTATTCCATATTTTCCCAAATATTAGTCAATCTGAAGAGCCATGGTAGTACCTAGAAACAACCCCTCGATTATGAGGGCTTGCCTTTCCAATCTCATAAATGTTTTAATATAAGTCATATGTATACCACTTGGGGTTTGGTAAAGAGGAATAAGGTATCATGATGGTGGAAAGATAATTTAGATGATTGTGACAGTGATGGAAGTGAACCTAAAAATGAAACACATATGGACATAAAATTTGAGAGTGAAAAGGAAAGTAATATCCTAGAATTATTGGCAGAAGGGTCTATGAAAACTTTGGCCCCATGTCAACAATCTATGGTCAAGGAACCTATAATGATTAACAACTGTGAATATAAATAGAGGTAGGAGGTTCATACTTCTTTAGTTTAAGGTGAAGTCTTTCTAGATAGGAATCCCTTACTGTATCAAACATTAGTCAAGTCTATTGAAATGCCTATTCTTAATTTGCCTAATTTAGGTGAAGATGGAAAATGGATGAAGGTGAGTTCCAAAAAGAATGTAAAAGGGAAGAAGTATAAAGGATGTCTAAATATTAACTTCTCACTACAAAAGAACCATGGAGAGGAAGGGTCCTAGTGGTTTTTTCACTTTGTTTATGGTTGTTCTTGGTCTTCCCATTTTTATGAGGTTTGTTATCTTGGTATTTTTGTATAATAAAAATGGGTAAGGGACCCTACAACCCTTTATTGAGAAATAAAAAAGACTCCAAATATATTCAAAGGAACCTATTTTAGGTATCTATAAATAAGCATTAAAAGACATGTTCTACTTAAATAATTAAACATCTAGTTAGTTTCCTTCCTACAAGGGATTGAATTTGAAAATTGTCATTGCTTATCAAAAAAATTTTGGTGATGGTTATTTATTTAATATTTATATTCAAATGTTAGTATAGTTTAGAGTAGAAGGAGAAAACATTAAATAAATATATATGTTTTATATAATCCTTTACATTTTTTTGTGGCATGCCCAATACTTCAAATTACATTATATACAATCTATGCAAGGAAATGTTTATATATTACAATATAAAATAAGAATAAATTCATATGGAAATCAAATTTAACTCTCACTCCCTACTTTACATCACTCTCCACATCGTATAGAGACTAAACATCATATCCCCATAATAACAAGCTCTTGTAAATTAAATTTCATTTTCAAATGAATGTCTATTACAAATTTTTAACTCAAAATAACTAGTTTTCATTCAACTCAATTATGAAATTATAAAAGGAAATATTGTGGGAAAGACACTCATGTCTTAAGATAGAAATGATATGAAAGACATTGGAAATTTAAAATTATGCTTTATAACATTATTAGGATTACAGATTATGACTTCACAACACATATAAATAATTACATATTTAATTTTAGATTGAATTTTTAAGTAATTACAAATATTGTAAACCTCTTTTTTCATAGTTATTTAATATTGAGTAAAAAAAATTTCCAAGACCATCCATATGATCTAGATAAAATTGAATGATCTTGAGAAGTCTATACAATATAAATAAAATCTCTAAATTTTTTAGACTTTTTTTGGTATTTTTTCATAGATGTACACATCCACTCTTGTATATTTTAAAAGGAGTTAAATGAACAAATAATAAATGTTAATTGGGGTTATTTTTAGTAACTGTGTTATAGAAATCAATAAATATTCTAGACTTCTTAAATTGGAACCAATATTTAGATAGAAATAAATAGCAAAAAAAAAATTACTTTGTTAAGTGTGTAGTGAAAAGCATTTCATAATCTAGAATGATAGTCTAGAATCGATAAATTATCTAATTTACTTGAAAATTCATGATTAATTAAGTGATCCTAATATTTTTATTATTTATAAATAACTAAATATTGGGCTCATGCCGACTTCTGAAACATAGAAATGTGAAAGGTGGAAAAGGGTGTATGTGCCCAACTAACTTACATATTATTTTCAATTAAATGCCTCCTACAAATCATTAATGATAGTTCAATGACTTCTTATTCAACTCAATTGTAATATTTTGAAAAGAAAAAAAATATGGAAAAGACATAACTCAAAATACCATATTAAATTTAAATATTATTAAAAATATTTGATTAATTAAAATATTAATATTTATTTATCTATTATATTTTATTAATTATATAATATAATTAATTCAACAAAATGTTGAATATCTATATTTAATATATATGCTAAAAAAATGATCACTCATTTCTATATTTAAGAGTGCTTGTATAATTATTTAGAAAAAAAAATTAATCTTTATAGAAATTTAGTTTCTAGTACATTACGCTCATATGTATGGTAGGAAATACAACGTGGTTTTTCAATTCTTTGAAATGGATGGAAATTAATATCAATTTTCAATGCAATAAAAATTATTTAGTGAAGATATTAAGGTTAGCAGATTTGTCATGTTTCTAAAAAAAGGTCAAAGA
>JARHVA010002141.1:2310000-2317500 GCA_037957365.1 Torreya grandis
AAGTTTCAAGTTCAAAACATCTAACTATTTACCTTTACAATAAATTATGTGATGGAAATTAACTCTAAAATATTGTAAATTTGAAATATGATATAAGAGACATAAATAAATTATCCTAATGTAAAAGTAAAATGATATCAAAAATTTACATAATATGTAAATTAATAAAAATAAAAACTAGAGTTAGGGTTAGAGAGATGTCCTTGTCGATTGATTTATTTTTTGTATTATGTTTTCTATGAATGTGATTGTATAGAACCGCTATTAAGCGACCTAAAAAAATAGTGTTAAATTTAAAAACTTACCTTAATACATATTCTAGGACAAGTGGACAATAGATAAATAGGATTGTAGTGCATCATTGTCCTCTCCTTTGAATTTGTCCATGGTGATTGTGCACTAAATTTGAGAGTTTGATGTTGGTTACCTCTATTTACATATTAAATAATTTTGCATGGAGTTTGATTTTATGCATGGGTCACCTGTAAGAGCAAATCCCTAACATGAACAAAGAAGCAAAGAAGATGAAATGTAAAAAATGGAGAAAATTTTGAGAAGTGGGATATGGCTGAGCTATCCTTAAAAAACAACTTTTTGACTGTGTGTTATCTACATAGTTCATCCAGACCTCATGTCAATGTATTTTTATATATGAGGAAGATCATGTATGAATGCAACTAACAATTTTTATTTATAATTATTGACAAAGGATGGCCTCAACATGAAATAAAATATGTTAACTTGGCCAATCACTATTTTATTATCATTAAACTATGTTAGGAATATTTTTTGAAAAAATAACTGATTTAGAATTGCCTTTACAAGAGAGTGTTAGCTAATGTAAGTAGAGGTTTAAAGTGATACACTTGATGTGTTATTATATGATAATCTTTTAATTATTTTTTATAGCTAATGTGATTTTACATAAGGGAGATCCATTAGGAAACATGTCATTTTTAAAAACTAGCCATTAGAGCCCTATAGACAAGTCCACACTAGTGGATAGGTGAACAATGCATCCTTATATTCTTAGTGTGTACTTGTCCATATTGGATAGATGCTTCTAAAATTTCATTGAAAATGAAGTAACTATTGATTATAGATGTTTAGGAATAAATTAAGGAAATATGGAAGATGTTCACAGTAATTGTAGGACTTAAAAGCTCTCAAATGGATAAATGGTTATAAAAATGAGGATTTGGCCAAGTTAGGTAAAAATGAAAAGTATTTTAAAGCATTTTTTGATTTAGTTTTAGTGTCTACACTTACCCCATTTTATTATATCAAGGCACAAATTATTAGAGTAAATTAAATGTGATATCCAAGTGTGTATACACATTTTATCTTTGTCATAGAGTTGTGTTTGCCCCCTTATTAAGGCATGTGGAGAAGTATTGAATCAAAAGTGATCAACTCTTAATTTCAAAAACTATTATAGATTCCTAAGTCATAAATATATGTGCTCCAACTATCATAAATTACCTTGAAATATGTGAAGATATGGGAACTAACAAATTCATTTGCAAACGTGTAATTAAAATAGTGAGTGTAATTATGCTCTCATGTAGTCCACTTACTAAATTTAACAAGAAGATGTGGGAACCTGTAGATGTCTCTAAAGTGTAACAAAGATGTAGAGCATCACTAATCTCATATGAGTCCCACACCTACTAATGGATCTAGATTCAAACTATAACTCTTTGAAAACTTTATAATTAATTTTCACAAAAGAGAAATATTTATTTTTTCAATGTAGTATCTTGGTAATGAATGCATATCATGCCCCCTATACTTTGTAGAGTGTCACATGTGATGTTTTGAATACTATTTGAAGCCTTCTAACTATTTTCACACAATTGTGCCTATCCTCAAGTAGGTAGATGAGTTGAGTAAATAATTACGCTAAAGGCTCCCATAATATGAAAATTTTGAATTTTGTACATTGTAAATTATCATATTTAAAAATATATTGTTTGTAAATACACATTATGATTCCCCCTTTTTAGATGAGGGAGATTTCCTGCCAATCACTTATCATAAAATAAAAAATCCTAGCATTAGTGAAAGATAGATAAAAATGTAATAGCATTTGCATATATTGAATTTGTATTGAAATATTATTGATGCAACATTGAAACTTTTGAAATATTTGTGTACTTTTTTTTCATCATGTAAGTTTGATGAAACATTTTAGTAATTAATGAAACATGTAAAACATGAAATTATTTCATATGAATGGTAAACATAATATATTAAATAATAAAGTGTTGAATAACATAGATAATATGAGAATGATATGTATCATGGAACCATAAATATATAAATAGATTCATAATATTGCACTATAAGAATCATGGAACCATAATACCTAAATAGAAAACATGTAAGATAAGTCACTAAATTATCATGCAAGAAGGCCTAGAGGATGCATACAAGGGACATGTAAGATGTCACAAGGAGTGTAAATAGAATTTTCATAAATGTCAGACATTTAGAAATAAGTTGAATATAAAGGACATGGAAAAGTCATAAAAATATATAGGGACAAAAGACACACACTAGGCATTATCTATGTTTTTAACATATATGAATGTTTTTTTATTTTTTCATATTTGAAAAGAGAAACATGCGTTAATGAAATATAGGATAATATCTATATAAAATAATGACAAAGATTAATAATGTTAATGGGATTATTAACAGGTTTACCTTCAAGTGTATCTAAACAAGAAAATCCAAGGCTAATATTTTAAGTAACTACAAATGGTCCCAGACAATTTGGCTTGTATTTTCATTTTTCTCTGTATTAGAATTACTATTTTTCATTTGAGTATAAGGTCACCAATGTGAAAATTTTGATCATGAACATTCTTTCCATATACTCAAGTGTAATGTGTAATTGATAACATTTTAAATATTTGAGAGCATGTGTTCATTTATTATCAAGAATTTGTAATTCATGTAGGTATTTTTATCTATATTAATTATCTTTGATAATGTCATTTAGTGACATACATAAATAAGGTATTTCTTTTTTGAGAGGGAGCACTTCTTATGTTCCATAAAAAATATGTAAGGTGTCACTTGTGTTGGCATATGAACTCTTGCCTGATATGCTCATAAAGCATAAATAATTTGATTATACCAATCAACTTCAATATT
The DNA here is from genome assembly GCA_037957365.1 of Torreya grandis. Taxonomy (NCBI): domain Eukaryota; kingdom Viridiplantae; phylum Streptophyta; class Pinopsida; order Cupressales; family Taxaceae; genus Torreya; species Torreya grandis. The sequence continues at coordinate 2,313,163 of JARHVA010002141.1, forward strand.
TGTAACTATCTTATTCATATTTTGAAAATTGTTTTATTAGTTTACTCAACTTTCCTATTTCCTTGTGGGTATGGAGGAATATAAAAAGTATTCCATATTTATAATTTAGCATGAAATATTTTTATTGTTTTATTTTTAAAATAGTAACCATTATCTGTGATGATTGGAAATGGCAACCCAAAGTGAGAAATTATATGCATAATAAGGAAATATAAAATATATTCACCCTTAGTGAACTGTAGATGGATAACCTCTACCCACTTTGTAAAATATTAAGTGGCAGTAATGATGAACTTATGCCTCTCAGAGGACTCATGATTTACTTTACCAATCATATCAAATTTATAAAAGGAAAAATGTCATGAACATACTGTAGGTTGCAATGCATTAGATGGATAATGATTAAGACTACTATGCCCTTTACATTGAAAAAACATAATTTGGCATGTTCATAGCATTAATTTTTTAATTATTGTCCAATAATATTATTGGCATAGAAGCTTGTAAGAAATGGATTTACCACTAAAGTACACACCACATTCACTATCATGTAAATAAAATATGGTTATTCTAGCATAGATGTGACTTAGACATCATAGGATTTGTTCATCAAATGAGTGTTTGAAAATAGATCCACCAACAAAAATATAATGCATTTATTAATGTTATAAATACTTAATATCCTCATGTGTAGCATTTTCTGGAAACTTAGATTTATAGAGATAATTATAGATATATCAATATACCATTGAATATTATCCACGCTTATAGTGATTAAAATTACTTCCAATGCATTAATGTCAACTATATCCATAGAAGGATCATGTAATTATTTTATGGTAAGCATTATATGATCATCATTGATATCAATTGGAATTAAATCAGAAACACCAACGATTGCATCCACATGATGCTTATATTTTTGAGGAATACTCTCAATCGAAAGGTGATAAAGTAATGCCATGAGACAGTGGACCATATATTTAAAAGGAATAATCTTATCCTCCTTGGTTTGATAAATATAAAAGACTTGATTAATGATAATATGTGAATCTCCATATACATGTAAAGATTTGATATTTAATTTTTGTATTGTTAATAATCCAAATATGAGAACTTCATATTTAGTATATTATTGGTAAACACAAATCCTAAGTGAAAGGAAAGGGTCAAAGGAAAACCCTAAGGATAACTGAATGCAATACCCAATCCAGATCCTATAGAACATTTAGACACATCAAAATGCATTTTTTAAGTATTATTTTGAATTTTATAAAAGATAAACTGTCTCAAAATTCAACATTAATTATAATTATGTGTTGTAATGGAGTATCAACTAATTTATCAATAATAACCTTCCCTTCAATAAATTTTTATCAGAAAAAATTTAAATTAAATTCAATAAGAAACATTACCCATTTTTCTATGCATTCTTAAAAATGGGGGTTTGCCTTAAGGTATCAAAATGGATTGACTTTAGTAATAACATAAGTCTCATTTTGATATAAATAATTTCATAAATTTTTGGTAGCAAAAACAAGTGTTAAATACAACTTTTCAATGATAATATAGTTTTATTCATAATCAAGAAGTGTGTGACTGATATAATAAATGGTATGCTCATGATGAGTGTCATCATTTTGTGAAATAAAATCACCTAATGTATGATAAGTAGATGAAATGTATAATAAAATAGATTTATCTTGAATGGGAGGCATAAAGATAGGTGGATTCAAAAGATATTGCTTAAATGCATAAAAACTTTGTTGAATTTTTTTGTCCCACTCAAAATTTCTATCTTTCTTAAGTAAACATGTCAAAGAAATTGTTTTATTTGATAATTGAGCAACAAAATGAAATATAACTTGAATGCATCATTGTAAACATCAAATTTTCTTAAGATAATTGGTGGAAGAATATGAATTATATATTTTACCTTTTTAGGATTAACTTTGATACCACTTTGGGATATAGTAAAACCCAAGATATTGCCTATTTTAACTCCTAAGATGCATTTGTTTGGATTTAAATGCATATTTTACTTTATCATTATTTAAAATATTTGGTGTAAATTGATAATATGATATTGTTGATGTTTGTATTTTTATAATAAATCATACACATAAACTTCAACTATCTTATGAATTTAATCATGAAAAATTATGAGTCATGGCATGTTGATAATTTGATCCTAATTTTTTCAATCAAAAAGGCATGATAATATAGTAGAATCTTCCCGAAGCTATGATAAAGTATCTTCCATATTCATCAATAGGTTTAATCTTGATTTAGGTATACCTAAAAAAGTAATCTATAAAATATAACCTTTCATACCATATTGTATGATAGACAATCATATGTATGTGGGGTAATGAAATCCATATTTAGAACAATATTTGTTGAGATTGTGGTAATATTCATAACATCAAATTTCCCCTTTTGACTTTGTTACTAGGAGAATATTAGAAACCCAATCAAGTTAATCAACAACTTGAATAAATCTAGTTTTTAAGATTCATTTAACTTCAATTTTGACTAACAAAGCAACTTGGGGATGTATTTTTACTATATTTTATCAGGTTGTTTGGCATCAGGATACAAAACAATGTTATGTAAAGCCACCTTAGGGTTAATACTAGACACATCATTATAATTCCCTATAAATAATTTTGGGTAATCATGAAGAGCTTACTGAATAGGCTTACCTTCACCATATTGTAACATGGTGGCCAATAGTACTAGTCATGGGTCCCTTTTAATACCAAAGTGGAATACAATCATTTATTCATTAATAATGTTGGTTTTTATTCCATAAATAGACTATTAGGAATAGTAAAGTAGGACCATTAAATAGTTCTTATGGTTTGACATCACTAATTTCTCTAAAATATGTATGTGCATTGGATTGGTAAGTAAAATGTATATTATGGTGGAAAAGGGATATGATCACATGTAATAATATATTCCAAAAGAATATCATCATTTGAAAATTCATCCAATTCTAGAATTATAGGTGAAATAGAGTCATCAGTGAACTTGGTGAGTATACTAATGACAACTATGAGTCATGGTGGACTTGATTATGAGTCATATACCACTCTTTTGAAGTAGATATAAACATGGGGAACTGCTTGGTAGTATGATCTCTAGAGAATTAGATTCATTACTATAACTGAGGATGGATTTGACTTTATTGTTGAAAGGCACAATATAATTAACGATACATTGAGAATGTTTACCTATTCCTTGTCCCATAGTATAATTATTATATTTTAACTATTTAATCCCAAAATTGTATTAAATAAAAGAGGGAAAAGGGTCAACTAAATGTTGTGCAATAGAAGAGACCTCAAGGTTTAGAGGAAATGTTTCAATGTCCCTAGAAAAAGGTTGAATATATGTAATATAAGGATCAATAGGATCCACTAGAGCATAATATTTAAAATGTTCTTGATCCAGAGGACATTATAGATATACCTTTGATAACTTAGTTTCATACATGCATGAAAAGTAGAATGGAAAAAATTCAAGTCATGATTCCAAGGTCATCCTAATAAAAAGTTTTAATTAAGATCATTATGCATAACTTTTCATACCATAGAGAGAGTACATGGGCTTATCAATTCCATATTTACTTTTTTTATAAAATCAAAATTATTGATTATTAGATGTCTTTAGTATTCTAATATTTTGTAGTTTCATACCTAGATGTCTCTATAAAGTGCAACCAAGATGTATAGCATCACTAATCTCAAACTTGGTTCACTTACAAAAGATGAGTCTGACCACTATTAACAGATCTAGATTCAAACTATAACTCTTGAAAATTTTATAATTAATTTTAAAAAAAAGACATTTTAATTTTTTAAAAGTAGCAGCTTGGTCATTAGTGCATATCATGCCTAATATATTCTTTAGAGTTTCACACATGATCTTTTAAATATAATTTGAAGACTTGTAACTATTGTTATGCAAGTGTGTTTGTCATCAAGTAGATAGATGAATAAAGTATATAAGCAACGTTAATTTCCACATAATCTAAAAACTTTAAATTTTGTATATTGTAAATTGTCATATCTAAGATTTTTTTTTTAAAAAAAAAATCCCTTTGTGATGCCTCATTTTTAGATGAGGGATATTTCCTACCAATCACTTGTTTTAAAATAAAAAGTCACAACATTAGTGAAAGATAGATAAAAATGTAATAGAATTTCTATTGAAATATTATAGATGAAACATTGAACCTTCTGAAAAATTTGTGTACTTGTTTTGTGTCATGTATGTTTGATACAACATTGTAGTAATGAATGAATCATGTAAAAAATGAAATTAGTTCAT